>CM050929.1:19871478-20305150 GCA_027742785.1 Vigna reflexopilosa
TTTTTAGGATAATGATACTTTGACAATATTTTTTTGACAACATTTTAACACCATCTATGTGTCATTCTGTATTGGTCCAAAATCACTGCCATAATCAATCATAATAATCATAAACACCAAAATTGACCAAGCACAAAATGACAACATTTGATCGACATTCAGTTTGGGTCAACCAGTCTCGACCGTTAGTAAAACCTAACCTGCCTTAATCTTCGACCCAACCCACTTTGTTTATATTTTTGGCCTAGATGTCTCGACCTTTAATTCAGGTCAAGTCTTGTACTTCGATACAACCTCACTATTCTCCATACACGATGTCTCTTCTCGATCTTTGGCTATTGGTTTGATGCACCTCAATTGTTAACTTGTTTCAATTTTTTCTACACACCTTCCTATCTCAATAATTTGTCTTAACCTTGGCTTTATCATTCAACTTTATTGTTACTGAAATTTAAAGTATTAGTTTTTATAAAAACAATTAAGGTCTTTTAGGATAATCATATATATTTATATCCTAAAATTTAAAAATTGAAGGCTTGATTAATGTTTTATAATACCTAACTTAATCATAAAACTTTTAAAGGAGAGGAAAGAAATATAAGGTATGGGAATATCGTTGAATCTAATAAAAAAAATTCATTTACGGTGTACACTAAGTTAAAAGGACATCAATTTCACATAACTTTTCTTAATATAATAATATTTATTATGATTTTAATTATTCTGATGTATAAATTTAATTCTCATTAATTATTATTATTATTATTATTTTCTTTCTGAAATTATAATAATATTTTAAAGAAATTAAGTTTCATTCTCTTTAAATTTGACCCACAAATCATTATTATATTTTAAGATAAATTTACACTAATATTTAGAAAATAATTTTTTTTTAAAAAGTATGTAAATCATATCCTAAAATATAATGGTAACGGGAGGTTATTGGAGGTTTAAAGGAAAGAAGGAAACAAAGGACGGGAGGCTGAAGAAGAAAACGTCTAATCACATGTGTTTTTTCAAACTCTTTGTCTAATTAATACGTCGAAGCCCAGTAGAATTCGACGTATAGTTTTTAAGTTGAGGAGTTAAACACTCTACATTGTAAAAGACATTCCAAGATTTCCACTCAGACATGGCTTCTTCTTCATCAACATCATCATCAAGAAGTAAAGAGAACGTTGCTTAGGTTACAAGAAACACAAACCCATCTGGATCGATAAGTGATGAAGACACCCGAGGAATGTTTTTATACTGGAGACGATTATGATATTAATCAAAAACTGATCACTGGTGTAAAAGTCCAAATTTCAGTACACTGCTAACTTGAATCGATTAAGGAAGACTTAAAAGGAAAAGATTTCATGTCTGATTTTAAAGCAAAAAAAGAGCGCCATATTTTGATATTGGCGGAAGAAAAAAATGTCAAAGCCCTACCAAAAATGAAGTTCCATTAAGCACACCATTAATGCTCCCAACATACTTCAATTCCCTTCACGTCCAAGCCCCACAGCCTTCGACGTTCTATGGGAGGGGTGAAAAGAAAACAGATCAAAAATTACGGTACTTTTTGATATTAGCGGCTAATTAAGAGAAAACATCAAATTCCCACACAATACGACGTTCTATTTAATGCTCTCGTGTTTAAAAGAAAAAAGTAACAAGAGAGGAAGATATAATATATTATATTTTATACATTATATATTATACAGTATGTTGAAATCTTTTTTTTATTCGGTTTGGATTGAATAAAAAATATTATAATGTAATATATGTTAGAAAGTTTAGGATTTTGATATAATATATTATATTTTATACATTATATATTGCGCCTATTTTTTACAGGAAAGGTCAAATTATTTTGGTCTGTGACGTGGTTTTTAAATATAAGGTCAAGTGTGTCTTGTATTCGACGTGGAATATGAATGTAAAAACATAACACGGTCTCACTGTTTGTTTGCACTACCATTTCTGCTTGAACTTTCTTCTTCGTGGATGACTGCGATAAAGAAAGAAGCTTATTTTTAATATTTTCTGTCTTTGTAATGTCATTTGGTTCCCATTTCTAATGTTTACCGATTGTTTTTCGTTTATCTTTAGGCTATGTTTCATACGAGGTTAGCAAACTTCATCATTTTCTCTAGTGACACCATTTCAAGTATGGTTTTTTTATCTTTAATATCTCATACATATGATGTATGTGCTCGTGTTTGTGTTGTGTTTTTCGATTCTGGACGTATGGTATATGTATAATAGTTTATTTTTACCTTCAACGTATGATATTTGTGTTCGTTCGTTGTCAGCGAACTTCGTCATCTTCTCTAGTATCACCATTTCATTGTCTGTTCTAACTATAATTTACTAACTTTGTAAACAGGTATGACGAGCTCTGGATCAGGTCAGACGGGAGGAGGTGGTAGATCTGTGACTCGGATGCCTAGTGTCACATACCGTCGAGTTAATGATAAATCATTACCGGTGGAGTTTGATCCTAAAACATTTGTGGCTATAGGGGAACATGCAACAGAGTTTAAGAGTTACTTGGGCACGTTGACAAGATTTCATGTCCCTATTTTCGCTACCCGTTAGGGTGATGTGTTAGAGGTTGACAAAAATCTACTATGGCAGGATATTTTGGTATGTTTAAGCTGTTTTACTTCCATCGTTGACTTATTTTCGTTGAACATGCTTTAACATTAATTTTCTTTTTAAAAAGGAAAATTGGGTTATTCCTGATTATGAGAGGATAAGGAAGAAGATTTTATCGCAAATTGCAACCAGGTGAAGGGACTTCAAGACGACAATGACACGTAAATTCGTCTTTAGCTCTAAACAGAACGAAACTCCCTGTACAAAGTATAAAATATCTGATGAGGCGTGTGTGTAGTTTAAAGAATCTAGACTTACTCCTGAATGGCAGGTATGTTTTATAATATTTTGCTCTAGTCACACAACACGGGATGTTAATTTCTGATTTATGCTTAATAATTTTCATTTTGTTATAGGTGAAAAGGATAGCCGCCCAGGACAGACAGAGGCTTAATGATACACCACACGTACTTTCTCGTGGTGGTTATGCGTTATTAGAGAAAAAGATGAGAAAACGTCGAGCTGAGGAGTTAGGTCTTGAGTCACCTGATCTAGCACCTCCACCAGCTAGACATGAATTGTGGAAGGCTGCATGGACAAAGTCCAATGGCCAGTTTACATCTCAGTCTGCTCAGGAGATATCCCATACAATTGTAAGTGGAAACTTTTAACTAATTACCATAGTTCATAAAAAATTATGTAACTTTGTCTATTATGATATGCAGGATGAGTTGGTTGAACAAGAGACTGAAGGCACATTTGTGCCAGAAGTTAGGAAGGACATCCTAGTAGCAGCCATAGGTCGGCCAGACCGTTCAGGTTGTGTGCGTGCTGTTGGAGGAGCTACTGGATTGAGGGACTACTTTGGCCCTAAACCAAGAAGCACACAAGTCGTGACTCCGGAATTGGTTAGTAGCATCACGGAACAAGTGCAAGCCCAAGTATGGGAGCAAATGGAAGAACGCTCGAACAAGAACTTGTGATGATCAGACTACAACAACAACAGCAACAGTCACAGCAGGAAGACGCCCCTACAGATGATCCTACCGCACCTCCTACGAGCACCAAAGACTCATGCTCTAATGCAGATCGTACTGATATCAATATTCAGTATGAGTTTTTGGTTGATGAGGATCCTCCGCGCACAGTGGTCATCGAAGTACAGCTTGTAGGAGGCCAGACCATTCATGGTGCTCCTTTATAGCCCACTAAAGTGCGGGTAAGGATTGATGATGTTAGAGACCCCCAGGCTCGAGTGCCAGTGCCGAAAAATGAAATCCAATTCGTGGGGGAGGCCTTAGGCACATTTATAGCTTGGCCTAAGGCCTTGATCGTTCCATATTTTGGCCCACCAGCGGTATTGTATTCTTATGTTTATTATCTTAAATCTTCAAGTTATAATTAAATGCTTCCTAACTTCTGTAAATGTGACTTGCAGGTCTACCGACCAGAGAAACAAGCAATGGCTCAACCTGAGGCTCGTGTGCAAGCAGAAGACGATGATCCTCTATCCATATTGATGTCAAGATTACCTCAGTTGAAAAAATAATCGGTAGCGGTGCAATGGGAGTTAAGAACGTTTGGCGTCGAGTGCCATATTCCATTGTATATTGAATTCAGTGATGCATATGAGCTGATTGGTGGAGATAGAATGTTGAACATTTCATGCATACAATTGTGGTGCATGTAAGTTTTTTATTTGTTATTTTCCAATTTGTATATTATTAGTTTTATTACATTTTAATAAATATACTTAACTTTATTCTTATAGGTACATGGACATCGTCGTAGTGGAATCAGGTCGGGGGTCAATTTATGGCTTTCTTGAACCTCAGACCATCCAACCATTTGGAAACACATTAGATTCCAGAAAATCATATATGCAAACATGGATGACCGAGTCTAAGAGAAAGATATATATGGCGTCATACATTGATGCGTATGTTTTCCCAATATTGTCAACTTTTATCAAATTTTAATCAATAAACTCACTGGTTGTTGGTACATGATAGGGCCCATTGGCAACTCATAGTGATCATTCCAAAAAAAGCACAAGTTGTATGGTTTTGTTCTCTTCATAGGAAGATGAAACCGGAGGTGAGGTCCTTGATACAAACGTAAGTATTACATTCATTCTTATCAATTCATTATGATATTAATATATTAACTTATGTTTCTAATATTTCAAATGTTTCAAATTTCTTTAGAGTTCTGACTAGGACCAAAGGACAACAAATTGATATTATATATCCTAAGGTTGGAATTCATTGATCTTTAACCTTTAATTTTCGTAGTCAATTTTAAACCATTACATTTGACTAAGTTCTTTAACATGTTTAGTGTAATAAGCAGAATGATTCCTGGGCATGTGCCTACTACATCATGTCATGGATGAAGGCAATCATCCGAGCAGAAATCAGAGGAGATTGGATTGAGGTGGAAATTTACATTTGCAAATCTTACAAATATCAATAAACTTTTGACATTAAAATGAATATAATTGTAAAGTTTCCTTCCTTGATTTTGTAGCAATTCAACACTACCTCTGCATTGTCCAATGAAGTAATAAATACGATAAGAGAGGAATGGGCAGGATATTTGTTGAATAAACATTTTAAATAGCTATAGTTTTAGGTTTTTCCTTTCATGATAGTAGCATTTGCATACTTGTGCAGCTTTTTAACTGTGAATAGATGTATATTGTCAATAGATTATTTAGAATAGATGAATGGAAAAGTGGGTTCTTTTAAGTTTTGATGATAGCATGAATTGATGATAGCAATGTTTAAATTAATTAATTTTGTGCATTTAGGAATTGGAAAACTGGTTTCTGTATTTCAGGTTTGCTTAAATGAGCTAAAACGAGCGCAATTTAATAAAAAAACACTAAAGGTAGTGTCATTTTATACATTGTCCGACATTAATATATGTATCTTAACGTCCATCAAGGCAATGAGTGACGTTGATATAATGTAGTGTATAACGATAATAATAAAATACTAGGCAAGGATCTCTACGGCTCAGCGACAGTAACGTCGACTGTAAACATGTTCGATGTCAACCTTACATCGTTCACCTTATAACTGACGTCAAATATTCCTTTAAATATAAATATTTATTCAAAAATTGACGTCATATTTGCACTTCAACGTGAATATTACGTCAAATATCCTCTACGCCGCCGTCAACATTACGTCAATTCCCCCGACCATTTGACGAAAAATCTTTCTTTAAAAATAAATATTTATTCAAATATTGGACGTCAAACTCTATTCTATACGACGTACCTTAACGTCTATCTACATAATAGACGTTATCTTTACGTCAATTACCTTTGTATTCGACGTAAACGTGTTCGATTAATGTCACTCGGTATTATTCGACGTAAATTTACGTCACCCGCTATAACATCGCTAGCAAATGCATCGTTAAAGGCTAAATATAAACGACGTAATAGGTTATTTTTGTACTAGTGGATAACGGTTCAAAAACTGTTATTTTCATACTTAAAATTGATACTAAATCACACCCTTTATGACATAGAATTAGCTTGAAATCATGCAATTTTCTTAAGTTAGAGAATAAGAGAGTCAAAGTGGGGTTTTCTATGTTTTATGCTTGGTTTTCCCTTGTTTTGACAGGATTTATCAGGAGTTGAATGAAGGAAGTCAAGAAGATAAGAGTTGGATGCAAGAGAAGGTGGAAAAGTGAAGAAAATAAGGATCGCAGCTACCGTCGGGCAGTGTCCTCTTTAGAGAATTCTCTTCAGGCGCTTAAGGGGCACCGCTAAGGGGTGAAGTGGAGTATCAAGTAATATTAAAATGGTAAGTCCGAGTATCGTCTACCAAAGGACTCTTAGGCCTAAACGTTCGTGTGATGTTTTAAATTCATAAGACTTGACTAAATAACAATTTAAGTTTTAAATGCAAAACTGAAAATAAACATGAATACAAAGGTTGATCAATTGACAGTTGAACAATATGAATGAATGGTGTTGTTAGGGTTTACGGTTTCATCCTAATCCACTCTCAAATATCTACTATTCTTACTAAATTCGACTTTGTTATCAATGTTCATGCCACTTTCTAATTTACCCTAAACCCAATGTCTTGGTGAAAAGAGCCTACTCCTAATTACTAGTTTACTATGTCTAGTCTCCCTAGCAATTATTCATGCATTACATTTACACAGAAGCTTTAGGCAATTGATCATCCTACTCCTATGTCTAGGTAATATTGCTATCAAGAGAATTCCCTCATGTCTAGACCTAACTATATGTGTCCATATAGAAAGAATCAAAGATTATGTGTTTGAATAATGTCTTAAACAAAGCATGAAATATAAAGGAGGAAAAACTCAAACAATTGATCAACAAAGCATATGAATAAAGTAAGAATTTCAATATAAGAGAGTTTCAAATAGGATTACATCGTTCCCCAATGAAAAAGGAGTTTAGTTCACCATAATCATGGTGAAACTAGATGAATTGAATGGAAAATATGGAAAAGATAACCCTAGAATTGATAGATCGGAGATCCTGCATCCAAAATCCACCTCCAAGGGGTGAAGAGAGTGTTTTTACGTCCTTTCTACGAAAAGATCACCTCTAAGGGTCGCACTAATCTATTTATAAACTGTGAAAAATTACAAAAAACAGGCCCAAGCCCAAAGTACAACGCTTAGCACTGGATTCACTGCTCAGCGGTAGGTGCGGCACTCAATTGAGACGCTCAGCGTTCACGCCCAGGCGTTTGGCAGTGCACAAATTGAAGAAGTCAGCGCTCAGCGGTGGATCTAGCGTTGAGCGCTGAGTGCGATTCTATCTTCTCCCCTCAGAGTTGGCACTTAAGCGTTTGATAGAGTCTTTTTCAATAAAGCTGGAGCTCAGCGCCGAACTAGCACTGTGCAGTGGCTGCAATTCTTCATTTGCAGCTTTATTCATCCTTTCTTGAGTCCAACTCCTTCCTACTTCAATATCCTTCATTCAATTCTCGTTAAGTCCTAACAAGACAAGGAAAACCAAGCATAATACCCATAAAACCTCCTTTGACTCTCTTATAACCTAACTAAAACAACATGCACGATTTCAAGCTAGTTTCTAAGTCATAAAGGGTGTGTTTTGTATCAAAATCAAGTGAAGAAAATAAGGATCGTAGCTACCGTCGGGCAGTGTCCTCTTTAGAGAATTCTTTGTCAGGCGCTTAAGGCGCACCGCTAAGGGGTGAAGTGGACTATCGCAGATACCGCCGAGTGGTGAAACCCACCGTCGGGCGGTGGACTCTTTAGTGGATTCTCTGGATGACGCTCAAGCGGCAACGCTGAGGGGTGAGATCAACTGTCGCGCCTACCGCCGGGCAGTGTACTATTGAGCCTAGGCTAAATTTCTGTTATTTTTCTGAGTTATAAATAGAATTGCACGAACCAGAGATGCTATCTTTTGGCAGAAAAGACGTAGAAACACATTCTTCTCACCTTGGAGGCGGATTTTGGATGCGAAAGCTCCAATCTATCAATTCTAGGGTTATCTTTTTCCATACTTTTCATTCAATTCATCTAGTTTCACCATGATTATATTGAACTAAACCCTTCTGTCGTTGGGAAAACGATGTAATCCTATTTGAAACTCTCTTATAATGAAATTCTTACTTTATTCATATACTTTTGTTTATCAATTGTTAGAGTTTTTCCTCCATTATATTTGCATGCTTTGTTTAAGACACTATTCAATAGCATAATTTTTTATTCTATCTATATGGACACGTATAGTTAGGTCTAGACATGAGGGAATTCTCTTGATAGCAATATTACATAGACATAGGGATAGGAGGATCAATTGCCTTAAGCTTCTGTGAGAATTATGTAATGAATGAATAATTGCTAGGGAGACTAGACATAGTAAACTTGTAATTAGGAGTAGACTCTATACACCAAGATATTAGAAATAGGGGAATTTAGAAAGTGGTATTAAAATTGATAAAGAAGTCAAATTTAGTAAGAATAGTATATATATGAGAGGGGATTAAGATGAAACCGTAAACCCCAACAACACCATTCATCCATATCATTTAACTGTCAATTGATCAATCTTTGCATGCATGTTTATTTTCAGTTTTGCAATTAAAACCCTAATTTTCGTTCTAACAAGTCTTAAGAAATCAAGAGTTCACACGAACGTTTAGGCCTAAGAGTCCTTTGGGAAACGATACTCGGACTTACTGTTTTATTATTACTTGATATGATTCGGTACACTTGTCGGAGTCTTAACACTCCTCTTTTTAGTCATAATGTTCATCACTTGAAGAGTCTGACTCACTATTCTCCCAAGCAATGTAGGCTCTTTTTTGTTTTCTTCCCTTGTCTTGAGGAAACCTTCTACTTGCTTTCTGCTTTGGCTTCAATTCTAGACATTCTGGCCTGATATGTCCTTCCTTTCCACATTTGTAGCATTGGACAGCGTTTGATCTGAAGCTTTTCTTTTATTTACTATGACCTGCATGGTTAGTAAGTTGACTATCATTTTTCATAAATCGACTGAACTTCCTTACCATCATGGTCATCATTTCTTTGTCGTCCATCTCTGCATCTAAGTCATCTGACTTTGAGATTTTCTTGTTTGTAGCTTTCAAAGCTATGGACTTCTTTTCTTCAATCTCTTCCTCATCCTTTAGTCTACCAAGTTCCAATTCATGTTCTCGTAACTTGCCAAACAAGGTAGCCATGTTCATGCTTGTAAGGTCTTAGGATTCTGAGATTGCAGTGACTTTTGGTCGCCAATTTCTGTTCAGACTTTTCAAAATCTTGATGTTGATCTCCTATTTATCAAACACTTTGTCTAGAGCCATAAGGTGATTAACAATATGTGTGAATCTTTTCTGGACTTCATAGATAGTCTCTCCAGCCTTCATCCAGAAAAGTTCATACTCTTGAATCAGAGAATTCTTCCTTTCTCTCTTGACTTCACTAATGCCTTCATGTGTGACTTCCAAGACATCCCACATTTCCTTTGTAGATTTGCATTGAGATATCCTGAAAAATTCATCAATAGTTAGTGCAGAGGCAATAATGTTTCTAGCGTTAATATCATATTGCGCTTTTCTATTTTCTTCAGTTGACCATTCAGTAAAAGGTTTTGCAACAGTTTTCTCATCAACAGTTTTAGTAGGCACAAAAGAACCATTCAATTTTGCATCCCAAATTCCTCTATCCATGGATTCAAGAAAGATTTGCATTCTAATTTTCCAAAAAGGGTAATTTTCACCAGCAAACAGAGGTGGTCTGTTTGTTGAAGCACCTTCACCAAAAGTTTGAAAACTAGAAGTCATCCCCAGGTCTATAGTCAATTCAAAGAAAAAAAGAGTCGACTAGTTTTTCAAATATCTTATGAAAACCAGCTCTAGTGTCAATTGTTGGGAAACAGGTAGACTTCGTTTTAACACCAAGAGGGAGGTGAATTGGTGGGTTTTCAAAATCAGAGTCTTTTTGCAATCTTTAATTCAAAGTATAAAACTTTACAAACTTTCTTAAATCGCCAAGAGCGGGGGTGAATTGGTGTGGTTTCAAAATTAGAGTCCTTTTGCAATCTTTTTCGCAAAGTATTATCCTTTTTAAAATTTCTTGAATCACAAGGAATGAAAATGTAAGTGCAGCGGAAAATACAAAGTAGACTACAAATGGAGTAAAGTCTACTGAATGTAAAAGAGTAGGGATAGAAAATTCAAACACAGATTTTGATACTACTTTGGCCTCAATGCCTACATCCAGTGTCCTTCCATAATTCGGAAGCAAATGCACTATAATGGTCAAGGTTTTTGCAAAAAGGCTTCTATAGAGACTTCTATGTCAAAAATATAAAACACCTCTCTAACCCTCTAACCAAAATATAAGCAATACAAATAGCAAGATCTGTAGCAAGATATCCCCTCTTCTACAATCTGCAACCCACTTTGAACAATCCTCAAAGTGTCCAGACTCCACGAGTCAAACCCTCTACAATCCCAGCAGGACAACAACCACAATATTTACAAAGATTGAGAGAAATCTTGATCAGCAAGGAAGCACCACAATGTGCAAAGTATGATCAAGCAGTAAGCACAAAAATCTTTCTACTTGAAAGAACTTCTTCAAAGATAGATCACCACGGTCTTCTTGATGAGTTCTTGGAGCAAATTCTCAGAGATCACGATCTGTAGATCACAAATGAAAGTGTTAGATTATCCAAAGACTCTGATCAACTAAGGCACGTCTATTTATAGATTTCTATAAATCAGACGCTCCTGTAGTCGACTAAGCTACTAATACAGTCGACTGTCCTCAGACAATTACAACAGATAAGTCAAACAGTAGCAGTCAACAACAGACAAATTGAGTTTGCAATTAATATAGTTGACTATCATCAATGCAATAACTAACTTTTGAAATATAGTTGTTACTGTACACACATAATAGAATTTCAAACAAATCAACTAACTAAGTCAGATCCACTACGCATGTAGTCGACTTAGGCATGTCAGCACAGTTTGAAAACCTTTTCAATGCAAAATCACTCACATCACTGCTTTTGAAAGTCTATGCATAGTCACGAGTTTTAATTGACTTAATTCATAATGAAGTTGACTTAAAACATGCAGTTATTTTTGGGAAATAGGTAGGCTTCGTTTTAACACCAAGAGGGGGGTGAATTGGTGGGTTTTCAAAATCAGAGTCTTTTCGCAATCTTTAATTCAAAGTATAAAACTTTACATACTTTCTTGAATCGCAAGTTATAGAAATTCGTGTGCAGCGGAAATTCAAAGTAGACTATGCAAATATTAAAGTCGACTGAATGTAAAAGTATAGAGATAGAGAATTCAAACGCAGTTTTTTATACTGGTTCGGCCTCAATGCCTACATTCAGTGTCCTTTCAGTACCAGGAAGCAACTGCACTATAATGGTGAAGGTTTTTACAACAAGGTTTTTATAGAAGACCTCCACGTCAAAAATATAAAACACCTCTCTAACCCTCTAACCAAAATATAGGTAAACCACACAATAAGACTTGTAGCAAGATATCCCCTCTCCTACAATCTGCAACCCACTTTGAAAATCCTCAAAGTGTACCAGACTCCACGAGTCCAACCCCTGTAGTCACAACAGGTAACAGCAATCACCACGGATGCTAACAACAATCTTGATCAACCTAGAAACACCTCAATTGTGCAGATTCTGAGCAACCAGTAAGCGCAACACAGTCCTCCTCAGAAACTCTTCCAAGCAAGATCACAACCATCTTCTTGATGAGTTCATGGAGTTCTAAATCTCAGAGAATCAATCTAAAACAGAATATGAAATTGTTAGATCATCAAAAGTCCCTGAGTAAGATCAGGTCTCGTCTATTCATAGATTTCTATAAATAAGACGCTCATGCAGTCGATTATGCTACTAATTTAGTCGACTGTATTATAACAGTTATGACAGTTAAGACACAATAGCAGCAATACAGTCAAACCAATTAATTTCACATTCGATACAGTTGACTCTCAATCAATGCTCAACTAACTTTTAAAATTATAGCCGTTACTGTTCATGAGCATAACAGAATTTCAAAACAAACAACTAATACAGTTGAATGCATGGCACACACAGTCGATTTCGACATGACAGAACATTTTGAAATTCTTTTCTTCTCAAAATCTCACATAGCACTGTTTCTGAAAATCTGTACAAAGACTTTAGTACAGTCGATTCAATTATTAATGAATCGACTTTAACTGTCAGCTTTGTCACACAGTTTAAGTTCACAAGAGTGCATGTGGTTTTCTTCTTTCAAAACATGTGCAATGCAACGAGATATGATGTAACAAATACAAGCTCAGTAAATGTACATTCACATATCAGTATAATCACAGAAACATGTTCAACAATATATCAATCAATAAGCAATAGAACATGTAACACATCAATCAACATATGTGTTATTAAAAATGTGTTGTCATCATCAAAAACCAAAGTGATATAGATATTGTGTTGTCAACAATCTCAACAATTATGCCACACAATATAAGTTCATAAAAGTGCATGTGGTTTTCTTATCAAAAAACATATGTAATGCAGCCATAAATGATGTAACAGATATAAGCTCAAATAATGTGCATTCACATGTCAAAATCAATACATACATGTTCAATAAGATATAAATCAATAAGCAATAGAACATGTAACACATTACAATACGTGTGTTATTAATTATGTGTTGTCATCATCAAAAACTAGAGTGATTAAAGCACTGTGAGATTAAGGTTAGCTAAACCAGTGCTTCCCTTATCAACAATCTCAACATTAACAGCTACTGTTAGCTCTGATATTGGACTAGGTTTTGTATTTGGAATGTTTGAAAAGAGCTACTGCATAATGTTGATGTATCTACAATTGATCTGTAAAAATACAAATTGATGTATCTCTATATGCACTTGTGTTTCTATTACTTCAAATCTTTTTTGATAATGCCCAAAGGGGGAGAAATTAAGAAATTGGAAAACTGGAAATAATTGGAAAAATAGTTTCTGGTTGTGCATCATCAAAGAAGGGGGAGATTGTTAATAAGGGGAGCAATGTGAAAGCTAAACCCAATCCCTTGTGTGTGTTTTTTTATGATGACAACAACAGAGATGTTTCTATATGTTTCTTGCACAACAACTGAAATGCTTTAATATGCATAACTGCATTTACATGTTTGTTAGTGTTTGAACTTATTGGTTTGCATACTTAGTATGGACATACATGTGTTATATATGTTGTATGCATATTCATGTTGTCAAATGACAAAACTACTTGCACAATGTTTAACTATATGAAGTAATCGATTACAGTGTTTATGTAATCAATTAAATTCATCAGATATCAGCTAATGCTTAACTGTGGCAAACTACAAGTTTTAGCCGATTACATTATATGAATAATCAATTAAAACTCGTGCTTTTTCTAACACCTGTTTGTTGAGTGCAGTGATTTGTTTTTAGAAGAAAAAGTTTTCAAAAATTGCTTAAGTGTAATACTTAACCGATTACACAATTTCCTTAATCGGTTAAATATGTTGAAAATTGTTTTTATGTTAAGTCTTAATTGTCATAACAATCATATTTTGAATTGCTTTCACTTACAATATTGTGCAATCGATTACATTAATTGCGTAATCAGTTAAATATGTTTTGATGTAATTCTGGTATAGCACTGTTAAAAACTTAACCAATTACATTAATTTTGTAGTCGATTAAACTACGTCAAACTTGAGGAAATCTATATATTGACGCATAGCACTATGCATTGATTACTTTTGAGCATTTGATCTTTAATATCTGATATGAGAAAGTCAAGATAAGATTTTGTAGGTGTGTTGTTTCTCCAAGAATCAAGAAACGAAAGTTTGGCAAATTTGAAGGATTCTTGAAGGATTACTTTGTACTTTCATTAGTTGATCATCATCCACACTCTGAGGTATTTTCTTTCTAGATCAGTACTGTTTTTATACTCCATAGATTGTGGTTTCCCTATTGGATATAGCCAAGAAGAGAACGTGTGGTTCTTGTATCTTTGATAGGGTCTTAAAGGGGTTCTGCAAAAAGAGGATTGTTCTTTTCCTATATTAGATTTGGAGTTGGAGAGGAGATTACATTGAGAGATGGTCTCTGTAAGTCTTGTTGTATAACTCAATCTTTATAGTGAAAGGACTTTCAATCTCAGGTTGATTGAAAGGGATTGGATGTAGGCATTGAGGCCGAACCAATATAAAAATCTTTGTGTTTGTTTTCTATCTCTTGACTCTTTTACTGCATTATATTCTTTATTGTCTTGTGTGTTCAAGAAGTGCTAAAGATTTTCCAAAAATAAATAAAAGAACATATTTTCAATAAGAACCAATTCACTCCCTCCTTCTTGGTTGGAGAAATAAGGCCTAACTATTCTTACAATTTTATTTTAAATTATATTATGCAATACACTAGGAGGGAAACAAAAAGGAAACAATTACAACTAATATTAGTCAAGAGCCTCAATCTCAATCTCAATTTCATTCTCAACCTCAACCCTAATCCTAACCAAATGATAATTGAATCTAAGAGTTGATAAAGGTTACACATTACTTATTTCATATATCTTGTTTTATACTCTGGATGTCTTCAAAATAATCTCAAGCATATGGTAGTACATAAGCGTGTAGGATGTCTTCAAAATTACCTAGTGTAATCATACATTGAATATTGAAATATTACACTTATAGATGATATAAGTAGGGGTGGGCAAAGTATACTGCATTGCACTATACTATAAAAATTTGTAGTTAACTATAAAATAGTTCGCCTGAACTGAATTGAACTAAAAAAATAGTTTGAGCGAACTGAACTGAACTTGTTTTTAGTTCATTCATAGTTCAGTGCAGTTCAATAAACTAATTTTTAGTTTACTTATAATGCATGCAGTAAACTAGTTCAACAATTCAATTGATATTTAAGATGTGTTCTTTAAAACTCATTCTACTAAAGTAACAACATCAAATCTTGTTGCACAGCGCTGCTTTTCATTCCAAACTTGACCAGCCATGTCAATATGCAGCCATTGAACCTTCTCATCAACGAAACGTAAAAACCACAATTGAGGATCTTTTGTACTAACAAATATTGGTAAAATGATCATATATAATAATTACCTCCAATTGAGGATCCAAGACCAATTATACAAGCCGCAATCAATGTTGATAGGTCCATTATCTTAAGAACAATTAACCAACCTGTTAGAGTTCTAAAACCAAACTACACAACTAACAAGTGGTAAGGTTGTTTCAAACTACATAATCAAAATTCAAAAATAGAATGACACCAGACTAACCATTACTAAACACAATTCACAACGTACTTTCTGTTGAGATTGTTGACAACACAACTTCTATATCAATCTAGTTTTTTATGATGACAACACATTGCTTAATAACATGCACATGTTGTTTGTTGTTATTACATGTTCTTATGCGAATTGATTGTTATATCTTTGAACATGCTTATGTATTGTGTTACATGTTCCTATGTTGATTGATTGATATATATGTCGAACGTATATATATGTTTTATGTGCTATGTGCAATGCATCATTATATATGTTTTTCTGCACATGTTTTAAAGCTGAAAACCACAAGCACTTTTATGAACTTATAACTGTGTGACAAAGTTCTAGTGCAGTCGACTACATTATTAATGGATTCGTCTATGCTAAAATCTTTGTACAGATTTTGAGAATCAGTGCTCTGTGAATTTTTGAGAAGAATTTCAAAATGTTTTACATGATTGAAGTCGACTATGTGCGCCATATATTCGACTGTATTAGTTATCTAATTTGAAATTGTGTTATGCTCTTGCACTCTAACGGCTATATTTTTAAAAGTTAGTTGAGCATTAATGTCTTGGTCAACTGTATTAAATATGTTTTGTTTTTGGTTGACTGTATGCTATCAGGTTGACTGTTTGTTATAACTGTCATAATCCAGTCGACTGAATTAGTAGCATAATCGACTGAGAGTATGTCTGATTAAAAGAAATCTATAAATAGACTGATCACGAATCAGTTACAAGACTTTTGAAGAACTGACAATTTTATTTCTGTTTCAGATTGAATTCTCTGTTGTAAGAGCTCCAAGGATTCTCCAAGAAGACGGTGGTGATCTTTCTTGAAAGAGATTCAAAGGGAGGTTCTTCTGTGCACACAAAGATTGATCAGTATTTGCACAAAGAAGGTGCTTATGGGTTGATCACGTTCAGGCTTGGCATCCTTGAAGACTGCTGCATTGTTTTTCTGGCTTATCGTTCAAAAAGACTACTGGTATTTGGACCTGTTGGTTACAAGGGACTGTTCACTTTGAGGATTGTTCAAAGTGGTGTTGTAGTTTGCAGAAGAGGGGATTCCTGCTGCAAGTCTGGTTGTATTGTTTTGCAGCTATATTTTTGTTTTGGGTTAGAGAGGATATTTAAATTTTTAACATGGAGGTCTTCTATAAATTCCTTGTTGTAAAACCCGCAACCATTATAGTGCATTTGCTTCCTGGGTTGGAAGGACACTGGATGTAGTCATTGTTGGCCGAACCAGTATAAAAATCAGTGTTTGATTTTCTCTATCCTTATACTTTTACTTTGCAGTAGACTTTACTTTTTACGCAGTCAACTACGTTTTTTCGCTGCATTTGATTTTTCATTACTTGCATTTCAAGAAAGTGTAAAAAGTTTAATACTTTGATTGCAAGACTGCAAAAAAGTTTTGTTTTTGACAAAACACCAATTCACCCCCCCCCTCTCGGTGTAAAAACGAAGCCTACCTGTTTTCCAACAATTGGCACCAGAGCTGGGTTTCATAAGATATTTGAAAAACTAGTCGACTCTGCTTTTCTCTGATTCGACTATATAAACCTGGGGATGGCTTCTGTTTCGTATTCTAAAAAGACTTATGATTTCAAAATTGATTTTGTATCTGTACCTTGCAATAAGAAGTCAAAGTCTGTAACTGATGATTTTTATGAATCTTTTAAAACAGGAAACTTGCAACACAAGGCAACTCGAGATGGAGAATCTTGTCCAGAAATGCAAAGATATATTTTGTCAGATAACAGATTCACAAAGTTTCTGAGAGAGAAAGATAAACAAAGTTATTCAGTTGATGTCAAGAAGGCCAAGAACAAAGAAGAATTGACTATGATGGCAAAATCCAAAATTATTAAAACTGATCTAAAATAATCATCCAAAAGTTCTATGTGGTATCTCGACAGTGGATGCTCAAGACATATGACTGGAGATTCCACAAAATTCACAGATATCTCCTACAAAGCTACTGGTCACGTCACGTATGGTAATATTAACAAAGGGAGAATCATTGGTAAAGGTAAAATAAAAACTCCTTCATCTTATGAAATTAAAAATGTATTACTTGTTGAAAGGTTGAAACACAATCTGCTTAGCATCGGTCAACTGTGCGACAAAGGTCTAAAGATTACATTTGAGCCCAAATACTGTCTGATCAGCAACGGGACAACAGATGAGCTACTACTAGTGGGAAAAAGATTGAACAACATCTATGTAATCAACTTCACAGACAACTCATTCGACTTTGTTGTGTGTCTGATGACCAAAGAAGAAGATGCTTGGCTATGGCACAAAAGACTCGCTCACATCAGCTTGAATCAATTGAACAAACTGGTCTCCAAGAACCTGGTAAATGGTCTTCCAAAAATTCATTTTACTGCTAACAGATTATGTGATGCATGCCAAAAAGGGAAGCTGACCAAACAGCCTTTTAAGAGTAAAAAAGAGATGTCAACCAAGAAACCTCTACAGTTACTCCACATGGACTTATTCGGACCATCAAGAATAAAGAGTCTCAGAGGAAACTCATGGATTAGTCATTGTTGATGACTACTCACGGTATACTTGGACCTACTTAATTGCAACCAAAAATGACGCACTCAAGGTTTTCAAGCGCTTTACTTTTGTTGTTCAAAATGAGATGGATCTTAAGATTAAAGCTGTTAGAAGTGACCATGGAGGAGAATTCCAGAACAAAGAATTTGATGATTATCTTGCTGAAATAGGAATTACTCATAACTTCTCTACACCTAGAACTCCACAGCAAAATGGAGTTGTTGAAAGGAAAAATAGAGCTCTTGAGGAACTGGCGAGATCTATGCTGAATGACAGAGACATGCCAAAATATTTCTGGGCAAATGTTGTAAGTACTGCATGTTATGTACTGAATAGAACTATTATAAGGTCTATATTAAAGTTGACTCCCTATGAATTGTTGAGAGGAAGAAAGCCAAACATTTCACACCTGAGAATCTTTGGAAGCAAATGTTTTATGTTGAATAACAGAAAAGATAACCTCGGGAAGTTTGACTCTAAAGAAGATGAAGCTATCTTCATAGGATATTCTTTAAACAGCAAAGCTTATCGTGTGTACAATAAAGGACTATGAATGTGGAGGAGTCTATTCATGTTGCATTTGATGAGTTCATCATGGCTCCAAATCATTCTGAACGAGTTAGGGATTCTGCTGAAGAAGATGAAAACTCAATTGAAGAAGAAGAAATTCCTGAAGAATCCATTGACAAGGAAGATGATGCTGAACAAGTCGACTCTCCCAAAACAGAATCGATTAAAGAATGGAAAGTACCAAGAAATGTTTCCACTGACAACGTTATTGGCGATATCTCAAGAGGAGTGTCTACAAGAAGACAATTGAATCAATTCTGCATGAATGTTGCCTATGTATCCAAAATAGAGCCTAAGAAAGTAGAGGAAGCATTGAATGATGAAAATTGGATGATGGCTATGCAAGAAGAGTTGAACCAATTCAGGAGGAATAATGTATGGGAACTCACACCTAGAAGACCTGAGCTACAAGTTATTGGTACAAAATGGGTTTTTCGGAACAAAATGGATGATTCTAGTGAAATCATAAAGAAAAAGGCAAGATTAGTAGCTAAAGGCTATTGCCAGGAAGAGGGAATCGACTATGATGAGACATATGCTCCTGTGGCCAGATTGGAAGCTATAAGAATACTTCTAGCCATTACATCAACGCTGAAATTCAGACTATATCCGATGGATGTCAAAAGCGCTTTCTTGAATGGATATATTAAGGAAGAAGTTTATGTTGAACAGCCACCAGGATTTGAAGATTTTGAACATCCTGGTCATGTTTACAAACTAAGAAAAGCTCTATATGGATTGAAGCAAGCACCAAGATCTTGGTATGAACGGTTACGTGAATTTCTCATAAGGAAAGGATTTTCGAGAGGTAAGGTTGACTCAACTTTGTTTATCAAAAGTTCAAATGAGGACAAACTATATGTCCAAATATATGTTAATGATATAATTTTTGGTTCCACTAATCCTATACTGTGCAAAGAGTTTTCAAAAATTATGCAGGAAGAATTCAAAATGTCCATGATGGGAGAATTAACATATTTTCTTGGTTTACAAGTCAAGCAAACCAAAGATGGAATTTTCATTCATCAATCCAAATACTGTAATGATTTGCTGAAAAGATTCAAAATGTTGGACTGCAAGGATGCTGCAACTCCTATGGCAACTAACTGTTATTTGGATCTTGATGAGGCTGGAAAAAATGTTGATCAAAAAATGTATCTAGGTATGATTGTATCTCTACTTTATCTTACTGCTAGTAGGCCTGACATAATGCACAGTGTATGTCTATGTGCTAGGTTTCAATCTGCACCTAAAGAATCACACCTAATTGCTGTAAAAAGAATTTTGAAATACCTCAAAGGTACCAAAGGTCTAGGACTATGGTATCCAAATGGTACAAACATTTTTCTAAATGGTTATAGTGATTTTGATTTTGGAGGTTGCAAACTAGACAGAAAAAGCACAAGTGGCATATGTCACTTACTTGGATCATCATTGATCTCTTGGCATTCAAAGAAACAAGCATGTGTGGCTTTATCCCCCACAGAAGCTGAGTACATAGCAGCTGAAAGTTGTTGTGCACAGTCTCTTTGGATAAAGAGTCAATTAGAAGATTATGGTATAAAACTAGATAACATACCTTTAAAATGTGACAGTACTAGTGCTATAAACTTAACAAAGAATCCTATTTTGCATTCGAAAACTAAGCATATTGAAATAAGGCATCACTTCATCCGAGATCACATCCTTAAGGGTGAAATTAAGATTGAGTATGTCGATACCTTGCATCAATGGGCTGATATTTTTACAAAACCTCTGAACAAAGAGAGATTTTTCACAATTCGAAATGAACTAGGAATTCTAAATGATAGTAGCGTAAAGTGATTGATTCGACTATGATTTGAGTGAAGTCGAATATGCTTAATCTGTTTTACATCTTTACATATTGACTTCTATTACTATTGATTCTCTTTCTTGCTTAACTAAAATGCTTGATCTAGAAAAAGATCTTTGAAAGGTTTTGCAGGAAGAACATTGCTTTTGGAACTGCAAGTGGAATTCAACAACCTTGGAAAGCAATGCATTCGACTGAGGAAATAATGCAATCAACTGTTCTCAACAGGATTATAAATTCCAATTCTGGAATTTGGTTTTTCTTTCATTGATTGCTTATTCTGAATATCTTCTATTATCTTTGATATAAATTGATTTTAAATATCGTATTTGAGATAATATTGTGAAATTGTTGATGATTGTATCATTGCATGCCTAAGTTGTTTGATATCTTGTCTTTGATACAAATATGTACTATAATGTTTTGTATACTCTGTGTTATACTGCATTGTGCATCTGATCTGGTTTTGATATCTATGCATAACGACAGGGGGAGTATCACATATTACACATTTTTATTTCACATGCCTGCATTTCAGGGGGAGTTATCATTTACATGTGATTAAATGTGCTAATGAGAGCATCATTGCATCTTGAAAATTGCATACACTTTTTAATGCATCTCGGTTTGAAATATCAGCATAAATATCTAGAGCATTCCTTTTTTGTTAATGCACAAATGGGGAGAGAATTTATGAAAGCTTTATGAAAAGGGGAGAATGTTTATTCTATCTCATATTTGCTTGATATTTTGCTGTTTAACTGTGTTACATACAGAGTTACTTGAACTGTGATATATCTTTTGTTACTCTATCTTGTATTTGATTGTGCAAACATGGTTGGTTATTAATCATGGTTGTGCATCATCAAAAAAGGGGGAAATTGTTGAGATTGTTGAAAACACAATTTCTATATCAATCTAGTTTTTTATGATGACAACACATTGCTTAATAACATGCATATGTTGTTTGCTGTTATTACATGTTCTTATGCAAATTGATTGTTATATTTGTGAACATGCTTATGTATTGTGTTACATGTTCCTATGTTGATTGAGTGATATATATGTGGAACGTGTATATATGCTTTATGTGCTATGTGCAATGCATCATTACATATGTTTTTCTGCACATGTTTTAAAGCTGAAAACCACAAGCACTTTTATGAACTTATAACTCTGTGACAACGTTCTAATGCAGTCGACTACATTATTAATGGATTCAACTATGCTAAAATCTTTGTACAGATTTTGAGAATCAGGGCTCTGTGAATTTTTGAGAAGAAAAGAATTTCAAAATGTTTTACATGATTGAAGTCGACTATGTGCGCCACACATTCGACTGTATTAGTTATCTGATTTGAAATTCTGCTATGCTCTTTCACTCTAACGGCTATATTTTTAAATGTTAGTTGAGCATTAATGTCTTGGTCAACTATATTAAATGTGTTTTGTTTTTGGTTGACTGTATGCTATCAGGTTGACTGTTTGTTATAACTGTCATAATCCAGTCGACTGAATTAGTTGCATAATCGATTGAGAGTTTGTCTGATTAACAGAAATCTATACATAGACTGATCACGAATCAGTTACAAGATTTTGAAGAACTGACAATTTCATTTCTATTTCAGATTGAATTCTCTGTTGTAAGAGCTCCAAGAATTCTCCAAGAAGACGGTGGTGGTCTTTCTTGAAAGAGATTCAAAGGGAGGTTCTTCTGCGCACACAAAGATTGACCAGTATCTGCACAAAGAAGGTGCTTCTGGGTTGATCACGTTCAGGCTTGGCATCCTTGAAGACTGCTGCATTGTTTTTCTGGCTTGGCATCCGTAAAGACTGCTGGTATTTGGACCTGTTGGTTACAAGAGATTGTTCACTTTGAGGATTGTTCAAAGTGGTGTTGCAGATTGCAGAAGAAGGGATTCTTGCTGCAAGTCTGGTTGTATTGTTTTGCAGCTATATTTTGGTTTTGGGTTAGAGAGGAGATTTATATTTTTGACGTGGAGGTCTTCTATAAATTCCTTTTTGTAAAAACCGCAACCATTATAGTGCATTTGCTTCCTAGGTTGGCAGGACACTGGATGTAGGCATTGTTGGCCGAACTAGTATAAAAATCAGTGTTTGATTTTCTTTATCCCTATACTTTTACTTTGCAGTCGACTTTACTTTTCACGCAGTCAACTACGTTTTTCCGCTGCATATGATTTTCCATTACTTGCATTTCAAGAAAGTGTAAAAAGTTTTATACTTTGATTGCAAGACTGTGAAAAGATTTTGTTTTTAACAAAACACCAATTCACCCCCCTTCTTGGTGTAAAAACGAAGCCTACCTGTTTTCCAACACTTTCTGTATAAATGTTTTTCCAAACTATACAGGAATGCCACACACAGGTATCTTAACAATGAAAAATAGCATTATTCAAATAATTGAACTTTAGTTCAACTGGACAAACATAGACTTGAAAGCATTGGTCAAACTTGAAACGCAGGTATCTATACTCTTGTGCAATTATATAGATCTCATTGGACAAACTTGAAAGCATAAACTTGCATCATACATAGGGATATAAAGGATTCCCTCAACTAGAAACAGAGATATGATATAATTTAAAAACTAAGAAGAATGAGAGAGGAATGAAAAAGCACAATACAATTCTCCTAAAATTAACTGAACTGAAAATCTAATAAGTTCAATTTTAAAAACTGAACTATAAAATAGTATATTTAACTTTTAGTAAAAATGGATTAGTTTTTTTTAGTATAACATCAAGCTGACCTTACTACACGCATTCATCAAAAAATTTAAAAACAATTCAAATTCACCATTATATTCATATTTGTCTACATGTTTCAAATATACTCCACAATCTATCTTGAGAATTAATGTTTTTACTTTATTGGATAACAAAACTGAAGGGATACATGATAGAAATAGATGGCGTCAAAGACACAGTATGAAAAAGGCTGAAAAAAATTGTATGAAACATACGTAGGGATTATTGCAAGTCTTGTCCTGCAATAATCCATGGCTTAAAATTCAGTTTGCAATAGGAATTAAAAACACTATGTTCTTTACCAATTTCTGTACTATATGATAGGTTTGATTTTGATTAATTCTTTATGAAAGATCATATTTTGGATATCATTTTTGAATGATAGTATCTGGATAAAATAATCCATCATGGAGTACATTCCAGTTAAAATTTGTAATGAAATGACATAAGTTTTTCTTTTTCTTAGAGTTGTGATGTTTATTACTGTACAGTTTCTTAGTAAGTTGTGTTTAAATAATCTGACATTTCATCTCAAATCCAAACAATCATCTTAAAAACTTTAAAATATATTACTACTTGATAGGTAGCCATCTCTACAGAGTAAACCTGATTAACATATACACGACTTAAAAAACGACATTTCAAAATTAGTTCAAAAATAAAATCATAATACAATGCATTAATTGCAGTCTCAGATATGGAGTCATCATGTAGAGCAAACAATCATACATAGAAGAAATAGCAACAGTACAAATTTGATGAAAAATAGACAATGAGGTATTACTAAAGCCACATTGGATTGTGATTTCAATTTCCCTCAAGTAGTCAAATCCAACTTCTCTCTTTGCTCTAACTGGTTGCCCTTTCTTCTCTCCAGATTATCTCTAATGAGAAGCACTTACCATGTAGAACAATTGTGTCATACAACCCACATTAATCAAAATTAAAATGGTGAGAATGGAGAGAATATACTAACCTTCAGAAACAACAGGGGAAGTTATTGCACCATTACTATTGGTTTTCAAATTCTGAAGAATATGCCACCAATGCTTTCCAAAATTTCTCTCCCTGTAAACAAAGCAAAGACAGATAAAAAGAAATCTAGATTCAGAATACAAATTTAGAAACTAAATTCAATTTCAAGAGACAGAACGAAGGATAAAAACTAATTCAGATTATCCCCCATTTTAACAAAAATTGAATGTGATATGCAATATGTTTTGATAAAAGGAAAATAATGAATAGAAGTTATAAATGTGATATGCAACTTCGTTTGACTAAGAGATTGTTTGTATACATTTTAGACAAGAAAATCAAGGAACAATCTCTTACAGTTGAATTAAAGGTAGAAATAGCTATTAAGTTATAAACAATGATCAACATATTTGTGATAGTAAACCGTATTAGCATTTTACCATTGGAAAAAGCATATATAACGTCCATTTGAAGCAAACCCTGAAATTTAATCAGATAGTATTTCTAGTAGACAACAAGAAATGATAGATAAAATGGGGGGTTCTAGACTAGAAAGGCAAGGAATAAGATGTCTCACACTTAAATTGAAAGACAGAAACAGCCATGAAATCGTTTATTTCCAATTAAAGATTTTGCTGAAAGAGTTCCAGTTCAAGCAACCATTTTATATATGGACTAAATTTTGTTCAAAACTTTCAAGAGGCTTGTTCTAAGGTTTAGACTAACTTTTGTTCTAAGCTTTCAAGAGGCATGTTCTAAGGTTTATCTTTCCCATTGTTTGTTCCCATACTGAACCAACCAAGTTTTAAAAAGTTCCCATTTCCAATATCAGTAAAAACAATATTTCAGTGAACAACAGACATAAAAATAACAAGCACTGCAAATCAACTAAGATTGTTCTTGATATTCATAGGGTATCAAACTTTAGCGAGAACTTTGAACTTAGTAGTGTTGTTGACACTGACAATACAATTGGGATAAAATGCAAATACAGTACCATAATACTGTGGCACTACTCTTCAACAAAAATTTGCCACACAAGTACACAAATTTTAATTATTGAGATGAAATATACCATTAAGGCAACTTTGGTTGGCAAACAATTTTATCTCAGTTTTATCCAAATAACTATTTTGGGAAATCGTTTCATACTTTTTACAGCGAAATGTAACAAGAGGTATGTGAGGCTTCGTTTTGGTTTAACTTTTCTAGCTACACAATAATCTTCATACACAATAAAGAGGACAACTAATGGCAAAGCATGGTGCATTGTTTAACGATGATGGAAGAACCCCAGATGGTAATTTAAAACCCTTGTTGGAATAATAAAGTACCTTGGCCACTGATGATGGAAGAACCCCAATGCTCTCCACGTACAAGCAATTGTTACCAGATGTCTAACAAAATGTTTGAACAACTAAGAATACATTTCAAAAATGTTTGAACAACACAGGAAAAACATTCGTACCTTAGGGTTTCAGATTTGCTTCTCTTTTCCAGCTAAAGGAGAAGTGTTCTCAGAGTCTTCGAAGATGGTGGTAGAACCTTTGAGAGTTCAGCGACGAGAGAGTGTGGCAAAGCCTTTGATAGCGGCGAGCCTTCGACAACGGCTAGCCTTCGACGACGACGAACCTTCGACGACAACGAACCTTCAACAGCGGTAACCTCGGCGACAGCCTTCAACAGCGGCAACCTTCAATAGCAGCAGCGAGTGAGTGGGATGAACGGGATGTAAGGCAGAAAGTAAATGAAGTCGTGATTGGGAAAGCAGATATAAACCTAAACTGCAGTTAACCGTACTGAATGTAAAATAGTTCAGTATTTTTAAACTGTATTATTAATTAGTTTTTAGTTAACTGTATTATTAGTTTTTTAAGTTTAAAAAAGTATAGATTAACTATAATTTAAGTATTTTAAGTTAACTCTACCTAGCCTAGCCCTATATGTAAGTGCACTCAACTATGTATTCATTCGGTTGATGTTTGATGAAAGGATACATTGTAACTTATATATGTTAACAATGTATGTATTTATATCAATTAAGTGTATATATGGAGAATAAGGTTTAGAAAAAAAAAAGATAGAATGTCATACATACACCTAGTGATAAATTTATGAATCCCAAAAAAAATATTTAATTAATTGTGCTTACTTAGTAATGTGTAAGCACAATTCACTCACTACAAATATTACATAATTAATATAAAATCACTGATCAATATTTTTAATTTAAGTTTAATTTACAGTTAATTATTATATGTCCGATAGAATTGTCATGTGATTTGTTCATTACATATAAAAATGCTTATCACTTACCAATTTTTCTATGAAAAAATTTTAGCAAAATGTTATTGCATATTTTTCTTTGAAAATATTTTGGCATGAAATTCATTTGGTTTTTCATATAAAATATATTTGGTAGGAAATATTTAGGAATTTTATTACGATTTTTTTTTTGCATGAAATACTTGCAAATTTTTTTATCTAAAGTTGTTCGCAAAAAGATATTACTTACAATTTTTCCTGAAAAAAAAATCATACACAAAAAATACTTACCATTTTTTGTGTAAAATATTTTTAATAAAGAATATCTATGATTTCTTTTAGAATTATATTTTGCAGGAAATACCTATAAATATTTTGTGTAAAATTATTTGGAGAAAATTATTACTGATACTTGTAAATTTACTACATTAATTATTGGAAAATAATCATTGGTTACAGCTTTTTTTGTCAATTTCTTTCTATGAAAATATACGTAATTTTTCTTAAAAATTATTTATTACAAAAAGATAAATGTAGATTATTTTCCTTATAAAACCTTCCGCAACTAATTCATGTGGATTTTGTTATGTAAAATATCCTAAAGTAATTATATTTATAATAATTCTTGATTTTTAATGATTACTTTAAGTATTGTTATCAAATTATAGGAAAGATTTTTTTTATCATAATTAGTTTTAAAATCATGTCTACATACATATTAATATTTATTTGTGTGTTTATTAAAATAGAATTAGAGATTGAGAAAAAAATAATAAATATTTTTAAGTTTATATTAAGTTTTGAATAGAATTAACCTTAAAATTAATTCATAGGTTTAGAAAGTCAATATGTTTATAAAAATATAAATAGTAAACTTTGTAAAAATATAATATGAAATGTTAAATTCATATAATCAATATATTAACAAACTCGTTCAATATATTAACAAACTCGTTCAATATATTAAAAAGTAACAATTGATCCCAACTTTTGAAAAAATTGTTCAAGTTAATCATTTTTGTTTACGACGTTAAAAATTAAACAGTGCAGCTGCCTCCTTGGACAAAACTTAATGATGTGTCAATGTTATGTGATTGCGTGGCAGTAATAGGTTTATTGACGTGTAAAATTAAAATTAGGAGAAAATAAATTGACTACATGGCAGTGAACTGTGAGGGAGGTTAAAAAAAAGAGGGGTTAGGGTTCCTAATTTGGGTTTTCCTGTCTGCGATTAGTGTGGGAAGAAGAATTGGAAAAATTGAAAGAGGCTTCTCTCTCTCTGGGAGGACTAGTAATGAAAATCGAAAGTAGTATTTGTTAATTATATAATTAATTCACAATGCATATATTGTAGAAAATAACAGCCACACTTGTGGTTTATTAGAAGTAGTCTCTGGGGAACGGAGAAAATAGGAAAATGTGTGCTTGGGTAAGTCAAACAAAGTTTTGATTAGAGTTTTCTAGAATTTGGTTTTGAAGGTTTTTGGTGACTATGGATGAGGCTCGATTTGGGTTTTTTTAGGTCTCTGCGGTTTCTTGCAGGTTTCGAAGGATGAGATTTGGGTTTCTTTAGGTCTCTACGATTTGGTTTTCTTTAAGTCTCTGCGATTTGGGTTTTGCCTTTTTGTTTCTGAGTTTTTTTGAAAGTCTGGCGGAGAAGATGATGGTGTTTTTTTGGTTTGGTTGCAGTGGCACAAGGAGGAGGAAAATGTGATCTGGTTGTTGGGAAAAAGTTGGTAGCTTTAGCGGTGATCTGAGGTGTTGACGGCGACAATTTGTGGCTCTAACGTTTCTCGAGGTAGCAAACCCTAACCCCTCTTTTTCATTCTCTGTCAAAAAAAAATGTCACCTAATCTATTTTTTTTGTTAAAATTTTAACCTCATTGCCACGCAACTGCCACACAATTACATAACATTAACACCTCATTAAGTTTAGTCCAGGGGCACAACTACACCGTTTAATTTTTGATGTCGTTAAGAAAAAGGATTAACTTAAACAATTTTTTCAAAAGTTGGGATCAATTGTGTTGAGATTGTTGATAAGAGAAGCACTAGTTTAGCTAAACCTTACAATCAATCTCATATAGCTTCTTATTTTTGGTGATGACAACACATTATTAATAACAACATATGTTGTTACGTGTTCATGTGTTACATGTTCATTACTTTCATGTGTATGATTACTTGAGAACATATTTGTGTTGATTCTGTCTATGTGTGCAAATTTATTGTGTTCTACATGAGATATCATCTGTGATTGCATAACATATGATTTAGAAAAGAAAACCACAAGAACTTTTGTTGAACTTATATTGTGTGGCAAAACAATAGTTTTAAGTCGACTTCATTACGAAGTAAGTCGATTAAAACTCGTGACTTTGCACAAACTTTTTCAAACAATGCTGTGAGTATTTTTGCAAAGAAAGATTTTCAAAACTGCATTGAAGTGTGACAAAGTCGACTGTATGCGCAAGCTACTCAACTTAGTTTGTTATGTTTTGAAATTCTATTGATGCTTGTGATGTCTAACGACTATATTTTGTATCTTTGACCAAGTATTAATTGTTAGTCAACTGAATTAAATGTGTAATCAATTAAGTTAGTCTGACTACTCCTAAACTGTTAAGACTGTTATAACTGTCTATGATTAATTGACTCCATTAGTAGCATAGTCGACTTGAGGAGCGTCAGTTTCGTGATAAACTATAAATAGACGCAAATTTGATTTCTACAAAGACTTTTGTGATTTTAACGATTTCATTGATTCTTTTCAGATTTGTAGAACGTGTTAAAGCTCCAAGAACTCATCAAAAAAGACCGTGGTGTTCATTCTTTGGTGGTTGCTTGCAGAGCAAGTGTTTGTGCTCAAAGACAGATTGATCATACTGCACAGTGAGGTGTTTGAAACGTGATCGACTACTTCTCTCAATCTTGTGAAGATTGTGGTTGCCTTGTTGTGATTACAAGAAGAGGACGTGCTGCGTTCTACGACTTTGAGGATTGTTCAAAGTGATTAAAGACTGCAGGATAGAGGATATCTTGTTGTTGTTCTTTATTTTGTATATGCCTATATTTTGGTTAGAGGGTTAGAGAGGTGTTTTATATTTTGACGTGGAGGTCTCTATAGAAACCTTGTTATAAAGACCCTGATCATTAGTGCATTTGCTTCCGGGTACAGGAAGGACATTGGATGTAAGCAGTTTGGCCGAACTAATATAAAAATTGTGTTTGAATCTCTATCCATGCACTCTTTACATTTCAAGTCGACTTTACTTTTCACGTAGTCAACTATTTCCGCTACACTTGAATTATCTTTTTCCTCGCGTCTCAAGAAACTTTTGAAAGTTTTCTCTTTTATGAAAAAGATTTTAAAAAGATTCTGATTTTTATATTTCACTAATTCACCCTCTCTTGGTGTTGAAATTAAATCATTCTATTTTCAACAAATTGTTGCATTTTAAAAAGGTAAGACTATTTTGAATACAATCATCTTTCTAAAGATCAAAAGAGGTATTAAACCTTACTTATTAAATAAGTTTTTTTTTTCTTCTTCCTAAGACTCAATTACTTGCTTGACGTATTAGGCTATGACATGTAGGTTCTGTAATATTCGGGAAATTAATTATTAAAATAAGGTTTATTTTGATATCGTGTATATAATTAGAATATGGTGTATGTTGATAAAAGCCTCGTAAATATGTCTTTGTTGTGTGAAAAAAAAAATAATAATTGATTAAGTTAAAATGAGTAATGGCGAAATAAGTTATCTTAAATGATATTAAATGGATATAATATCAGTAAATTGAGTTTGGTTGTCCTGGTCTGTGATATTCCATTTCTTCCTTTTTTTTTTTCCTCGTCATTTCTTTATCCTCCTTTCTTTTTCTTCATTTTGGGAAAACCTGGACTAAGGGGGCTAGTGCATGAGAGAGAGAGAGAGAGAGCAGCGGGACGGAGAGTACCAAATGCTCAATCCGTGACGAGCGAGATCGGTGGTGAGTGAAAGGCACTGAGAGAACGAGTTTGGGAGTCAGAGAGTGAACGCAGGGGCGGGAGAGCCAGATACATGAAATTCGAACGAGGGTTGCCTTAAAAGGGAAATCGAACAAGGTATGGGGAGTTGTTTAATTGTGTGTGTTGAATGGCATGCTTCTCTCTATTTATTTGTGTTCACTCGAGTATTGTATGATGGGGAATTGAGTTATTAAATGTTTAGATGACTGGGAAAAGGGTATTGAAGAATTGAGTATGAGAAATATGTTAAATTGATGTTTGAGTTATATTGGAGTTAAAAAAAATGAGAGTTCTGTTCACTCTGTGGCCAGTAGTAAAATGTGATTATGCATATGTTTCTTGATTCCTGCCTTTTTCTGTGGTTACTGTAATATGGGAATATTATAAGGGTATGGTTTCTGTTAAAAGGAAAGAAGAACAGGATAGTTGTTTGTTAGAAACAAATATATAATGAGTTCTGTTTTCAATTTTATAAATCTAAGAAGTTGGTATCTATGGTTTAATTAAAGATGGACTGGAAAATTGATGTATGCTTTGTGGTGTTTAATATTTCTGAACTGAATTTGTAGTAGGAATCTGGAATGCGCGAGTTTAGATTTTTTTTGCTGTCTTTCAGTGTAATCTTCCACGATGGTATGTTAATGGTAATGCAAGATTTAACACTTGATTAGGAGATTAAATAAGTTTTGTCAAATAATAGAGTATTGATAATCTATGAAGCACCCGCTGTAGTGAGAGGCACCTGAACATAAGTAATATCTAAAATATAAGATATAGTGACACGATGGTATATAAGATACACTGACACTTCTGACATAATCACATTGACCAATAAAAAAAAACATAATTAATTCAGTTATCAATGTACCAAATTTACCTTCACTATTAATAGAATACACATATTCATTCATAATATTTAATAGGGACAAATGAAGAAAAGAATTTTAAAGTTTTGTAGCAATTATGAAATCCTCTGTACAATAGGAACACCGATTTCTGCTAAAGTATCCTCTATTAACTAATAATTGATTTGGAAGGTTAAAGTTAGGAATATAGTGGGTGTAAGGAAAATTGGGTTTTTACTTGAGTTATCTTTAATTTCGGGAAGTTGATTGAAAGTATTGTTATGTGTGATAAATTAAGAATGAACTAAAGAATTTATGACTGGAATTGAGAAATTGTTCATGCATTGTTTTGCTGCTGTTATGGGAAAGGAAGGGACTAATTATTTGAGTCTTGAATGCTTTGAAATGTTTATGAATTAAAGGGCATACATCAGAGTAAAAATGATCGTGTGAGGAGCTATTTTGGTTTTATTTGATTGTTTGAATATGTTAGGCCTCTACTGGTAGTTAGGAAGAAGTCTGTTTAAAAGGGGTTGGGGGGCTTTGGGAGAGTCAGTTTTGGAGTGATATTGTTTTACGGGAACTCTTGTAGTTCTTTGGAGAGAGGTTAAGCTCTCGGGTTACGTTGTAAACACCATTCTTGTTGTTTCTTTGCAATAAAAGAAGGCTGTATATTCCAGAGAACTTGTATTTGTGTGTTCTTGAGTGTTTTCCCATAGGTTCTTGATCACAAGAACCTATCATTTGGTCCGACCTGCCGGATCACGAAGGAGAAGAGCCAGCGATGGGGAATGAGATGGAGGGGAGATTGGATAACTTGGAGATCACGGTTAAGGGAATTAAGGATGAAACCGCGGCAATTAGACGCGACTTACAACAAATGATGAGGATGATGGGCGGGTGTCATAACAATCAGGAGGGAGGCTCCGAAGGGGGAAGTAGCTCTGGGAACGATAATAATGGGAGGCGCTATAATGGGGGAATTCAACCGAATTGGAGGAAGAGAGTAGTCTTACCTGGGTTTGAAGGGCAAGAACCACATGTTTGGATTAACAGGGCTGAGCGTTTATTTGACATACAGAAGGTGGCGGAGGAAGATAAGGTAGAGCTCGCTTATATGAGTATGGAAGGGAGTGCGAGTTACTGGTTCAAGATTTGGAAAGACAAAGCCAAGAACCGTTCTTGGCGGGGCTTGAAGGCGGCGCTAATAAACCGATTTGGAGGTGGATTTCGTGGAACGGTGTACGAGTAGCTGGTGACGCTGCGACAAGATGGGTCGGTGGAGGAGTTTACCCGCAACTTCGAGATGTTATTGGGACAAACGCAGGGTTTGTCGGAGGAACTGGCGTTGGGGTTTTTCTTGGCCGGATTACGGGAAGAAATAAAGGGGCAAGTCCGTATCCAGGACCCAAAAGAATTGGAGGTGGCAATAAGGATAGCGCGGGATGCGGAAGACGCTATATACAGAGCGAGGGGAGGCGGTTGGAGCGGAGTAAGATGGAACGCAGGAGGATCGCGAGCTTCAACCACTGTGGTTCGAGGGGAGGCCGATCGACAACCAGCGATTCGGCCAAGAGGTGTGGAAACGAACGGGTCGCGAGCTTCAACCACTGTGGTTCGAGGGGAGGCCGATCGACAACCAGCGATTCGGCCAAGAGGTGTGGAAACGAACGGGTCCAACCAGAGAGAAGGTCCGTTGACGGCGAACAGCGGACGAGGTGGAGTTGTAGGGGGCGACGACAGTCGGGGAAGAGCGGTAAGGAATTTGCCTTACCCAGAGTTTCTCAACAGGCGCGAAGAAGGGCGGTGTTTTCGTTGTGGGGGGTCCTTTGCTCCTGGTCATGGGTGTTCGAAGAAGAGCTTACGGGTGCTGCTCTTGGCAGAAGACGAGGAGGACGAAACGACTCAAGGTGGGAATCAGGAGAAGAAGCCCATGGAATTTTCGGCTTATTCGGCGGAGGGGTTAACCCTTCCCAAAACCATGAAACTGACCGGGCATATTGGAGATCGAAGAGTGGTGGGTCTTATAGATAGCGGGGCCAGCCATAACTTCGTCAGTCGAAGGGCAGCGGAGGAGTTAGCATTGCCGATCATTGATACGCCCTCGTACCTGGTGAGTTTAGGAGATGGGTACCGGAGAATGTCGTCGGGATGCTGTGCGAAGGTACGAATGAATCTGGGGGAAGCTGTGGTGGAGATCTGTACGTTTTTTAGTTGGGAGGAGTTGATGTTATATTAGGGATTGCATGGTTGGCAAAGTTGGACGAAGCGGTTATTAACTGGAGGGAAATGACCATGAGTTATTATCTGGCGGGTAAAACAGTGAAAGTGAGAGGAGACCCTGCACTATCGAGACAATTGGTGGAGCCAAAAGCTCTCCTGTCAAATTTTGAAATGTGGACTTTGTTGTGGGATTTAGACCTAGTGGAGAAACATGTGTACAGTGAGTGGCCTGATGATTTGACAGAAGTGCAGAAAATTAATTTGGAAGCGGTGCTGCAAGCGCACTATCGTGCATTTCGAGAGATGCAAGGCTTACTACCACCTCTTGATATTAAACAAGATTACGGAATAAAATTTGAGACTTGGAAAGTGGGGTTTACCGAGAGGAGAAAAACCATGACCAGAAGAGATCTTGAGATTGGCGGTGGGAGAACCAAGAACAACAAAATAGGGGAAAACTACACTGCGAAGCTGATACCCATTGGACATCATGGCTGGTTCCTATGTTTGGGTTGCTAATATTGTTCTCTTTCGAACCTATGCAGGAGAACTCGTTGCAGGAGAACTCGTTGCTTGGTCTTTCTCTTCAACATTGACTTCAACCTTGGGGACAAGGTTGTTTCGGGGGAGGGTGGTATTGTTAGGCCTCTACTGGTAGTTAGGAAGAAGTCTGTTTAAAAGGGGTTGGGGTGCTTTGGGAGAGTCAGTTTTGAAGTCTTATTGATTGTGCTGGAACTCTTGGAGTTCTGTGGGGAGAGGTTAAGCTCTCTGGGTATCTTGTATTCATCATTTCTTGATTGTTTTGCAATAAAAGGAGACTGTACAATTCAGAGAAATTGTTTGGTGTTGTGTCTCGAGTGTTTTTCATAGGTTCTTGATTAAAAGAACCTATCAGAATATGTTGAAGCATCTAAGTTTCCTCTGTACGTTGTGTGAATTGAGAATAGATTTTGTGTATCTTTTCTGGATAGGGGAATGGGATTTTTCTTTCGTCTCTGGTTGGTATATATATATTAGTGCAGGGGTTTATGATGTTTGGACTGTGACGACGAGTTTATATGTTTCCAAGGTAATGGTGTTAAATTTCTATGGGATTGACTACTATATTTATAGTAAAATGGGAAGTAACAAAATGTAAAGTATGAATGAGAAATAATTATATAAGAGTCTAAAGTTGGATTAGATGATATGTATGAAATTATTCTACCATGAAACTTTGAGTTCTTCCCTTAATAACTTTAACTAGTGGTACAATTGGGTTCCATTAAATTATTTGGTCTTGTTATTTTGGGTGGACGGTGTAAAAAGCTTGCTAATGAAGTGATATTGTCATCATAGAATCTATTCACTTTAAATATTGTGTTGTGGTTGTATAATAAATAGATGAATAAGATTTTATAATTGGAATTCATAAGTGAAATAACGTTAAATAAGCATAATATAATAGTGGTCCAGTGGGTGAATTAATTATTGGTATAATAATGTTAGATAAGCGTAATAGGTAATAAGTCTTGGGGTATGTGAGAATTATAGGTTCAAGTTCGCATGGGTATAGCAAGGGTCAAGTCATGTTTTATTAGGGTTCAATACGGAAAATTATTAGTTGATTTAAATGGATGAGTTAGTAGCACTCATTGGAAGCTGACGCATGATAAAGTACCTGGTGCAAAGTTATTCTGATAAAACGAAATTATGCATTGGGGTTAAATTTGCATTAAATAGGAATGGAATAAATTAAAGTAAAATTGGACAGGACGTATATAAGGTTAGTAAAATTGTAAAACTGGTTATTCTTCTTTGGTTATTTTCTGGGTTGTCTCCTTGAGTGAACCTTGGGTAGGTGTGGAGTTGATAAATACTATTATGTTAAAAGTTGTTAAAGATCAGTGATGACCAAGATGTATCATTTGCATAATGAATGTGGTCTGGCTTGTGAGGCTTCTAGTGCAATTTATATTACGCAATTTTTTTTTTCTGCAATAGAAATTGAAAATCTGCGGCAACTTCAATACTGTTTGGTTAAACTAGCTATATCGAATCCTTGTTGTTTGCATTGTTTTAGAGAAGTTAAAATGGCTCATTGTCGCTTTAAACTGTACTGTCATACCTTAAATTAATTTTAGTAAAATCTGAATGTGCTGTGGTTCCTTGAACTGATTAAGTTAGTTTACACACACAGGCAGCTGGATTCAATAACATGTTCCTGAAGGGTATGAAATCTCTATTTATTGGAAGGTGAAACCACATGATAGATAAGATGAAAATTGAATTGGTAAATTAAATTACTGAAGAGGAAGTGAATTTTGGTTGGGGAACACAAAGTATAATCATAGAAATGATGTTGTAGTCAAAATAGTTGTTAATTGTCTGAAATATTGTGTGCTGAAGAAATCTGACTTAGGTAGTATCTTTGAATTCATATTTAGTTTGCAGACTTGAATCATATGATTATTGGAATACATGTTACATTATATGAAGTGTTAAGATGGTTGGAAATGTTTAGAGAATTTGTTTCATTATTGTCATGAGTGGTAACTAGAAATGAATGCATGGGTTGTGATACATAGAATTAAAATTGGACTAAACTGTACATGTCTGCCAACCTGATGGAGCAGTAACTAGATTATCCCTACTCTATTTTACTCTGTATGTAACTCATTAAATGTTCATTAGGTAAGGATTAAGTTCTGTATATGTTATTAAGGAGTTCAGATAATTGGTTGATGATTTGTACTGGTTCTGCTTGGGATTCTGAAAATGAGGTAGTAAAGGAAAAAGGGATGAATTCATTTGATTGTTAAATCTGTAATGGACCTAGATGTGTTGAATTTGACTGTATGTTTACTTGTTACCCTATCTTTGAAGTTGTGAGAGCTTAAATAGGTGTTTAGTTGCTATTGGGTGAGTTCACATACTCGAGTAATGAATTAAGGTGAATGCAATTCAATCATGCTAGTATTCTCCCATTAAAATGTCAAATTTGATGCCTAACAAATATTAGCTAACTCTAAAATGCTAATTGCAATAATAATTTTATATAAATAGACCGTGATTACGGTCTGGTGACATGTTCTGTCAAATAACTTAAATAAATGACAAAGTATTCTAAATGTTATCTCAAACCAGAACTTAGATGGATGCATGTATTCCAATAATGAATATCATCATAGAATTCTGATACTCATATAAAAATGGGTGCTAGACTTGGTTGATTATGTTTGAAAATGTATGACTATTATAGATATGATAAATTTTGTTGAATTAATTACATGATTGGCGGTGATATGAATATTGATGAATCAATGATAGCTGGTAATGTTAAGTTAGTATAATGATGTACGTCTATGAGAATGTAATTGGGGTATGTGATGTTAGAGGGTAAGTCTTTGCTATTTCCATATGCCTACTTTCCTTGATGATGAATTTCTTAGCTCATCCATACTTGTTTGTTTGTTTGCCTATGTATGTACCTGTGAAATGATCGTATAACATATGTTATACAGGAACTCAGATAGGTTATACAGGAGTTCAGATAAGAATGTAATATATTCTGGGGTCGCTAATTGATGAGAGAGGGGATCTATGATGAGAATTTTATTATGATGTTTTAGAAATTATTGGAATGTATAAGTTGTAATCAATATTTTTACTTATTTAAATTGAGATATGGACAATTATGTTTGAAGTTACAATAAATTAAGTTCTTTTGAAATTCTCAAACTTTATCTCTACAACTTCTTCGGTTGATACGTTTTATTTAAATTGTAATAAGTTTTCTTGTAATAATTTTTTTAAATTTATTCTTGATCTTTTCAAATTTTAATTTTGCTGCATTTTCCTGACATCCAAATCAGGAATGTTACAGGTTCTACTCGGAACAATGTGTATTTCAGTCGTGGTTGAGTAATGCCAATTGCTCATGGAAAGCTTGCAATAGATAAATTAAATTTCAAAGACTCAATTAAAAAATATAATTTTTTAAATATTTAATAAATCACAAAAATCTATTAAAGACTTAATTAAGTATAGTCAAATTTATCATAACTTAAAATTTAACTAAACCAAATAATTATTATGAATGTTGAATATGTTGTTAAAATATAATGTTTAATGATAAATATGTTATTGTGTTATAATGGGGATAAAATTTGTTACACACCCCTCGTTAGTAAACAATACATTAAACAGTGTTATTTGTTTTTTGTTTTTTTTTTGTCTTTTTTTCTGCATTATGTAGATCTGTAGGGTTTACCTTCACGCCTTCATGATTTATTTGCCTTCTTCAGAGTAAATTTCAGTTTCCATTCTAAATTGTTGGCGTATACAGCAACCTCTGCCAAGTTTCCCATTTGCCTGTTGTGCAGGGTATGTCTCTCGTATCTCTTTTTTTTTCTTCCCTTTTTGTTTTTGGTACAATCATGTCATGCTCTCCTTTTCTTCCTTCTTTCTCATATGCTACTCCAATTGGTTCACTTTGAATCCTTTTCATTTATTGATTATATCTATTTACTTATTTGTGTGTAGATTTTAATGGGTGTGATTGATTTCTACAACTCAGCTGCTTTGTGCTGGGTAAAATCCAACACCAATCTGAAGCAGCAAGTGGGGTTACTTCTAAAACCCATTTGTTCATTTGAGGGGAATCAGAGGAAGTTTGTGGCAATGGCTTCTACCATTCCTGTGGAGCAAGTCAACAATGGTCCTCTGCAGGTGACAGGTGACTCCTTCATCAGAGAGCATCTGAGGAAGTTGTCTCCTTATCAGCCAATTTTGCCCTTTGAGGTTTGTGTCTTCAAAAGTCAACTCCTTTTGATTTTGTTGGTTCTTCGTGACATTTCCAACAATGTTTAGTTTTCTGGGCAATATTTGAATTTTCTTGTCAAGAATTTGGTCTTGTCATTTGTTTCATATCTACTGTTTGTTAATCTCTGGTAACGTACTTGTGTAGTTGTTACTTCAAAATTGAAGATAAATGTTTGTTTCTTCTTTTACCTTGTAGCACTTGTCTTTTGGTTGGGAAAATTGTTCCACAACTATGTAAGTTAGTTACAAAGGAGGCTTTCTGTTGTAGGTTTTATCTGCTCGACTTGGACGGAAGCCTGAGGATATTGTCAAGTTAGATGCTAATGAAAATCCTTATGGTCCCCCTCCAGAGGTGAGTTTTTATTATATTTTTTAATGTCTGAAATTTTCATATTATTGTGTAAAAGTGGAAATGATTATATGGTAATATGAGGTTTAACAATGTCAGGGCGATTGATTGTAATTTTATCTTTCAATTTTTAAGCTTTGAATATTTTCTAAGCTATGCTCAAATGTATGGAAGCAAATTGCTGAACCTTACACCCTTTATTACACTGGAGTTGACTATCAGAGGTTTGACAGGTTATGGAAGCCCTAGGATCCATAAAGTTCCCATATGTGTACCCTGATCCAGAGAGCCGCAGATTGCGTGCAGCCCTTGCCGATGATTCTGGACTTGAAGCTGAATATATTCTTGCGGGATGTGGTGCAGATGAGCTTATTGATTTGATAATGCGGTTAGAACCAATACCTTTTCTGTTTTAGATAGGCCTCAAATTCTTTCTCTATTTATGCTAGTTTTCGTAACAGGTATGACAATCATCATACATGGTTCTCTTGTATACTACAGTTGTGTGCTTGATCCTGGGGACAAGATTGTGGACTGTCCTCCAACCTTCACAATGTATGAATTTGACGCTGCAGTAAATGGAGCACTTGTTATCAAAGGTAAGAATAACATTATCTAGAGACAGCTACAAAATGTATTTTTTTTTTAATGCATCGTTTTTATACATGTCAAATGAGAAACTGATATCTGTAAAACTGATTGAACCTTAGACAGTAAAGGGGTTTCTCATGAAATCAATCATAGATATTTTGCTATTCAGTCTCGTCAGACAAAATTGTTTGTATCATGATCATAGTTATTACTCTATTGTGGGTAATATGTCATGATCATAGTTACATCATTGTTTTGTTAGACTTTTTCTACTAAAATGATTTTTGGTTTTATTGTTGGTCATCCCTTTTATTTTTTTTTTATTATTCCTTGTCTTACCAGCAGTATATGATTTTCTTACTGTTTTGACCTTTTCTTATTATGCCATGTCAGATGTGCATAACCATCTGCATTATTTAAACTGCAGTTCCAAGGAAGCCAAACTTCAGCTTGAATGTTGAACAGATCGCAGAAGTTGTTAAACAAGAGAAGCCCAAATGCATATTTTTGACATCTCCAAATAATCCAGATGGGAGGTAACTGTCAATCATCCTTTTTTACGTCAAAGTGTATAGTTAGAATTAGGTGCCTAGAGTAGTATGGTGGTAGTGCTTTCCTTTTCAGTTAATTTTTTCTTCGAATTTACTGGAGTTCCTAGTGCACTTTTCTTTTCAGTTGTGCTTTTGTTCAGTCCGTGCTTCCCTATTATTATAGTGTAATAGGCACTTGTAGTGTCTTTTGTGGGTGCCCCTTGTACGTCTGGATATAATATACTTATGTTTTGGCTGACCAAAAACAAAGTAGTGTGCAATATTATAATGTCCTATTAGAAGTTGTACCACAATGAAGGCAGTGTATTTCTTTTTCATCAACAATGCAGAATCAAGATATAGTAAGGCTGGAGATGATTGTTATCATTAATATGCTTGAAATTTGAGTTTCCTTTGTTTGCTTATGGTATTGTTTATATGGATCTTAATGTAATAATTTCATGGCAGTATAATTGATGACGATGTTCTCTTAAAAATACTTGACCTTCCCATATTGGTGATATTGGATGAAGCATACATTGAGTTTTCGGCAATTGAATCGAGGATGAGTTGGGTGAAGAAACATGAGAATTTGATTGTTCTTCGGACATTTAGCAAAAGAGCTGGTATTTTACTAATTTTTTTCTTTCCCTATTTTACACAATTAAACTTGAATATGAATTGATATATCGTGTTTCCCCCCTATAAATTTTTTATTGTAAAACCAGTTCCCTTATTGTAAAATTGTTTCAGGCTTCTTGTGTGCCTAAGACATGCATTTTTTTAGTTAAAAATTTGAGATTATTATATTGTTCTTTATTTTATTGTAAGCAATATAATCTCTGCGGTTTCTTTTTGTTATGGAGAATTATGATAAGGGTTAGAGCCTAATTGTTTTTGGTTAAATTTGACATAACCAATAATATGCGTATGTGAAAGTTTTATCTGCTAAAGTTACTATAGAAGAAAGGGTGGGGGACAGGGTCAATGAATCATAATAGCAATTTCCGTTAAATATGACACCCATTGTGACTGATTGCAATTTTCATGGAATTTGCAATGTAAAGCCGTTGTGTGGTAATGGATCAACATGGGTCCAGACTGCTATAGTGCTATACCACCAGTAGCCTATATTCAACCACTGAATTTTAAGTTGAATGTTTGTTTTTAGTAGTGTATAGTAGTAAATTGTCTTGGCACCAATATTTTCACAAATAAAGCGCCAACAAATAAGGGGGTGTTTGATGATTATTGAAATTAGGAGTATTTAGGTGTAGAGGGGGAAAGAGACATAAATGAAACACAATTGGTATTAGCTGAGGTATATTATATTGTGTTGATTTGTGCACAATCCTAATATTAATTAGGGAAAGTGTTTGAGTGAGATCCTACATTGACTGGAGATATAGTCAAATTATGTTATAAGTAGGTGCAAACCAGTCTTGTGAAGTTATGGATCTATTGTGTCACTTGCTATTGAGCCATTATTAGGTCACTTCCAAATGTTTAGTTCCACACTTGAGATGTCCAATCCTTGGCATGAGGAGCTGTGCAGGAGATTCACATCAACTCAGGATAACTAAATTATATAAATAAGTACAAACCTCATCTTATAAACCGATTTGTAGAATTGAGTCAATCCTAAGTCCATTTTCTAAGAGAAACAAATCATGAGATAAACAAATATAATAACCAACAATCCTAGGAGATTATGTGATATAGGCAAACTAATCCCAATGGATAATTTAGGAAATTTTAAGTTATAAGATTTTCATATATTCTAATACCCTGCTCGCTGCAGCTTTCTGAGCTTTGAGCTTCCTATATGCATACCGGTTGAAAAAAAATTGAACTATAATTTTGTGATTGTAGAATGGTGGGATCAAGATGATTTGCTTGGGAAGCTGCATGGCCAGGATGATTCTCTAGGATAGCCATGTTGAGGCCAGGCTGATTTTTCTGGGAAAGTCATAGGGCTAGGGTTGATTCCTCCGAAATCCCACACTGCACGATTTGAACCAAAGAGGGCAAGGTCAACAAGGAGAGAGAATAAAAGGTACCAAACTGTGGCAAAAAAACATGAGAAATGGGTCACAAGCCAGAAATTGACAAACCATGTGTAGATTTTGGGCAGGAGGGCTGCACAAATCTGGTAATGGAGAGATCAGCTGAAGCATAGCCATGGTATACTGCTGCACATGGCAAATACTGCTGCTGGGTATTGTTTATGTGTGAACTCTGCTTGGGCTGGCCTGATAGGACCAGCCTAGACCTGACAGGGGATGGTTGGAAATGTAGCCAAAAATAGTGACTAGCGAACAGTGGCAAGAGATGTTGAAAAAGGTCACAGATGGCAAAATAAATGTTTGAACTTGTCAGATTGATGAGATGGTAGTCGGCGATTGGTAACAGTATTCAAAAACTACTTTGAATTGGATTGAATCACAGATGGAAATTATCTTAAAACATGTTTGTTGAAGATCTTGAAATCAAAGAAGATTGGATAGAAGCTCTTTATGACACTGGTTGGAGTGAAGAAGGGCCAAAGTAGTTGTATTTAATCTATGTTGTAGGATATAGGATTGGAACGGGAAGCAGAATGTTTACGAAGGACCTGGATGACTTTCAGTTAGTAAATGTTTTGTAGACCTCAATTCTTAGGAGCAAAGCTGAATAACCAACAGCACCACTCTACAAATCAAATTTTCTTTCTAAATTTTCAGTTTATGGATTAAATACTGAGTTTTCATATGTTTGTTGAATTAATATGTTCAAAATCTTGTTACTGATGGTTAGTTACTTTTTAACTTGGGGTCCTGGTACTAATGTAAACCTTTAAAATTCTTAATTTTCAAATTGTCTCAGGTTTAGCTGGACTTCGAGTAGGATACGGAGCTTTTCCTTTGAGTATAATTGAGTATCTTTGGAGAGCAAAGCAGCCATATAATGTATCTGTTGCTGCTGAAATTTCTGCCTGTGCAGCACTGCAAAATCCTACCTATCTAGAGGTTTTTCTTTTGTACCTTTGCATATACCACATGTATGTTATGTTAATTGGTTATCCACTAGTTCATTTGGGCTATTTAAAGTTGTTATAGGAGTTTAATAGTCCTTAACACAATTGTGTCCAGCACTATCCCATGTATAAGCATACTGGGTGCAATTCCACGATATGCAAAATACTAAAGACCTGCATCTTTTATTACATGTTATTATCTCAAGACAAATGAAAGCTAACGTGTCAGTCTTAACATACAGAACGTAAAAAATGCTTTGCTTATAGAAAGAGGGAGGCTTTATGACCTTTTGAAGGAAGTTCCATTCCTTCAGCCATTTCCAAGCCATTCTAATTTCATTCTTTGTGAGGTTACATCTGGAAAGGACGCAAAAAAGCTAAAGGTAAATCTTCCTTTCCTTATCTCTGTACATATAAACTTTTCCTTTGTTTATTTATTTATTTTCTTGGAAATGTTTGGTACAATTTTTGTTTGGTGCATATTTTGATACTTCGTGTCAGTTTGGTATTTTGATCTGAAAGACATCTGTTCTGTCTCCCAAAATGACCATTCTGATCTCCTTAGGATAATAGCCACTTTAAGAATAGTGGACAATATGTTGAGAAGAATAGTTATTTTACTAATGATTTTTGCTACCTGTGGTTTTCTGATGTTGATGAAATAACCCTTCTTCCTGTGTAATTGGCATGCTTTTTATTGTGTTTATTCATTCTATCATGAGAAGTGGCATCCAAAAGACAATTTTAGAAATACGCTCCATGCATTGAAACAGATGTCACCAAGAATTTAATCATCCTGAAAAATCTACATTTTAGGAGACGAATCAGAAATCTGTTTATGAGATCAAAAGCTAGTTGAAACAATTTCTCGTAAAATCAACTATTTCTTTTAAGAATGTTTTTGTGACTGTAAACAAACATGAATAAACTTCTCTGCATTTTAATCTTAAACAAACATCTAGGACCTGTTTGGACCCATGTTTGCATAACCACTTTTAGGAAGAAAGTTAGAAGAAAAAATCAAAATGTTAAAGTTAACTCATGCACAAGTTAAAAACAAAATTTAGCTTCAAATAATGTTAAGATTTTCTTGTTATTCTTTTCTTGTAGTGTTGATAGAGAATCTTGTCTAAACATAAAGAGACTAAGTTGAGACTCTAGTTATTTAACAAGAATTTCAACCCATATTGAAGAATGTAAAAGCCTTTTGTTTCAACTTTTTCCAAACACCAATTGCAAATTTGTTGCCAACTGAGACATTATTTTTATGTACATAGGAGGACCTCGCACAAATGGGTGTGATGATTCGTCACTACGACAAGAAAGAGCTGAAAGGGTACGTTCGTGTAACTGTTGGTAAGCCTGAACAAACAAATGCACTTATGAAGTGTCTCAAGAAATTGTCGTAGGAGCAAAGTTTTGATGAAATAAACACTGTAACATTTTAGAATCACCATTAATGTTCTAAACACAGAGTGGATTAATGATTTTGTTAATTTATAGCAACTTTATATTATTTCATAACTCATTTTTCAAAATATGTGCAAGTTACATTCTGGATTTGGCAACCCAAAGCATCAATTCATATTTGTATGACGAAAATTACGGAGGTGTTGAAAGTTTTAAAAGGACTCAGAAGTCAAATTTATTTATTTTTCTTAATTTACTTTTCTAAAAGGACTTAGAACACTCTGAATTAATTGTTTAGAAAAAAAGTTACCCTGTGGATTCCAAAAATGATCAAAACGCTTCCAAAAACATAATTCAATGTTCAAAATAAGGACTAAAGAATTAGGATGGAAAAATAATGTCACAAAACTTTGTTATTAATTTCATAATTATGTAATACTCTTATCTCTAATATAGATGCCGTATTTGACTAGGTTTACAAAATTAATTTAAAATGTATCTAATCTTTTAAATTTTTTAATAAAATCATTTATCTTTTTTAATACAAAATTTAGTAACATTAATTATTTTAAGTGTTTCTTTTACCAATGGTAATACATTAAATGTTAAAAACTAAATTGATTAAGGTATGTAATCCTGAAAAATTAATTAAGTCTAAAATAACTTTTCACTTCCTCTTAAATATACAAAATTCATTTTTAGTCCTCAAATATTGAGATGTAGTACATCTAATTCTTTAAAATGAAAGATAGAAAAATATTAAATAATGCTAAAAGGACCAAAAATACAGTATTTTAAAATTAGAGAGACAAAAATTGAAGTTTACATGTCAGATTGAGAACAATATGATTAGTTAATTAATTAATTGAGATTCATGAAAAGAATTATTGGAAGGATGTACTAGTATTAAATGAGTGAGTGATGGAAGCATTGTTGCCAACATGAGATTCTATCATGAAATTAATATTGAATTATTTTTTTCTATCTATTTTTAGGTTTTGTCAAAAAGATATAGTTCCACCAATAAATTAAATCCCTAAATGAATGAACTTTTTTGGATTGTTACACTCAGAGTGCTTTTTAAAAGTTCAACTTTGTATTTAACTTCACTCGTTTAAAGAAAAAGAGCAAAGACATAAGCTACTTATTAGGTATTTTATAAGCAAGTTTTAGCAACACAAAAGCAATTTATAAGATAAATTTTGAGTACATATGTTGTGAAGCTTTTTATAATTTAATAATAGGTTTAATATCTATTTTGGTCCTTTTTTGGGAGGTTTGTTCAAAGTGGTCCTTCATTTTTTAAAAAGTTCACTAAAGTTCTACTTTTTGTAAAAACTGTGCAAATTAGTCCTTTTTGCTAACGGCGTTAATTCTGCTAACGGAGCTACCTAGCTGGCAAATATTTGATGAGGTGTAACGTTTTGATTGTGCTGACACTGTTATGTGTTAAAAAAAATTATTAATTGTGACGTGGAATTTAATAAAATTAGGGTTAAAATAAAAATTGAAATTGGGATAATTTCGGGTAATTAGGTAAACTGATTTTGGTCAAATGCAAGCAAATTTTACCCAAATTTGCGACTGCGATTGGGATTTTCTGAGCAATTGGGATTAGGGTTCATCAAGCACCTTCAATCAATCCAGTAATCTTCATCAAGCATCTTTCTGTCTACGGATTCAAGAAGTCCAATTTCATCCACCGATCGATCCTCAACCTCGTTCTCGTCATCAATGGAGATATTCAAATCCAAAGAAACACAAGGGCTTGGAGATGAGAACTCTTTGAACATGCTCACGTGCTCCACTTCCATGACGTCACTGGAAGAAGCGGAGTTAGGGTTGGGAGATGAGAACTGTTGCTTTGTGGTGTCCTTGCTCTCTGGAATGTACACTCGCAAAGCTGGTTCATTGGGGTTGTTGTATCCATTGTTTGAGATCCAGAAATGGTGGTTGTTCAATGAGTCTTTGGGTGAACCCATTTGCCACTCATGATGGGTTTGGTGCAAATTAGAATGTTGTTGTTCATATGAGAAACCTGAGGTTGAGGAAGAGGGTGATATTGAGGATAGTGTGAGTGTTTTGTCTGAAGGATAAGGTTGCTTTTGGATTGAACTGCACATAGAGTTTCACTTTTTGCAAAGTTCTCCCATTGGGACACAATTCTGTTGGAATATACGGAAAAAAGATAATTTTGCAAAACTGGATTGAAGGTGATTCATGAACCCTAATCCCAATTGCCCAGAAAATCCCAATCGCAATCGCAAATTTTATCCAAATTTGCATCTGACCAAAATCAGTTTACCTAATTACACCAAATTATCCCAATTTCAATTTTTATTTTAATCCTAATTTTATTAAATTTCACGTCACAATTAATAATTTTTTTAACACATAACAGTGTCAGCACAATTAAAACGTTAGGAACTAAAATAGGTATTAAACCTTAATAATATTAATTATTTATTTGTAATTTAATAATATTAATTATTTAAAGTGTTGAACTTAGTGATATATTATAATTTATTATTATTGTTTATCTTCTCTTTTGTTGTCTATCTTTTTTTGTTTGAACTTCTTTTTTTATTGAATTTTTTCATTGTATTTCTTTGTAATTTGTTATTTTGTATTTCCTCTTGATGAATTATACGCGACGAATATTACTAATTAGATTTGATTGTTCAATTAAATCTACAATTTGAATTAGAAAACAATTCACTAAACCATATGTATGATGGAGAATTTGGCAACCATATGTCTTTTTAACAAAATCATGATTTAATTAAATCATGTGATTTTTACAATTCTAATTACACAGCTTAAAATAGTTGATTTTAGACGTTTCAAGGTACAAATATTTAATTGATTTTTACTTTCTAATAACTTATATACTTTTCTTTTATTATTGTCTCTTATATTTTAATAGTTAAATATTTTTTTCCCAAATTATTTTTAAACATTACATTTTATTTTTAAACTAAATATATATCTATTTCTTTTCTATACTATGCCAAAATTATTTAAAACATTTTTTTTCCATAAATATAAAGTGTTTATCTTATAACGACTTATAATATAATATTTATGTGTCACTGAAGCTGATATTTTAGCTTACTTTTATAAATTGAAAGGACAAAATAGATATATAATTTGATTCAAAGTTAAAATGAAATTTTTTACAATGATTTGAAAAAAAAATAACCCTACTTTTTATTTTTATTTTTAATTATTTTATATAATTAGAATTTTTTTGTAAAAATAATAATTTAAATTCAGAGATAAAAAAGTTTAAATTTCTTAAAACAAATAACAATTCAATTTAATAAGAAATTATTTGACCAATTAAAAATATATGTAACTTTAAACAAACAAATAAAAGCACTAAATTTTTGATAAAATTTTAGGGTTAAATATGTTTTTAGTCCCTATACTATCAAACAGTTTTGGTTTTAGTCCTATTCCTTAACCAAAACTTTGATTTTAGTCTTCCAAAAGTAACACCGTTAAAAACTAACTAATGTGGATAACGGTAATAACACGTCATTTTTTTTTTAAGATATCTACCTGAAACAAATCTTGAATGAAACTAGAAAACAAAGAAAAGGAAAAATGGGAGAGAGAGGGTGGGGAGGTTGGGTGGAAGATGGAAGGAAGAGATAAGGGAGAGAGGTAGAATGACGTGTCATTACATCGTTAACTACATTTGCTAGTTTTTAAAGGTGTTAGTTTTAGATGACTAAAATCAAAGTTTTCTTAAAGAGGAGGACCAAAATGTAGATGGACTAAAACCAAAATCGCTTAATAGTACAAAAAATAAAAACATATTTAACCCAAAAATTTAATATATTCTTTTAGAAAACCTAAAATTATAATTACATAATAATATATTTAATATATAAAGCATAAATTTTATTTATATAATAAAGTCTCCATTAATTTATATTTATGAAGTCTATCAAATAATTCTATTAAATATTTTTAATAAAATAAATTATTATTTATCGGCTACTAACTAATTTATCTTATAGATTTGCTAAACACCCAATTTATCATATGGAAAATTTGTGGCAGTGAATGGTTGCTGTTTTTATTTTTTTACTTGATATGGTTTTTTACTTTAACCACTATCTAAAATGTTGTATTTCTATTAACCACTTTATTGAAAAAGTTAATTGTCTTGTAAAGAGAAAAAATGAGAGGATGAATTTGAGGATATTTGAGAATAAATTGTTTGTTATTTGTTTTTATAAGAAATTTGAAGGAGAGTGACAAAAAATTTAAAAATAAAATTTGTAAAAATTAGTGTAAAATTTGATTTATGTGACAAATAAAAAAATTATTTAATTGATAAAAATTAAAGATTATCAAAATAGTCATAATTATAAAAGTAATATAAAATAATAACTTTTAGTATTATATATAATTAAAAAATGTTTATATGAGAAAAAAAATAAAAATTAATTTTAAAAATATAAAAAAATAATAATTTGATAAATTGAAATAATAATAATTATTATTGTTATTATTATTATTATTATTATTTTTATACTTTTTTAATTCATCATGTGTGAATCTATTACATATGCAAATGTATAAGGGTTATTCAGAGAATGAATGAATGACACATAGTTGCAAATCTGCACAGACGAGGGAGGATTAGGAAAATCCTTTCTCCCGCGCTTTGAATCGCTCGCAAATCGTTTTAAATGAACGTGCAATTCATCACAAATCCATCTTTGGTAATCAATTATCATAGTAATTGATTCAAAACGAACACATCATTAGTCTCTCTTAGTATGTACTGAATTTTGAAACATAATTAGGAAACTCACCGAATTTTGAAATCTAATTTAAAAAATTATATGATTTTGAAATTCAGTTTAGGAAATTAACGAGTTTCAAAATTCAATTTAAAAAATCACCACATTTTGAAATCTAATTTAAAGACTTGTCCAATTTTAAAATTTGATTTAGAAACTCAATAAATTTCAAATTCAGTATTTATTTTTCAAGAATTTAAAAACTCAATATTTATTTCTCTCACATTCTAAAATTTGTGAACACTCTTATTAGATTTCGAAATCTTATTAACACTAGTATAATATATTTACGTGTTATAATTCATAAATGACTTATATTTAATAACAAAATAATCAAAACTAAATACACCATGTTTACTTAGTAATACCTAATTTATTCCTTTCGAAAATGAGGCATAATGGTTAAGTTTTTAAATAAAATTAAAACATTAATGAATATATATCATATTTCCAAACCTGATTTAAAAAGTCATCAGATTTTGAAATTGATATTTATTTATTTTGAATTTCAAAATTTATTTCTAATATTTCGAAATCTAATATTTATTTCTCTCCTATTTTGAAATCATGTGAACACTTTTACAAAATTTCAAAATCCAATAAATACTAGTATAATATATTTACGTATTAAAATTCATGATTTATTATTAATTCTATTAATGATATTAAAACTTATATAATAATATTAATGATGTTATAATTCATAGTACAATAATATTAATATTAATGATATAATTTTCCATAATTAATTATTTTAGTAATAATTTATCAATTTTTACAATTTTTATTTATTGTAACCGAATTCATCAGCTATTCTTTAAATAATTAATTTAATTTATGATATTCGTTCATATTTAATCATTAGTAATAATTGATTTACTTTAAAATTAATAATAATTTTTTGTATATGGTATTGTGTAACAAGTTTACGTAATAATAAAAAAAATTAAAATTTATACTTTTACAAAGTTTCATGTAATTTTTTATTCAACTTTTTAAACTTATTTTAATTTTAAATTTAAAACACTAATTAATAAATATGGGACTTTAAAATTCGATTAAGAGTTTTATGCCTAAAGAACTTTTAAGTCTTTATGAATTCTTCCGATAGCAGAATCTCACATGTCTATTTCCTACTCTCACTCTATTAGTTGTTGGTTCAATGGTAATTTAGCACAATTGGATACGTTGTCTCTCCATAATAGTTGCCTAACTGGTTCAATCCATTCTACATTAGGTCTATTGAAGAATGTTGTCAGATTTTATGTTGATTCAAACCAATTTGCAGATGTATAACTTGGAAATTTGACACAATTAATGGAATTACATCTATCAAATAATTTACTCACAAATTCAATCCCTTTTGCATTGGGCGAATATGAGAAGTAGACTATTTTGTACTTTCAAAACAGCAAAATTTCTGGTCATATACCAGTAGAATTTGGAAATCTGAAAAGGGTGAGTGTTCTTATTCAAAAAACCAAGTTGTCAATTTAACTGTATGAAACTTCTGATCTAACATGAAAGTTACTTGAAGCTGTTTTAATATACCAAAATCAGTGAATTTTGAAGCTTAGCTGAGTAAAAACACTAAAAAAGTAACAGAACTTGCACTTATGGATGGTGGGGTGGTCTTGTTCTGGTATTATTATTGACTAATATATGTGGTTACACTATGATTGATGTTTGGTTGGATATCATGTTTTTGGAATGGACAAGAAGTACTGGTTCATTCCTTCGTATTCAGATGAGGATATCCCAAAGATGCCAGCTCTATAAGGTCTTGACTATCCTTCAAAACCTGACTTTGATTCCCAATATTTCTAATAATGAAATGTTAAAACGATGTTCTGGTTGGTGAGATAAGAAATTTTTGGTGTGAACAATTCAAATTTTGTATACATCTTTAATTATTGATAATTTTATTTAAAGTTATTGACATTTAACTTAGTCATCAAGCAAAGATAATGAATGAAATAAGTTTTAGTGGTTTGAACTTGTAAAGATAGTATGCAAAATGTTATTATAAACATAGTCTAAAAGAGTAAATATATTTTTCTTTTTTAACTTTTCAAAACTTGTTTTTAAAGATAAAACCGTTATTCTTTCAACTTTAAAAAATATTTTTTTGAGGATAAAATTATAATAAAACAAATAATATTACATATACAATCTCAACAACTTTATTTTAATAGATATTTTATTTTTGAATTTTAACAAAGCCAGAAGCTTTGTTAAAAATAAAGGAAGTAGAACCGTGGACCTTGGTGTGGGAATTGAGGGCAATAGGAAGGAAAGAGGAAGAATGGAAGATACTGAGGAGGAGTTGCCACCACCTAAGCCTCTAGACCTAAAGTTGCAGGTAGTAACCAGCGGGTTCTCTTCATATGATAAGATCACATCATAATGCAATGGGCTCAAGTTGTATTGTTTCAACCTTGAGGACAAGGTTGTTTTGCAGCGGTGTGTAATGACAGGATATAAGATAGGGATGAAAGAACCAAATGGGAGAATAGAGGAGAAGGCGGGCAAGGGGCCTATAAATGTAAACCTTTGGTAAGTCTATGGGGTAGGGAGTGATATTCTTTCGTATATACAGGTCTTGATGAGGGGGTTAGGCTCTCGATGGAGGGAGGTTATGTTTTCAGATACTGATTTTACGCTATTTTTGTTGATGAGAATACAAATAATTCGTTCTTTTCCAATTGTTTCTTTGCTGTGATTGTGATTGTGTGAGTGAGTTGTCATCGTTAGGTTCCGGACCCATGAACCTAACAACTGCCTTGTCAAGAATAAGCTTGAAACACTGTTTAGGGTATTAACAAGAGGAAAAACTTAAAAAATTGAATATCCTTCTATTTACATTCTGGATTTGTTTCTTTTATGAATTATTGATGCAGTTTGAGCAACAGATTGTGACAGTTGGTGGGTCAATCCCTACGAAACTGAGTTTCAGAGGGTGACTGGGTGGGTTTGTAGAGATGCTTGTATTATGATTCTCATCTTTGTTAAAGATTATCTTTTATCTTATGTCCATGGAGAATGTACGGTTTTTGTGAAGATATAAGATTCCATCCAATGTACCTTTTTCTTCACCAAAAAGCTCTTCATAATTTATAATCTATTGCATGCTTAATGAAGGATGATAGCATCATCAAATGATCTTTGTCTCTTGTATTTCTCTTTCGAACAATGGTTGGATATATTTTTTATTCTTTAGGTATGATGTTTTTTGTTTTAGCATTTGATCACAAACATAAGCCTTCAATTGCCATATGTTTCTTTGCAGAGGTATTTTTATTATACAGTTCAAGTTGGGTTTGGGTTTGTTGTTGTAGAAGTGACTATTTGTTGTTTCTATTTTTATTATTATATTTTTCTCAAGCTAAAAATGAAGGTTCGTGGACTGTTCGTGAGCCATAGGACTGTTTCCATTAGCCACTATTATATATGTATTCCAACTAAGAAATCTCATTGCCAATTGCATTATAACAAAAATAACTGATTAGTTATCGGAGGCATTTGAATCTGAACCAATCAAGTATGGCTTACTGTGTTTGTAGTTTACCAGTTATGGCCTTCTATATGATGGTTGAGCTATCATCTGTGATTGGTGTCACCATGTCTACCTCTTCCATTTTCTCATCATTTAATCAGGAAAGACAGACTTTGCTCCAGAGATGTTAGTGTAATGATAACTCAAATATCTCAGACCATTGTTATTGGGAGGGTATCTCCTGCAATGAAGCTGGAAGTGTTACTAATATTGTTATTGAGGATTCCTTCATCAAAAGAATTGCTTTGGATTCAAAACTTGAACTTCACTGCCTTCCCCAATTTAGTCGATCTGGTTCTGTATGGAATGGGTCTCACTGGAAGCATCCCCACAGAAATAGCCACACTTCCAAACCTTACTTACATTGACCTATCCAGCAATAATTTCCAAAGGTAAGTTGTTGCAATTCTCTTTATTGCATTTTTCCCTATTTTTCGTGTCAATGGAAGAATCTGACCCATCTCTTTCATGCTTTGACCTAATTGTAGGTTCAATAGCACTACAACTTGGTAATTCCACACAACTGCAGTTGTTTGATCTCTCTAATAATTCACTAACCGGTTCAATCCCATCTACTTTTGCTCAACTGATGAATTTGGAAACTCTTTATCTGGATTCAAACAAACTTGAAGGTTTATATTTCTCACGTAATTTACTCATCTTTCTCTTGTCAATATAGGAGAATATGAATATCTTTTTCTCACTCACGAAGGTTCAATTCCTCCTACTTTAGGTCGATTGCAGAATTTGACATATCTCTTCCTTGATTCTAACCAAATAGAAGGTCACATACCCGAAAAATTAGGGAATTTGCCCAAATTAGCTTTTTTGCAACTTTCTCATAATAAAATTTCAGGTTGAATACTCGTTTAATACTTAAACTTTGGGTTAAAACTAAGAGTTACTGTTTGGTACCAGTAGTTTGAAAAGTGATAAAACTAAACACTCATCATATAGTTTCATGGATATTTTTGTGGGAAACCAAAAGATTATAATTAAGTCTTTTTTGCTTTATCTTGGAGTCTTTTAGCTTAATATGGTGCATTGTTAGTAGATATATGTTGATTTTGCGGAAGGAAAGATGTTATTTTCTAGATGACATAAGTAGCAAGGCATGTATTTTTGAATCTGAGTACAGTTTGTTTAGGTCGGGACCGAATTATATTATAGCCTAGAGGATACATTTATTTTCAAACTCTGATATATCCCAAGGCAATCCGAAGGCAATTAAATCATGGCTTCAATCTCATACATTTATTGCATAGCAGTATCCATATGGAATAAAGAGTTGGGGTAATTAATTTGAATTAATAATTTTAGTATGTTGTTCTCAGAATAAGACTGTCCTGTCATTGCGTTCTCAGAATAGCACTAATGCAGATTGTTAGAGATTCTGAAGGCAGGGTTACAATAACTAACAAACTCTTGATTTATTTATTTTGTTTGTGGCATTTGCTTTGCAAAAATTTTGGTAGATGTGGATTGGTCGATCAGGTTACTTTATTCTTATATTTGGTTGCCTTCTAAATATTAGTTCTTGAAGTAGTGGAATTTGGTTCTTGAGTTTACCACAGCACTGCATGTGACAATAAAACTAGAGTCCGGTTGCTTCAGTGGCAAGTGGAAGAAATAGAGAGAAGGTTTAGCAGTTATGAATTTGAAGAAATTGTGGTTAAGAATGGCTCTGTTGTGCCACTGGACATAGGTCCTGCCACACAGGTTTTCTAGTACCATTAAGCTAATCACTTGGTTTTTCTGCATAATAAATTGTGAATATATATTTAATCAATGCAAATTTTGTTGAAAATTTTCAGTTGGACATATCTCCTGAATTTGAAATCGAATATTTAGCATCGAAAGCGACCGAGAAGAAGGAAAATGTAGGGTGTGGAAATGGAGCTTTTGATAGAAGTAGTCTGGAACCATTTGGCATTGCAGACGACCAACTTTCTCAGCTAACACCAATTTATTTCCATCTTTCTAGTACTACTACCAGTTTAACATCTTCCTTCTGTGTTGATGTCATTTTGGAAATGATTGTGATTTCTTGATGTATTTTGAATTATATTTTAAAGATTTGAAATAGTTTATGTAAAAATTTCTTAACTTTGAGGTTTTGATGAATGATGTTATTAAGTATCACCTCCTCCCTCCATGTATCCCATTTTAGTCATCATTTTTGAACGAAAATCAATAGTATGTTTTTCAAATGAACCTATATTAGCATAACTAATGATACCCTTCCTATAAGTCTCTTCAGCCTCAACAACTATAACCGGTACAGTTTTGGATATGAACCCTTTTGTCCACTTCCTCTCTTTTTCTTCGCTTTAAGGCTGTCTGAGAACTTGTTATGGGGAGATTGAAGTTCTTGCAATCTAATTCTATCTCCTCTCAGATTTCTTATTTACATTATGACAGAATAATCACTATCTCATCATCAACTTCTAACTACGGAATGCTGTATAGCAATGAGTTTGAACTACAGAAAGTTGAAGTATAGATAAATCTGAATATGTAACATCGTCATATATATACTACTAAGTAAAATAATCAGGTTTTAAAAGAAAAATCCAATGATTGAAAAATAAAAGACTTCAAATACGAATTGGAATGTAACAGTGGAAAAAAAGAGAGAGGAAGATTGGGTCATTTTTATTTCAAGAACTAAATAAAAGCAAATAAAAAAAGTATCAAATAAATATTGCCTAATGCAAACATAATTTTCAAGATGTCAACCAAGTTGCAAATATTTATTTCTAGTAGACATTCATACTAATAGACAAATCTAATCAGTATAAAACTATTAGGCACTCTACAATAGACATATTTACAAAACTATCAAACTATCCTTTTAATAGATGACATCTACAACCACCAAATACAATATTTTAGAAACAGTTTAATACATTAAAATCTACAAACTTTCCTTAGACGCAGTTGCTTTCTTTCAAAATTACTACTAACAATCCATGTTCAATTAGTCCAAGCAACGCATGATTGTTTCTTGACTTCCTGAACACTCTGAACACATGCAGGATTCACCTTGTTATCAATCTTTCCACTTCAATCATCTATTAATTGGGAAGGAAGTGATATCTAACATCAATATGTTATGTCCTACCATATTGCACATGATTTTTTCCCCTCAAGATATTGCATTCAAAGTACTGCACAAGGCAAGTAAAAAACATTTAGGTCAATCTAATTTTTATTTTAGACTACCTATATAAATCACAAATTTCCATTTTCAGATTTCTCCAATTCACATACATACTACAAATCCTGAAAATAATTTAGAAATTGTTCATAAATTTAAATTACGATTCCAGAAGACATAATCCGATATAAGTCAATTGTATAATGAATTAAGTAGTTTTCTATTTGTTAAAAATATTATAAAAATATATGGAGACGCAGCAAGATAATGGGATACAGGATGCAGCGTAAATTGAACCCAAAGAAATAAATATAAATATAAAAATATTGTTTTTCATGTCTATGATTTTGCCAAGTTTTATTACTTTTTTGTTTTACTTAAGATTTTTTTAATAAAAGAATACAATTTATTAATAAAAAAAATATTACATCCAAAGAAAATTCCTGTCTTTCTTTTCATGATTTGAAGGACAGGACATCCCTCTACAAAAAACATCCCACACGGGGTTGTCATTACATAACACCAATTTTGTAAAACACGTTATTACGCAATAATCATAATTGAATTTCTATTTTTTAATCTAATTTCTATAATTTCCGAAAGGAAAAATAAAACCAAAACACAAAACTAACTAAAATATTACAGTTTATAAAAAGAAAGACTAAAATATTCCAGAACACATTCAAACCCTAACGTAGCTTCCATGGGTAAACAAAATTAGCAGTTTCGAATACACACGCAGCTGAGAGACAGAGAGGGAATCTTGAAAATGTCATGGTGAATGGTAATAGCTGTAAGGGTATGATGAACTAACTATACTAATAATGAATTTTACAAAACTCGTCTATTGACAGCATAACATTCCGATTTATGAACAAGGAACAAATAATTTAACAGCCAAAACAACTCTGAATAACTCAATGGAATCGTACTTCAAGTGAGTTTACGCCATAGTCCTCCCTTGGATGCTGTTAAGCACTTCACTCGTCGGAAAACGAAACCAACCTTTGGAGGTCTTCCGTCAACAAGTGAATTCTCATATATCTCTTTGCACTCTTGGATGACCTTTTCAACAAAAGTAACATTTTGTCAATTACAAAATCAATCATTTCATCAGCCTTCATGAAATAAACCAAACCAAATTGTGTGCTTATCTTGAAGATATTTATTGAGTTTAAAGTAAAATGTACCTCTTTGGCATCTTTCCGAGGAATGCCTTCTCGTAGATTAACAAGTTTCTCAACAACTTCAGGCTGAAACAGTAAAAAAATATGTTTATCCACAGGATAAATCAAGGTAGAAATCTTAATTAGTTTTAAATTTCGAAGCATATAAAGCTTGTAGAAGTTAATTTTCTAAGCAAAAGATAAATTATGTAATAACTTGGAATCCATCGCAAAGAATATTTCTGACTGCAAAAAGCACTCATACTTCCATTTGAAAAATGCAAATATTGAAATTAGATTAGGCAACATGACTTTACCGGGCAGTCAGGTTGATGTTCAAGTATATTGGTATAGATGAGTGTGAATGTATCCAGGCTCTCCGCTGAAGCAAGTTCCCTCAAGTCACTAAGTACACTCACTCTATTTTCAACTTTCTAATCCAACATGAAGGAAATTAGAGTAAGAAACTTGGGCTGGAAGTCAAGATTAACAGATGTGGATCTGGCACAATCTCCACCTTAGAAATCAACAGTAACAAAAGTTATACAAGGAACTTACAGAAACACTGATATGTTCCCTAAAGAAATCCATGATAACCTCCTCATCTAGCCTCATCCGTTCAATAGTTTCTTCCTTAATGTAATTTTTCTGCAATTAAAATATCAGTGAGAATCAAGTCAAATAAATACAAAGCTGTTAAAAGAAAATCTGCACAATTTTGGTTCATAAAAAAAAACAGCAAGTGATTTATTGACAACAGAACCTGTGTTAAAAGATGATCGACATAAACAATCACTGTTTCTTCCAGACAGGCTTCAACAAATCTCCTAAAAGATCGCTCTTCAATATACCTTGAGTATATGAGTAGTTGAAAGTTAGTTTTCCTCACAAATAATATATTTAACAATCAAAATTCAAATAAATTCAATAGAAGCCATTCGCACTAGCAACTTTGCAAACAAAATTCAGATCTTATACAATGAAAATTTTATAGCTAATCTGCTAAGAATAAATGAAAATTTTATAGCTAATCTGCTAAGAATAATTTAAGAATATTGGAATAAGATATGACAATAAAAAAAAGTAAACAATAAATACGAGAGAAGAATAAAAACTAGTATTGCCATTAAAAATAATACCAAAGAAGGAAACTAAATTCCATGACATGTAGTATGTACTATGAAATATAATATATTTAAATGTGAAATTTATTTTAATTTTAATTTTGTTAAAACACTAAAGTGCGTGCAGCACCGAAGTCTAAAGCAAGAAGGCCTTTTATTGTAAGTGAGAATGGAAAAGCTTGACCGCAACTGTATTTGGATAATCAAGATTAAACTTACTTAAAGATTACATGAGCACTTAAAAAATGCACATCACTTTGTTCTAGTCAATCATACATATAAACCAAATCGTCAACACTTTGTGCTTGCTTCTATCACTCTGAAATAAATACAATCTCATTTGTTGTTAGCACACGTGTGGTGGTGGGGATTTTCCATCTCATGCTATGAAATAATATTTTTACGTCTATCTACAGGATGAACGAGTTTGACAACCCTGCTAAACCTTAGAAGTTTAGTAATCTATAAAAAGTGCATGTGGAACCCTACTGAACACGTAACAGTTTCTACACAGATACCCGAGAAAGTGCCATAGCACATATGGAAAATTAAACAAAGTAAAATTACATAGACAAGAAAATATACTCACATTTTAACATCGCCAAAATAATCACCAAATGTTGCGACCAAGTACTCAGTGACCTGCCCCTCACTCCATTCTGATAAATGCAAAGAAATGAAAACTCAAGTTTTGCACTAAACGAGGTGCTAAAGCATTCAACTAATGATGTATAAAAGGAAACGTAGTAAATTTTACAATGAGGATATTGTACAGGATAATGATTGATAATAGTATAACATTAATCAAAATATGCAACTAGTTAGCAGCAAGTATCTAGTACAAGAAGTGTAAACTAGTATTATCACAGGCTTTAAACACTTGACAATAATTTGCAACCTATTATATCTTGAAATTAAAGACAATGTGCATTTCCTGTTTAACTGTATGAATTTATTGCAGGAGTGTATACAGTTCCAAAAACAGGAATACTGCTCAAAGGAAAAAATCCCAGGTAAAAGTTACAAGCATAAACCAGAAAGACCCAGCTAGCTAATTGAAAAAATTATTTTACCTTTCTGGTATAGCTTCACCAGTAACTCCTGGACACCAGGATCTTCAAATATCACACTAACCGTTTGATGCACAGCTTCCTATCACCAAGAAGAAATTCAATGTATGAAAACTGATATGTAAAATTTAGAAATAAAATATCTAATTTTCCTCTTTAAGTCATGGCTTCAAATCCTAAAAGCAAGCTCTCGTCTTAGAGGGATAAGGTTTTATAGATATACTCTCCTGAAACCCCACTAATTAGAGACTCGTGCACTGAGTTGCCACCTTTTATTACGAAGCTTTGTCACATCCCTTTTCCTTTATGTTAGTTGGTTTTTCCTGTTTTGCTCTTATGTTTAGGAAAAACCATTATTGTTGCTCTTTTTGTAATCCTTTATCTTAATTAATTCTCCGTTTAATCAGATAATAATTATTATAATCATAGAAATAAGGAGTTGATCCTTTATAATCATGAATATCTATATACATATATTAGGAACTTGATCCTTTATAATCATGAATATCTATATACATATTATTAGGAACTTTCTATTAGTTAATATATCATATCTTTGTTATTAGAGGATAACTACTCTCCTCAATTTAGTGTATTAATTATTTTTTCTTAATATAAATAAAACACTACTGCTGTCTCCGAAACACAGTATCAGCTTACTGTTTCTCTCTTCCCTAGAGTTTTCCAATAATAATCACAATTATAACAAAAATTATAAACAAAATACTTGGTGGAAAGATTATGGCATATATACCGAATTAGCCATATCTGTCATACACAACTCTTGATCATTTCTAAACAACTACACAAATATGTCATGCACTTGGATAAACAGAAACACCTGCAACTAAGATTTGGCATTTGGCTTCCATTTTTGTTTTTGAAAGCATGGTCATTTTAAATTAGTGGAATTTCCCAAACATACACACAATACAAGGGAATGATTTTTTTTTTCAATTGATTTTTTGTCCTAACGTTGTCCTTTGTTTTTGCTCCAATATCAACTGTCAAGGAAGATTATTTATCCTCCAAACTTCTAGTAATTTCATCTCTTCATCATAATGCAATGATTTATCAAATTATAATTTATGATATATGTGTAAATGGCTGTGATCTACTATAGACCGATGATCAATTCTGTATGTGATTAAGGATCGTTAACTTCAAGGATTTTGACAAAACATCAATCAATTTAAAACCTTAGTTTATATCACTTTGAATTTCACAGAATGAGGCATAACTGGTTTCCTATCCACAATCATGCGATCTCATGATTTGTATCACATTAAAACATCTGAGATTATTAAAATAATAAGTGTGAAGAAACAAATACATACAAATATTTGCTATAGAGATGATGTCAGAAAATTCCATGAAGAATAAATGCTTGTTGAAGTTGAAGATCAATGTCAATTAAATGCATCAATATTTCACTGAATAATTCCTTTACAAAAACAACACACCCGAGAAACATGCAAATAAAAGATTTTACTCTCTTCCATACCTTAGCTACCTCAAGAAAACCCTTACAGGTATCTTCAAAATTAACCTGTAGTGAAACAAAACACAAACACATAAAGTCAAGAAAATGATTGTGTAATGAATCATAAGAATGACAATGAGGCGAGTTTTAGACAATTTCAAAAGAACCAAAATATTAGGAACAGAACAGGAAACTGATGGGTTTCATCATTGGTGATTAACACTATGAAATAGTGGAGAACATTAGGAGAAATCTCCCTTGTGTATTTTGCATACACATAGGGTAGTTTTATTTATAATGTAAGATATGGGCTAATGCCCTTAATACAGGATGGGCAGAGCCCAATTAACATAAACACACAACTTAACATCTAACACTCCCCCTCAAGCTAGAGCATATAAATCATATGTTCCAAGCTTGTTACAAAAATAGTCAATTCTAGGTCCTCGCAAGGACTTAGTGAATATGTCTGCCAACTGGTTACTTGAGTTAACGAACTCAGTCTTGATATCTCCGGATATGATTTTTTCTCTAATAAAATGACAATCAACTTCAATGTGCTTGGTTCTCTTATGGAAGACAGGATTAGAGCTAATATGAAGAGCAGTTTGATTATCACATATAAGTGTCATGTGAGTGACATCTCCAAATTTCAATTCACTAAGTAATTGTTTAAGCCACACAAGCTCGCAAGTAGCTGATGCTATAGCTCTATATTTTGCTTTTGCGCTGGACCTTGCCACAACACTTTTCCAAGATATTAGGTTGCCACCAATAGAGACACAATATCCAAAAGTAGACCTTCTATCAGAAGGGGAACCAGCCCAATCAGCATCTGAATAGCAAACGATTTTTGTATCGTTGTTAGGACCATATAGCAAACCTTTTCCAGGTGATCCTTTAATATACTTCAGTATGCGAACAACTACATCCCAATGGTCTTAACATGGGGAGTTTAGGAATTGACTCACCACGCTAACTGTGAAGGAAATGTCAGGATGCGTAACAGTAAGATAGTTTAATTTACCAACTAATCTTCTGTACCGTTAAGGATCTGAGAAAGGCTCCCCCTGATTTGGTAGGAGTTTGATGTTAGGATCCATAGGTGTCTCAACAGATTTACAGTTCATTAACCCTGTTTCCTCCAAGATGTCTAGCTCATACTTTGAGATATGACAATACCAGTATTGGATTGTGCTACTTCAATACCCAAAAAAGTACCGGAGTTTGCCAAGATCTTTGGTTTGAAAATGGTGACAAAGGTGTTGTTTCATCTGAGAGATGCCATGATAGTCACTTCTTGTGAGAACAATGTCATCAACATACACTATTAAGTAGATACATCCAGCACTTGAGTGGCGATAGAACACTAAATGATCCGCTTCACTGCGGGACATACCAAATTGTTGAACAACACAACTGAATTTACCAAACCAGGCCCTAGGAGACTGTTTTAGGCCATATAAGGATTTGCGAAGACGACATACCAATCCAGATGACTCCCCCTGAGCAACAAAGTCGGGCGGTTGCTCCATATAAATTTCTTCATGCGAATCACCATTAAGGAAAGCATTTTTGACATCAAGTTGGTAAAGAGGCCATTGTCGAAGAGCGGCCATGACAATGAATAGGCGAACAAAGGTCATTTTCGCCACTGGAGAAAAAGTATCACCATAATCCAAACCAAAAATTTGTGTGTAACCTTTGGCAACCAGTCGAGCCTTCAAACGATCAATTGTTCCATCGGGGCCAGCTTTGATACCATACACCCACCTGCATCCAACAACAGACTTTTCAGATAGTAATTGGACAAGCTCCCAAGTTCCACTTTTCTGTAAAGCACTTAATTCATCCAGCATGGCTTGACGCCAACCAGGATGAGTTAAGGCATCACCCACAAACTTGGGAATTGACACAGAAGAAATGGATGAGAGACATGTGTAAAAAGATGGAGATAATCTGTGGTAACTAAGAACGGTATAATGAGGGGAAGGGTTACGAGTAGAGCGTATACCTTTACGGAGGGCAATGGGCAGGTCAGACTCATTTGCTGGAGCCGGAGAAGACACAGGAGGTGGCACTGGAAGTGAGTCATGAGGGAGACGATTGCGGCGACTATAAACCTGAAGGGGTGTAGTTGAAGGACGATCCTGTGGGGAATGAGAGTCTAAAGAAGGAGAAGGATCACAAAAAAAAGGAATAGCAACAATAGCAATTGGAGGTATAGAACTAGAAGATAGATGTGAAAAATTGTTAAATATGATGAAAAACTATATTTAGGATCAATCTCCCTTGTGTGTCTTTGCATACACATAGGGTAATGTATTTATAATAATAAGAATGTGGGCTAAGCCCAAATACAAATGAATATGTAAAAATAAAATATAATGAGCATAAGGACTATATTTCCCTAATAAACATATAGGTACTATGTTTCCCTAATTAACATAAACACACAATATCTAACACTCCCCCTCAAGCTGGAGCGTATAAATCATATGTTCCAAGCTTGTCACAAAGATAGTCAATTCTAGGTCCTCGCAAGGACTTAGTGAATATGTCTGCCAACTGGTTGCTTGAGTTAACGAACTCAGTCTTGATATCTCCGGATATGATTTTTTCTCTAATAAAATGGCAATCAACTTCAATGTGCTTGGTTCTCTCATGGAAGACAGGGTTAGAGCTAATATGAAGAGCAGCTTGATTATCACATATAAGTGTCATGTGAGTGACATCTCCAAATTTCAGTTCACTAAGTAATTGTTTAAGCCACACAAGCTCACAAGTAGCTGATGCCATAGCTCTATATTCTGCTTCTGCGCTGGACCTAGCCACAACACTTTGCTTCTTACTTTTCCAAGATATCAAGTTGCCACCAATAGAGACACAATATCCAGAAGTAGACCTCCTATCAGAAGGGGAACCAGCCCAATCAGCATCTGAATAGCAAACGATTTTTGTATCGTTGTTAGGACCATATAGCAAACCTTTTCCAGGTGATCCTTTAATATACTTCAGTATGCGAACAACTGCATCCCAATGGTCTTCACATGGGGAGTTAAGGAATTGACTCACCACACTTACTGCGAAGGAAATGTCAGGACGCGTAACAGTAAGATAGTTTAATTTACCAACTAATCTTCTGTAACGTTCAGGATCTGAGAAAGGCTCCCCCTGATTTGGTAGAAGCTTGATGTTAGGATCCATAGGTGTCTCAACAGACTTACAGTTCATTAACCCTGTTTCCTCCAAGATGTCTAACGCATACTTCCTCTGAGATATGACAATACCATCATTGGATTGTGCTACTTCAATACCCAAAAAGTATCGGAGTTTGCCAAGATCTTTGGTTTGAAAATGGTGACAAAGGTGTTGTTTCATCTGAGAGATGCCAAGATAGTCGCTTCCTGTGAGAACAATGTCATCAACATACACTATTAAGTAGATACATCCAGCACTTGAGTGGCGATAGAACACTGAATGATCCGCTTCACTGCGAGACATACCAAATTGTTGAACAACACAGCTGAACTTACCAAACCAGGCCCGAGGAGACTGTTTTAGGCCATATAAGGATTTGCGAAGACGACATACCAATCCAGATGACTCCCCCTGAGCAACAAAGCCGGGCGGTTGCTCCATATAAATTTCTTCATGCAAATCACCATTAAGGAAAGCGTTTTTTACATCAAGTTGGTAAAGAGGCCATTGTCGAAGAGCGGCCATGGCAATGAATAGGCGAACAGAGGTCATTTTCGCCACTGGAGAAAAAGTATCACCATAATCCAAACCAAAAATCTGTGTGTATCCTTTGGCAACCAGTCGAGCCTTCAAACGATCAATTGTACCATCAGGGCCAACTTTGATAGCATAAACCCACCTGCAACCAACAACAGACTTTCCAGATGGTAATTGGACAAGCTCCCAAGTTCCACTTTTCTGTAAAGCACTTAATTCATCCAGCATGGCTTGACGCCAACCAGGATGAGTTAAGGCATCACCCACAGACTTGGGAATGGACACAGAAGAAATGGAGGAGAGACATGTGTAAAAAGATGGAGATAACCTGTGGTAACTAAGAACAGTATAATGGGGGGAAGGGTTACGAGTAGAGCGTATACCTTTACGGAGGGCAATAGGCAAGTCAGACTCATTTGCAGGAGCCGGAGGAGACACAGGAGGCGGCACAGGAGGTGAGTCATGAGGGAGACGAGGGCGGCGACTATAAACCTGAAGGGGTGGAGTTGAAGGACGATCCTGAGAGGCTAAAGGAGGAGAAGGATCACAGACAATAGGAATATCAACAGTAATAGGTGGAGGTACAGAACTAGAAGATAGAGGTGAAAAATAAAACGAAGATTCATCAAAAGTGACGTCAGCAGAGATAAAATGGCGATTGAGGGAAGGGGAAAAACACTTATAGCCCTTTTGTGACCGTGGAAATCCTAAGAAGACACATTTGTGAGATCTAGGAGATAACTTATCAAGACCAGGACTAAAATCATGAACAAAACATGTAGACCCAAAAACTTTAAGAGGTAATGGATGTAAAGGGTCTTGAGGAAATAAGACAGAATGAGGGATTTTGTTATCTAGGACAGAAGATGGCATGCGGTTTATGAGATAACATGCAGTGAGAACTGCATCACCCCAAAAACGCGAGGGTACTTGGCCATGGATAAGAAGAGTACGAGTTGTTTCAATAAGGTGTCTATTCTTGCGCTCAGCCACCCCATTTTGTTGAGGAGTATAAGCACATGAGGTCTGGTGAAGAATGCCATGAGAAGCCATAAAATGTTTAAACTGTTGAGAAAGGATACACACAGATTTTTGGTATTCACGGCCATTATCACTGCGTAAAATTCGAATAGAAACCCCAAACTGTGTTTTTATTTCATTGAAAAAAGATTGGAAAATAGAAAACAACTCAGAACGATTCTTCATTAAAAACAACCAAGTACATCTGGAATAGTCATCAATAAAGGTAACAAAATACTGAAATCCTAAAGTGGACTTAACACGACTAGGTCCCCAAATATCAGAATGAACTAATGAAAAAGGGGATGACGCTCTTTGTGAAACACTACAAGGAAAGGAACTACGAGTATGCTTTCCTAACTGACAAGACTCACATGACAAACTTGATAACTTCGACAAACTCGGAACAAGTTGCTGCAATTTGGCAAGACTGGGATGACCTAACTGAGCATGAAGAAGGGATGGTGACTCCATGATTACGCCAGCATGTGGAGAAGGGCGGAGAAGATATAGGCCATGAGACTCACATCCTGTGCCAATCATGTGTTTCGAACTCCGGTCCTGCAAACAAACAGAATCTTTGGTAAATGAAATAATACAATTAAGGGAATGAGTTAGACGACTTATGGACAATAAGTTGAAAGGAGACCCAGGGACATAGAGTACATTATCAATGGATATGGACGGAAAAATATGAACAGTACCAATACCATGAGATGAGACTCTAGACCCATCAGCCATTGTTACCGAGGGTAAATTATCTGGACATGACAAGGAAGAAAACAAGGACTTGTTACCAGTTATATGATCGGTGGCGCCTGAGTCAAGGACCCAAGATCCGAGGGAGTGAGTCAGACCAACAAAAGGTGTACCTGTGCGGGCAACAGATACAGATGTAGTGGAACTAGAGTGCTGACGATCCTCATACCATCGGAGAAATTCGTTGAAGACTGCAGGGTTGTCTACAGTATTTGATGAAGTAGGATGGTCTGCAGACGGTAGTTGAGGAGGTGGATCAGAATTAGCCATTGCTACAGATCGAGGAGGACGTCCATGAAGCGAATAACACCTATCAATTTTGTGGCCTAGCTTGCCACAATGGTCACATTTAGGTCGTCCTTTACCTGGCTTGCGAGACCGACTTCGATCATCACGTTGGACAGCCATAACTGAGGAATCATCAGTATGAGGAGATGTCTCAACGACTAGTTTACTCGGAATACGCAAAAGAGCAGAACAAGTAGAAGTAAAGTTGGGTATGACAGGAGAACCCAAAATCTGATTACGAACATGGGAGGAATCATCAGAGAGTCCGTATAAGGCCAACAACATGAAGAACTTTGATCGTTGTTCCAGTTCTTCAGCAGGAGTGGAAGCAGGAGGTAATAGCTCATTAAAATCATGAAGGAGGGCATGAACTTTACCCAAATATTCTGCCATGGGACCAGGACTGCGTGGACCAATGACAGTAAATAGGTTCTGACAAACACCATAAAGACGCTGGGTGTCATTTGTGTATAATAGCCTTGCTTGAGCCCATACTTCTGAACATGTTTCATAGGAACGAAACATTTGTTTCAGAGAGGAGTGAATGGTGGACTTTATGACGATGCATAACTGGGCATCAATTTTCATCCAGCGAGAAGTGTCATCTGTGGTAGCACTAGTCACATCTTTAGTAAGGTGATCTACATACCCCTGACTCTTCAACCAAAGTTTGATGTCAGATGCCCATGTTGCATAATTCGTGCCATCTAACTTGTCAATGGACAAGTGTACATTCACAAAATTGGTGTAGATTGGGGAATCAGCAGAAGAAGATGGGGCACTAGCACAGGTGTTTGTAGACGCGGAAGATGCCATGGAGAGGGAGAAACCCTAAAAATCCAACGTGCTCCGATTGACGCAACGACCACAGATCCAGAAAGAGGGCGAGGAGGCGATCACGGCGATGCTGGTCGGCGGCGGTGGGCTCCGGCGACGCGCCGGCACGCGCGGCGGGAAGCGGCGGATCTGCGAACTGCTGTGGCGGCGCGTGGAGGCGCGTGGGTGCTCCGATCGCCGCGATCTTTGAACCGCGGTGGTCGCCCGGCCGAGGCGCTTCCGATGGAGTGGTCGCCGGTCGATTCTGGAACTCCGGCGACAGCGGCGACGGCGGCGACGGCGGCGGCGGCGACGGCGGTGGCGGCGACGGCGGCGGTGATGCGTACCGGAGACTGTAGAACAGGTAGAACCGAACCTAAGCTCTAGATACCATGTTAAATATGATGAAAAACTATATTTAGGATCAATCTCCCTTGTGTGTCTTTGCATACACATAGGGTAATGTATTTATAATAATAAGAATGTGGGCTAAGCCCAAATACAAATGAATATGTAAAAATAAAATATAATGAGCATAAGGACTATATTTCCCTAATAAACATATAGGTACTATGTTTCCCTAATTAACATAAACACACAATATCTAACAAAAATAAAACGAAGATTCATCAAAAGTGACATCAACAGAGATAAATTGACGATTGAGGGAAGGGGAAAAACACTTATAGCCCTTTTGTGACCGTGGAAATCCTAAGAAGACACATTTGTGAGATCTAGGAGATAACTTAGCAAGACCAAGACTAAAATCATGAACAAAACATGTAGACCCAAAAACTCTAAGAGGTAATGGATGTAAAGGGTCTTTAGGAAATAAGACAGAATGAGGGATTTTGTTATCTAGGACAGAAGACGGCATGCAGTTTATGAGATAACATGCAATGAGAACTGCATCACCCCAAAAACGCGAGGGTACTTGACCATGGATTAGAAGTGTACGAGTTGTTTCAATAAGGTGTCTATTCTTGCGCTCAGCAACCCCATTTTGTTGAGGGGTATAAGCACATGAGGTCTGGTGAAGAATGCCATGCGAAGCCATAAAATGTTTAAACAGTTGAGAAAGGTATTCATTGCCATTATCACTGCGTAAAGTTTGAATAGAAACCCCAAGCTGTGTTTTTATTACATTGAAAAATGATTGGAAAATAGAAAACAACTCAGAACGATTTTTCATTAAAAACAACCAAGTACATCTGGAATAGTCATCAATAAAGGTAACAAAATACTGAAATCCTAAAGTGGACTTAACACGACTAGGTCCCCAAATATCAGAATGAACTAATGAAAAGGGAGACGACGCTCGTTGTGAAACACTACGAGGAAAGGAACTACGAGTATGCTTTCCTAACTGACAAGACTCACACGACAAACTTGATAACTTCGATAAACTCAGAACAAGTTGTTGCAGTTTGGCAAGACTGGGATGACCTAACTAAGCATGAAGAAGGGATGGTAACTCCAAAATTACGCCAACATGTGGAGAAGGGCGGAGAAGATATAGGCCATGAGACTCACATCCTCTACCAATCATGTGTTTCAAACTCCGGTCCTGCAAACAAACAGAATCTTTGGTAAATGAAATAACACAATTAAGAGAACAAGTTAGACGACTTATAGACAATAAGTTAAAGGGAGACCCAGGGACATAGAGTACATGATCATTGGATATGGACAGAAAAATATGAACAGTACCACTACCATGAGATGAGACTCTAGACCCATCAACCATTGTTATCGAGGGTAAATTATCCGGACATGACAAGGAAGAAAACAAGGACTTGTTACCAGTTTTATGATCAGTGGCGCCTGAGTCAAGGACCCAAGATCCGAGGGAGTGAGTAAGACCAACAAAAGGTGTACCTGTGTGTGCAACAGATGCAGATGTAGTGGAACTAGAGTGCTGATGATCCTCATACCATCTAAGAAATTCGTTGAAGACTGCAGGGTTGTCTACAGTATTTGATGAAGTAGGATGATCTTCAGACGGTGATTGGGGAAGTGGATCAGAATTAGCCATTGCTATAGGTCGAGGAGGACGTCCATGAAGCGCATAACATCTATCAATTCTGTGGCCTAACTTGCCACAGTGGTCACATTTTGGTCGTCCTTTACCTAGCTTGCAAGACCGACTTCGATCATCACGTTGAGCAGCCATAACTGAGGAATCATCAGTATTAGGAGATGTCTCAATGACTGGTTTGCTCAGAATATGCAAAATAACAGAACAAGTAGAAGTAAAGTTGGGTACGACAGGAGAACCCAAAATCTGATCACGGACATGGGAGGAATCATCAGAGAGTTCGTATAATGCCAACAATATGAAGAACTTTGATCGTTGTTCGAGTTCTTCAGCAGGAGTCGCAGCAGGAGGTAATAGCTCAATAAAATCACGAAGGAGGGCATGAACTTTACCCAAATATCTGCCATGGGACCAGGACTGCACGGACCAATAACAATGAATAGGTCCTGACAAACACCATCAAGACGATGGGTGTCATTTGTGTATAATCGCTTTGCTTGTGCCCATACTTCTGAACATGTTTCATATGATCGAAACATTTGTTTCAGTGAGGAGTGAATGGTGGATTTTATGACAATGCATAACTGGGCATCAATTTTCATCCAGCGGGAAGTGTCATCTGTGGTACCACTAGTCACATTTTTAGTAAGGTGATCTACATATCCTTGACTCTTCAACCAAAGTTTGACGTCAGACGCCCATGTTGCATAATTCGTGCCATCTAACTTGTTAATGGACAAGTGTACATTTACATAATTGGTGTATATTGAGGAATCAGAAGAGGAGGCACTAACAGAGGTGTTTGTAGACGAGGAAGATGCCATGGAGAGGGAGAAACCCTAAAAATCCAAAGTGCTCCGATTGATGCAACAACCACAGGTCCAGAAAGAGGGCGAGGAGGCGATCATGACGGTTCTAGTCGGCAGCGGAATTCTCCGACAACGCGTCAACACGCGCGACGGGAAGCGGCGGATCTGGCGACTGTACGACATTGCGTGGAGGCAAATGGGTGGTCCGTTCACTGCGATCTTTGCACCACGGTGGTCACCCGACCAAGACGATTCAGATGGAATGGTCATCGGTCGATTCTGGAACTTCGGCGGCGACGGTGGCGACGACGGCGGCGGTGGCTGCAGTGGTGATGTGTACTGGAGACCGTGGAACAGGCTGGAACAAAACCTAAGCTCTAGATACCATATGAAATAGTGGAGAACATCAGGAGAAATCTCCCTTGTGTATTTTGCATACACATAGGGTAGTTTTATTTATAATGTAAGATATGGGCTAATACCCTTAATACAAGATGGGCTGGGCCCAATTAACGTAAACACACAACTTAACATCTAACAAACACAATTCAACTTGGTGATACCCAAGTGGAAGAGAAGCAATCAACAATAATCTAGAATTCTTAAAAAGCTCGGTTAGTTGGGCTAACCAGCCCCAGTTCTGCTACAAGTAATTGACAATCTTTGTTCTGAAACAACACAATTTTTTTTAACCAAACTAGGTATGCAAAAACATCTACACAGATTGCAACCCCAACTAGGTCGAAACTCCAAACTATATCAATCATTTGCACCATACCATAAATTTATTAAAAAAATAAAAGAAATACAAACCAAGAAGGGGCCTCCAATCTCTGAAACAAGGTAGTTGATATTTGCATATCAATAGTAGGAAAGGAGGAGGAAGGAAGGTTATTGTTTTCTATGTGGGTGACAATTTTGGGCATTTCATGGGTGTCTTTAAAGAAAGTTAATAGTGCACTTTGGAGGAGGACGAAGCAGAAGGCGAAATATTAAAAAAGGTTAAATTATGGAACCAAATTCAAATGTTGATCAGGACGGCACAGTTTCCTTTAAAAACAAAGATGCTCCTCTACTGGGAGGCATTATAGAACTTTCTTATAAGGCAATTATTAAAGTAATAATTCTAAATTAGTAACGAAGTAAATAATGTGAATAATGCAGTTGTACAAGACATGGATCAGCAGGCAGGCTAGCTAAGGGGAGAACTAGTTATGCAAGCTTAGCTGGTAGTAGACACACACCAGAAACAGAAATAACTAAGGAGGTAGTTATACAAGCTTACCCAGAGGTATGCTAATAGGAGAAGGGGATATGATGGGAACAGCTAGCCATTTTTGTGGTGGTTTTGGAAGAAAATTCGTTTTGTCTTAGGAACCTACGATCTGGGTTTTCCATTTGTAAGAAATTAGACTCATCAAGCAAAACATCTTTCTTATACTATTTTGTTCTATATGAACTATACGGTTTCAAGAAAATCAAAATTATTGTGGATAATGATGGTTGGGCTAAGGGAGGCTGTGCACATTGCTGAGTCACTACCAATTATCCAAGTCATTCAGTGGAGCATGGATTAAAAACATAGAATCCAAAACTTGAGAGCCCATTCTTGAGAAATACGTCATATTTTGGTTACAATTTTCTTAATAATTCAGTGCAGTGTTGTTATGTTTCTTTTTGAGGATGACAGATTCTCCTCATTCACAACATGCATCAATGAAAGAATATACATAACTTTCCCAAAAAAATTTAAAGAACTTTAGTTCCCAAAGGCCATGTTAATAACCAACAGTTGTCAAGTTAATGAAATTAAGAAAAACAACAAAATCAATGAAATTCAAACCTGATCAGCATAGTTCTGTGGAAGGGCTTCTATGGTGCTGTTACTTAGCTCCATTGCAAGGTCATAGCAACGTAAATTGTTGTTAATCTAAAAACAACGTTATATTGAATGTCACGTTAACAAAAAGCAATCCTATGATGAAGTAATAAGCAAATACTTGGCAAAACAATTACACTAACCATAGCACATAAAGGTTCCAGACCAATTTCAGAAGCTGGCTCTTCAAGTCTCTTCTTTTCAGCTGCTTGAAAATCAATCATTACCTGTAAACACACATAGTATAACCTAGGATACAAAGCTACCGATATAAGTAGTAAGCACTACATATTATGCTGTGAGGACCACTTTATAATTTCTGGTGATATCCTCCCAATAATGATGTTACACTCAAGTCTCAAAAACTAAGTTCTCTCCAATTTACCTTTATTCAAGTTTAATTTTCGAACAGACAAATGTATAATAAGCATGTTATGCTACATCTATATCTTATCTTATATTACCTGAATGGTTGCCAGGGCAATTCTGTATAACATGAGATCAGTGCTATTATCCCGAACAATTTGTACTTGTTCACCAAGTATCCTGAAGAGATCAACAGCAGCAGGGGTATATAACTTCCCATCTTCAGTTTTCTTTGGTGGCTGTGTTCTATCTGCCTCTAAAATGTTCAAGTACCATTTCTGAAAACATTAAGAATAAAGCTTAGTCCTTTTTTATGGTAAAGAAATTACCCAAGAAACATCATAGATTACTAAAGCTAAAAGATAAGCAAGATAGTTAGGATTACCCTAGTTGTAGCTTGCATTCTCTCAACATAGGAGTTCATTAGAGGATCCATTGAACCACTCTCAGAACACACTTGGGCTAGAGACTCATCAACTCCAAGCCCAATCAGATTATCTTGGTATTCAACCACCCAACCAGTTACCTGTTTTGTAAAAAAAGAAAAGAAAGAAAAACATAAGCCTGGGTCTTTTTTTATTCCCACAAAACATTCCGAGCAATAGAGTATACTTATATTGATTTATATACATATACACACACACATGTATTGCTGAGTCAGCACATAGTCAATGTTAGTTAGCCAACCAGCAGTCTATTATGGTATTGGAATTAATTGGATTATCCGGTTGTCATTCTATTATGATAGCTATTCTATTATGTTAGCTAGATTTTTTGGCAAAAAATATGAAAGAAGAGAACAACCCACTTCGACTTTCGAGCAAGAAAAATTGTCTAATTTGGAGGTGAGGATCCCTGAAGATATCAATGAGGAGGAGGTAAGTATTACTGAGGATTTACCCATTGCATTGAGAAAGGCAAGAAGATCATGTGATAAATATCCTATTTCTCAGTATGTTTGCACTAACAATCTCTCTAATAAGCACAAAAGTTTTATTGCTGCCATTGATGCCACAAAAATTCCTACCTCAATCCAGGAGGCCATGAAACTTGAACATTGGAATCAAGCCATGAAAGAAGAGATGAATGCATTAGAAAGAAATTCAACTTGGGAGATTGTTGATACGCCAAGAGACAAGAAGGCAGTAGGGTGTAGATGGATATTCACAGTGAAACATAAGGCAGATGGGACAATAGAAAGATATAAAGCTAGATTGGTGGCAAAAGGATATACCCAAACATATGGGATTGATTATGAGGATACATTTGCCCCAGTGGCAAAGATGAATACAATTCGAGTTATTCTCGCTTTGGCTGCCCATTTTGGATGGGACTTACACCAGCTGGATGTGAAGAATGCCTTTCTTCATGGAAATCTAGATGAAGAAGTGTTCATGGAGATTCCCCCAGGTTTTGAAGTGAAAAATGAAAGAAACAAGGTATGCCTCCTGAAGAAAGCATTGTATGGTCTTAAGCAATCCCCTAGAGCATGGTTTGGAAGATTTACAAAAGCAATGGTTTCCTTGGGATACAAAGAAAGCCAAGGAGATCATACTCTATTCATAAAACACTCTTCTACAAGTAAACTCACTCTATTGCTTGTCTATGTGGATGAAATGATTATTGCAGGAGATCATGAAACAAAAAATTGGCATGAAAAGAAAAATTGGCAGCTCAATTTGATATGAAAGAGCTAGGAAAACTCAAATATTTTCTTGGAATAGAGGTTGACTACTCCAAGAACGGAATTTTCATCTCCCAAAAGAAATATGTACTTGATCTCCTCAAAGAAACAGGAAAGTTGGGATGTAGAACCTCAACTGTTCCTATAGAACAAAATCACAGAATTGGAAGTGAAGAAAGTGCTCCTGTAGAGAAGGCCCAATATCAGAGATTGGTGGGAAAATTGATTTATCTATCACACACAAGACTAGACATTGCTTAAGTAGTTAGTGTAGTGAGTCAATTTATGCATGATCCAAGAGAGAGAAACATGCAAGTAGTTGACAAAATTCTCCAATACTTAAAGTCAAGTCCAGAAAAGGGGCTATTATTCAAAAGGGAAGATACATTGACTATGAAGATATATACTGATGCTGACTATGCAGGTTTTATTACTGACAGAAAATCTACTTCTGGGTATTGTGTATTTCTTGGAGATAGTCTAGTAACATGGAGAAGCACAAAGCAAGATAGAGTATCCCGTTCTAATGCAGAAGCTGAATTTCGAGCCCTTGCTCAAGGAATGTGTGAAAGACTTTGGATGAAAATCATTTTGGATGATCTTAAAGTCAAAGTGGAGAACCCGGTGTAACTACACTGTGACAATAAGTCTACTATGAGCATAGCCCATAATCCAGTACAGCATGACAGAACCAAACACATTGAAATTGACAGACATTTCATCAATGATAATCTTGGCAGAGGCTTTGTGACTACAACTCATGTTCCTACAGAACATCAAATAGCAGATATATTTACAAAAGGGCTTCCTCCGGGTAGATTTCAAGATCTTGTAAGCAAGTTGAGAATGATTGATATTCATTTACCAACATGAGGGGGAGTGTTGTAATTAGAGAAGATATCTTTAGAATCTTCCTAATTAGAAAAAATAGATATATAATCTTCTATTTTATTTTGTTTTCCTAGTTTCCCCATTTTCCTTTTTAGGAGAATTAGATTATTACAAATAGAGGATATGAGAATGTATTTTTTATCATTGAGAATAATAAAATCAGTCCTATTTTCAACTGATATTAACTTATTTTCTCATATGCCACAGATTTGGAAAGTTTGAGGCCGACTCTCCTTTATCTAGGAAAAATATGAAATTCTAAGTGTTAGATATTGTGTGTTTATGTTAATTAGGGAAACATAGTACCTATATGTTTATTAGAGAAATATAGTCCCTATGCTTATTATTTTATTTTTACATATTCATTTGTATTTGGGCTTTAGCCCACATTCTTATTATTATAAATACATTACCCTATGTGTATGCAAAGACACAAGGGAGATTTCTCCTAATCCTTTTTTTCACTGTTTCACACTAAGCAAGTGATAACATGTTATACATAAATAAAAACTCCAAAGAAATACCTTTAAAATCTCAATGTTCGTTAATTCATTTGCCCTATCACTGAGTAATCTTAGCATCTGAATAAACCTCTCAGTATAAAGATTTACCATCAGTTGGAATATTTCATATCTGCCAGAATTAAAAAATGAATTAGAACAAATGAAACATGTACAAAAAGAAGCATGTTTTAAATAGCAGGTTACTAAGATAAAAAATATGCTCAATGTCTCTATAATAATTAGGAAAAATATAATTTAGATTCTTCCTATTTATTTCAGAATATTGTCTATTTCCATTTTTTAGGCTTTTGTTTATTAGAATGTAATGGGTGATCAATAAATAATTCTTTATTTTTCAAGTTGGTACAAAAGAGCCCGGTTTCCATTGCCTTATTAACTATAGTCATCATCATTGAGGTTAGTTATGGAACAGAAAGGTGTGTCCCACTCACTGCTGCCACAGACAAGGTCGTCAGGACCTCATGGGCACCAAGGGATGGCATCTTATTCAACTTGGATTTGGTTCCAATGCCAAACATATTTTCGTTTTGTTAAAGATATTATCTTTAGTTTATATTTATCTTTTATCTTTAGTTAGTTTGTTATTATTTCTTATTTGTATTTTGGGCTTAGTCCATGTTTCTTCTATTATAAATAGAGGACCCTATGTGTATATTCAACACAAGGGAGTATTCACTATATTTAACTTGGTATCAGAGCAGGTTTTCTGATCCTTTTTCTACTCTATCTTTGTTGCCGCCAGTGGCCGCTGCCACCGACAGCCCCCTAAAAGTCTCTTTTTCAATGTGTCTTTATACTTCAATGAGCAGTCCAGCTAATTGTCCTAGCCAAGTTCGTCGTTTAGAATTCAGCTTTTAGAATTTTGTTTTGTTTCTCAACCTCGCTTGTAGTGCGTTGCCTGGCCATGCACTTTCGAACGAGTACCTGAAACTAGTGCTTTAAATCAACTGATCCCCAATCATTTTGGCACTGTTTTGGCATTCTCATTGGCTTTCATTCATCTGCACCCAGAATCAAAGAGACCTAAAGTCTCCTCTTCGAACAGGAACCCTAGAAAGGCTATTGCCTCCTCCTATACACGAATATGCCATTGCCTCCACGGAACTAGCCATCGCAGGTTGCGAACCGATCGTTGCTCCACCGCTGGCCACCGTCCGCCATCATTGTCGCCACCGGTGCATCTTTTTCTTAGGCAAAGTTAGGGGTTTTGTGCGCCTCCTCAAGCGCGACCCAACCCTGGTGCTCGTCGTCTATGTCTCGTCTGCACGCACCGTCACACACCTCCTCTCCGTCAGATCTCGGGCGCATATTGTTCACGCGTCGCCCTTCCCTGGCCAGAAGATCATCGCTCCACTGAAGTTCTGTTCACCTCACTCTCCTGAGCTTCTTTTGGCCGTTCACTATTTTAAGGGCTGTAGTTGATACCTAAGGTTTTCTCCCTCAAGTTGTTTGTCTCTGTTTTTGGACTCCAACTCCTGTTTCTGTTTACAGATGTGTAATGGCATCGTCTGGAATTAATTCCTCTCTATCTGCTACTCATATCATCACATCTGCAACCTCCCTCTAGTATTGTCGTCAACCCTACTGGGTATTGCTCGCCCCTTGGCTTCTTCTCAAGTCTTAACCATCATCTCAATGTCGGTCCTGCTTGTCGTCTCTGCCGGGTGTGCCACTAATGCACTGGCACCTAGTCCGCTTCCGCTTCCACTGAAAGGTGCCATCCTGTTGAACCTGGCAATCAATTTGCTGAAAAATTGTGAAGAAGGCCTTCGATTCCAAATCTGTATCGGGCCTTGGCTTTCAATTTTCCCTCATGACCAGCACCTTTTTGTCTCTTTTTCTGCCTCCGCCAATGGGTTTCTTCCTTTCGTTGTGCACCACTGATGTGTCTCCACCATCATTCTATTCAGAATCTTGAAGACTAAAAATGACTGCTCTCGATGCCATTGCGTTCCTTTGATCGTTATTGCTGACTTTCTTCTTGGGCTCAGGTTTAGCCCATACTTCTTGTGATATAGTGCTAAGTATCACCATTAGGAGTAGTCCAGCAGAGAACCTTTGGACCTTCAATCTATCGTTGGCTTTTTGATGCCATCTGTCATCCTTATGCTTTGTAAGTTGTACCAACTGTCATTTATTTACAAGTTTCTAAGGACTGTTTGTGGTTAACACCAAGGAATTACAACACCTAAGTCATGGGTAGTCAACAATTTCACCAACCCTTTGTTAGATCTGTTTTTGGGTACTTTGATAAATAAAGGAACCTATTATGATCTTCCACTTTCAAGATTTGTCATCGGCGTGCCGTCATTTCCATCGTTCGTCGTGAGGGGGAGTATGTTTCTAGCCAGGTTTCAGGCTTTTAGCCACTGCAGGCCCCACTAGTCAGAGATGGCAATCCCTGCAGTTTGTCCATTGCAGGCCCCATCCTTACTTGATGGCAATTTAGTCCCTGCAGGCCCCAACTAGTCAAAGATGACAGCTAGTCAAACACTAGTCAGAGGCACCACTAGTCAGAGATGACAATCCCTGCTTATAGCCACTGTAGGCCCCAACTAGTCAAAGATGACAGTCCCTGCTTTCAGCCACTGCAAGCCCCATACGTACTTGATGGCAATCCAGTGCCTTTAGTTTGTCATTGTCCTCCTTTGTCAAAGTCATCCTACTTGAAGTTTCATGGTGCTAGTTGAAGTTTTGCAGTTGTCCACCATTGTCCAATCCATAAGCTGTTGTTAGTTGTTCGTCGACATGTGATTGTACATCTGTTTGCCGCACACTCTTGAAGACGGATCATATATTTCAAATTGAGTTTATTTATTCCAAGCTTGGTTCATACAATATGCAAGCTCCAGCTTGAGGGGGAGTGTTAAAAATATTATCTTTAGTTTATATTTATCTTTTATCTTTAGTTAGTTTGTTATTATTTCTTATTTGTATTTTGGGCTTAACCCATGTTCTTCAATTATAAATAGAGGACCCTATATGTATATTCAATACAAGGGAGTATTCACTATATTCAACTCTTTTTTTACGAATCAAAGCGATAACAATTGAATTTTTATTATCTCTTTGTTAGGTTGTTTTTCAATGTAAGTACGAAAGCTTTTAAAGAGGAACTAGATCATTTGAAAACAATGATTGAATCAATGACTAAGTCATCTAGGTTGTGTACCATACCCATGAAAAGTAACACTAAATTCAATACATTTGACCCTTTGTCTTATAGGGTTCAAATTCTTGATTCATAAGCAACTGATCACATGACTCCTTTTCCTAAGCTCTTCAATTCGAATGTTAAAATGACCAATGAACAACTCATTATAATTGCAAATGATGATAGTGTACCCATATTCAAATATGGGAATATCACATTAGAATGATATATTGTATTAAAGGATGGATGTCTTACATGTCCCACAACTAACCAATAACCTTATCTCTACACAAATGGTTTGAATTGTTCAGTAAATTTTTTCTCTTCTTGTGTATTTCAGGACCTTGGCACAAGAAAGACAATTTTAATTGGTAAGGAGTAGAGTCAGTTGTACCTATTGAAACTCAAGGACCAAATCAAAAACAAAGGTCATAAGACAACAAGCAACATTAGAACCAAGGGTAAATTCCCAAATATGGCTTCATCATAAAAGACTTAGGCCCTCTTTCAACCTTATAAGATCTTTGTTCCCACATTTGTTCATTACCTAGTCTATTGAGTCTTTCAAATATGATATTTGTCAACTACCAAAGCATCATCGTGCATCTTATCCCTCATTTGGTAAAAAGAGTATTTTAACCATTTGACAGTATTCATTATGATGATTGGGGACCAATTTTAGAATCTATTTCTGAAGCAAAATGGTTTGTTACTATTATTGATAATTAAACTAGTGTAATGTGGAAATACCTTATGAAAATTAAATCTAAGGCCTTCCAATTTTTTGTTAATTTTGTCTATCTTTTCCAAAATCAATTTGGAGAAAATATCAAAAGAATTAGGTCCGATAATAGTACCAAATATGGGAATTATGAATTCTCAAAATTTCATGAACTAACATGTGTTAACACTTCACAACATTGTGCAAAAAAAAAAAAAAAAAAAAAAAAACAAACGCTGCCATCTTCTAAAGGTAACCAGAGCCCTCCTTTTCCATGTTTGTTCCTAAAACCTATTGGGGAGAAGCTGTGATAACTGTTATATACCTCGTCAATAGGTTATCCCTTGTATCATAAAGAATGCTAGTCTTATTGAGTCTTTTGTCTTTTGTTCCCTTTACACCTATAGTGTCAAATCTACCTTGTCGAGTTTTTGAATGTTATGCTCTTGTTCACTCTCATACTCTTAATCACATAAAATTACATCCTAGAGCTCGTAAATGTACATTTATTGGTAATCTTCACCATGGATATCACCTTTGAGGAAACAATCCTCTACCAATAAATGCCTATTAAATTAAGTGAATCGAGTAGTTTAACTTCAGTACTCGAACATGGGCTTAGATGTGCTCCAAAAAGAAGTCAAGGTGTGGTCAAGGCAGCACGAAGAGAACAGAAGGATACCCCAAAGAATGGTTTTGTTGGACAGTGCTAGATTAAGTTCTTCAAATGATCATTGGTATTTCTTTTTCTATTTCTTCTATTTTAAGTTGGGTTACTTTCACTACAAGCTGAAAACTATGCGTTGAGATATAGTATAATAATAAGGAATGTGGGGGCTCTGGGCTCAACCAATTAGTTGGTCATAGTGCGTGCAGCGAATATGAAAGGTACAAGAATTGAACAGTTCAAGTATTAAATATGGATACATTATAATAGGCACATGTTAACATCCGTAAGATAGACATTACAGCATATGTATCAATCAATGATTGATTTCCTTTGTACTCTAACATGTAATAAAAAAGTAAACATGTGTTTCTAAGAGCATCCCCAATGGGATTTTCTCTACCCATTCACGCAGTAATAAAAAATCCATTCCATAATATTTTCCATTGGATAGTAACTCTGTGGGACCCATTTAAGTTTTGGGCTTCTCTGCACAAAAATTCTTTCTTTCTGCATATTTTGGGCACTTAATATAATATTAACTTTAAATACTGAAATATTTAACTTTAGGACAAAAGCTTTCCATTTTAAAATGCAGGGAAGTGTCTCAATGTTGGCACCGTTTTGTTGGAGTGTCTTGGAATCTTTTGGCATGTGTTGGCTCACAGTTTTCTTTCATTTATTATAATTTATATTTTTACTTCTATGTATAAATTAGAAAGGGATGTTCAACTTTGCATGTACTTTAAAAGCTGTTATTAATTTTAATTTATCTTATGTATACTAAATATTAAAATTAATTTACATTTAATTAAAATGTGCTATATTTTTTATTATTTAATAATAATAATTAATTGAATATTAAATTTACATGTGTATAAGTAATGATTTTATTGTATTAATGACTGATTCCCTTTACATTCCATTATGTTATTATGGATATTACACACACGTGTACCTCTGAGACACAACATTCCCATATCTTTCTTCTCCATAACATGTATTAGTATAGAGGTAGGAGGTCAAGTTATGACTTGGGACCATTCTAAGTAATTAGTAAAAGATTTTGTTCCCAATGTCTCACATTTTCTGTTATTCCTTTCTTTCTCTCACTTTTTACAATACTCATATTTTAAAAAAAAAAAACATACTCTCCAAAAAAACTAATTTGAATTTTTTTTAAAAACCTTTGATGATACACAAAGCACATGTCATACCTAAACAGGGAGAAATTATAGTACAAAGCACATCAAAAATCTCAAAATGACAGCTTTAATTAGCAGAAAGTTTGTTCAAAAGCTGCGAAGAGTGAAAAGGTAGTATATTCAATGTAGAGCAAACCTTGGAGGAAAGCAAGGGGCAACGTAGTCATAGACATCTCCAAGCTCTTCACCAATCTATATGCCATTCAAGTAAAAAGGTCTATAAGTAATAGAGAATAATACTGGACTTCACGTACAGAAAGCTGAAAATGATATGATATTTTGAATAATTACATTAACAATTGTACTGTAAATACGAGATCACGACAAATATTGAATTCGTTCATAGCATGCATCAGTTGATATAATTGACTTAAAATAATTGACAAAAGGAGAGGGGGGAGAGGGTGAGTGAGAACATTTAATATTAAAAGTGAGATTAAAATTATACATTATAATTTCCAACCATTAATATATCTGTTAGAGGTGAGATGAAGGACGATCCTGAGAGGCTAAAGGAGGAGAAGGATCACAGACAATAGGAATATCAACAGTAATAGGGGGAGGTACAGAACTAGAAGATAGAGGTGAAAAATAAAACGAAGATTCATCAAAAGTGACGTCACCAGAGATAAAATGGCGATTGAGGGAAGGGGAAAAACACTTATAGCCCTTTTGTGACTGTGGAAATTCTAAGAAGACACATTTGTGAGATCTAGGAGATAACTTATCAAGACCAGGACTAAAATCATGAACAAAACATGTAGACCCAAAAACTCTAAGAGGTAATGAATGTAAAGGGTCTTGAGGAAATAAGACAGAATGAGGGATTTTGTTATCTAGGACAGAAGATGGCATGCGGTTTATGAGATAACATGCAGTGAGAACTGCATCACCCCAAAAAGGCGAGGGTACTTGGCCATGGATGAGAAGAGTACGAGTTGTTTCAATAAGGTGTCTATTCTTGCGCTCAACCACCCCATTTTGTTGAGGAGTATAAGCACATGAGGTCTGGTAAAGAATGCCATGAGAAGCCATAAAATGTTTAAACTATTGAGAAAGGTATTCACGGCCATTATCACTGCGTAAAATTCGAATAGAAACCCCAAACTGTGTTTTATTTCATTGAAAAAAGATTGGAAAATAGAAAACAACTCAGAATGATTTTTCATTAAAAACAACCAAGTACATCTGGAATAGTCATCAATAAAAGTAACAAAATACTGAAATCCTAAAGTGGACTTAACACGACTAGGTCCCCAAATATCAGAATGAACTAATGAAAAAGGGGATGACGCTCTTTGTGAAACACTACGAGAAAAGGAACTACGAGTATGATTTCATAACTGACAAGACTCACATGACAAACTTGATAACTTCGACAAACTCGGAACAAGTTGCTGCAATTTGGCAAGACTGGGATGACCTAACTGAGCAGGAAGAAGGGATGGTGACTCCATGATTACGCTAGCATGTGGAGAAGGGCGGAGAAGATATAGGCCATGAGACTCACATCTTGTGCCAATCATGTGTTTCGAACTCCGGTCCTGCAAACAAACAGAATCTTTGGTAAATGAAATAATACAATTAAGGGAATGAGTTAGACGACTTATGGACAATAAGTTGAAAGGAGACCCAGGGACATAGAGTACATTATCAATGGATATGGACAGAAAAATATGATCAGTACCAATACCATGAGATGAGACTCTAGACCCATCAGCCATTGTTACCGAGGGTAAATTATCCGAACATGACAAGGAAGAAAACAAGGACTTGTTACCAGTTATATGATCGGTGGCGCCTGAGTCAAGGACCCAAGATCCGAGGGAGTGAGTGAGACCAACAAAAGGTGTACCTGTGCGGGCAACAGATGCAGATGTAGGGGAACTAGAGTGCTGACGATCCTCATACCATCGGAGAAATTCGTTGAAGACTGTAGGGTTGTCTACAGTATTTGATGAAGTAGGATGGTCCGCAGACGGTGATGGGGGAGGTCGAGAAGGTGGATCAGAATTAGCCATTGCTACAGATCGAGGAGGACGTCCATGAAGCGAATAACACCTATCAATTTTGTGGCCTAGCTTGCCACAGTGGTCACATTTATGTCGTCCTTTACCTGGCTTGCGAGACCGACTTCGATCATCACGTTGGGCAGCCATAACTGAGGAATCATTAGTATGAGGAGATGTCTCAACGACTGGTTTGCTCGGAATACGCAAAAGAGCAGAACAAGTAAAAGTAAAGTTGGGTATGACAGGAGAAACCAAAATCTGATCACGGACATGGGAGGAATCATCAGAGAGTCCGTATAATGCCAACAACATGAAGAACTTTGATCGTTGTTCCAGTTCTTCAGCAGGAGTAGAAGCAAGAGCTCATTAAAATCATGAAGGAGGGCATGAACTTTACCCAAATATTCTGCCATGGACTGCACGGACCAATGACAGTGAATAGGTCCTGACAAACACCATAAAGACGCTGGGTGTCATTTGTGTATAATAGTCTTGCTTGAGCCCATACTTCTGAACATGTTTCATAGGAACGAAACATTTGTTTCAGAGAGGAGTGAATGGTGGAATTTATGACGATGCATAACTGGGCATCAATTTTCATCCAGCGAGAAGTGTCATTTGTGGTAGCACTAGTCACATCTTTAGTAAGGTGATCTACATACCCCTGACTCTTCAACCAAAGTTTGATGTCGGACGCCCATGTTGCATAATCCGTGCCATCTAACTTGTCAATGGACAAGTGTACATTCACAAAATTGGTGTAGATTGGGGAATCAGCAGAAGAAGATGGGGCACTAGCAGAGGTGTTTGTAGACGCGGAAGATGCCATGGAGAGGGAGAAACCCTAAAAATCCAACGTGCTCCGATCGACTTAACGACCACAGATCCAGAAAGAGGGCGAGGAGGCGATCACGACAATGCTGGTCGACGACAATGGGCTCCGGCGACGCGCCGGCACGCGCGGCGGGAAGCGGCGGATCTGCGAACTGTTGTGGCGGCGCGTGGGTGCTCCGATCGCCGCGATCTTTGGACCGCGGTGGTCGCCCGGCCGAGACGCTTCAGATGGAGTGGTCGCCGTTCGATTCTGGAACTCCGGCGACGACGACGGCGATGGCTGCAGCGGTGATGCGTACCAGAGACTGTAGAACAGGCTAGAACCGAACCTAAGCTCTAGATTCCATGTGAAACAGTGAAAAAAGGATTAGGAGAAATCTCCCTTGTGTGTCTTTGCATACACATAGGGTAATGTATTTATAATAATAAGAATGTGGGCTAAGCCCAAATACAAATGAATATGTAAAAATAAAATAATAAGTATAGGGACTATATTTCCCTAATAAACATATAGATACTATGTTTCCCTAATCATAAACACACAATATCTAACAGTTACCACAGGTTATCTCCATCTTTTTACTCATGTCTCTCATCCATTTCTTCTGTGTCAATTCCCAAGTCTGTGGGTGATGCCTTAACTCATCCTAGTTGGCGTCAAGCCATGCTGGATGAATGAAGTGCTTTACAGAAAAGTGGGACTTGGGAGCGTGTCCAATTGATGGTACAATTGATCGTTTGAAGGCTCGATTGGTTGCCAAAGGCTATACACAGATTTTTGGTTTGGATTATGGTGATACCTTTTCTCCAGTGGCAAAAATGACCTCGGTTCGCCTATTCATTGCCATGGCAGCTCTTCGACAATGGCCTCTCTACCAACTTGATGTCAAAAATGATTTCCTTAATGGTGATTTGCATGAAGAAATTTATATGGAGCAACCGCCCGGCTTTGTTGCTCAGGGGGAGTCATCTAGATTGGTATGTCGTCTTCGCAAATCCCTATATGGCCTAAAATAATCTCCTCGGGCCTGGTTTGGTAAATTCAGTTGTGTTGTTCAACAATTTGGTATGTCTCGTAGTGAAGCGGATCATTCAGTGTTCTATCGCCACTCAAGTGCTAGATGTATCTACTTAATAGTGTATGTCGATGACATTGTTCTCACAGGAAGCGACTACCTTGGCATCTCTCAGATGAAACAGCACCTTTGTCACCATTTTTAAACCAAAGATCTTGGCAAACTCCGGTACCTTTTGGGTATTGAAGTAGCATAATCCAATGATGGTATTGTCATATCTTAGAGGAAGTATGCGTTAGACATCTTGGAGGAAACAGGGTTAATGAACTGTAAGTCTGTTGAGGCATCTATGGATCCTAACATCAAGCTCCTACCAAATTAGGGGGAGCCTTTCTCAGATCCTGAACGTTACAGAAGATTAGTTGGTAAATTAAACTATCTTACTGTTACGCGTCCTGACATTTCCTTCGCAGTTAGCGTGGTGAGTCAATTCCTTAACTCCCCATGTGAAGACCATTGGGATGCAGTTGTTCGCATACTGAAGTATATTAAAGGATCACCTGGAAAAGGTTTGCTATATGGTCCTAACAACGATACAAAAATCGTTTGCTATTCAGCTGATTGGGTTGGTTCCCCTTCTGATAGGAGGTCTACTTCTGGATATTGTGTCTCTATTGGTGGCAACCTGATATCTTGGAAAAGTAAGAAGCAAAGTGTTGTGGCCAGGTCCAGCGCAGAAGCAGAATATAGAGCTATGGCATCAGCTACTTGTGAGCTTGTGTGGCTTATACAATTACTTAGTGAATTGAAATTTGGAGATGTCACTCACATGACAATTATACGTGATAATCAAGCTACTCTTCATATTAGCTCTAACCCTGTCTTCCATGAGAGAACCAAGCACATTGAAGTTGATTGCCATTTTATTAGAGAAAAAATCATATCCGGAGATATCATGACTGAGTTCGTTAACTCAAGCAACCAGTTGGCAGACATATTCACTAAGTCCTTGCGAGGACCTAGAATTGACAATCTTTGTAACAAGCTTGGAACATATGATTTATATGTTCCAGCTTGAGGGGAAGTGTTAGATATTGTGTTTATGTTAATTAGGGAAACATAGTCCCTATATGTTTATCAGGGAAACATAGTCCTTATTCTTATTATTTTAGTTTTACATATTCATTTGTATTTGGGCTTTAGTCCACATTCTTATTATTATAAATACATTACCCTATGTGTATGCAAAGACACAAGGGAGATTTCTCCTCATCTCTTTCACTATTTCATAAACTTATGCAAAAGTAAATATAATAAGTGAAACACGATTCTCATATTGCACTTTCACTTATAACAGCTTTAAAATACTTTATACACGACAATTAAAATTTTAAGTGGGATATAGAGAAGATACATCATTCAAAATGGGATGTGGAAGCCCTTCCTCATTCATTTCCAATTAAATTATAAGCAAGTTTACTCAAATGATAGTTTATATATAACACTTAACAATATGGTTTCATAAGGAATGGTTACATTTTCGTAAACTGTTTATAATGCTGTCTTTCCAGCATTCTTTACAGGTGAAGCCGAGTGGCAATCCCAATTGTCCAGTCTTTAACAAGCATGCATGAACTTTAAAATGCAATGACTAGCTAAATGTTAGTTATACAAGTCCATCATATACCCAGCTCAATCTTACTGAAATATGAGCAGTTATTGATAGTTTTAAATTAGACTTAATTGATTACAGCTAATTGTTTCTACCATGTAAACAGGATATCCTCTCATATCATGAATATCTAAGATATTCCAACAGTTTTCAAGTAAATGTGTATGGATCATTATGCCAAGATTATCAAACATATAGTTGAGCCAGGTATCCGTAGGCCTAATTGAAAATGTCTGGAGGTTGATCACTAGAGTATACAAATGATTTTGCAATCTGCCTAACAGAAAGTCATAAATGTTGATTACAGTATACAATATGTTATAAATGCTTTTACAGAAACTAAAAAGATCAGAAGCTAAAAATTAGTCAAACATACCGCTCGTGCTTCCTCTAAAGCTGCTTTCAAGTCCTCAAACACATACTGATTCATAAATGAAATTAACAGTGAGTTGCATCAAGAATAGCAAATTTACATTGGTGTACAAGCAAGTCAGTGTCTGCATATTTGTAGCAGGAAAGGGAACATGTAGAACAGTAATATGACTAACCTCAGTGAGAAGCTTGTTAAACCGTCCTTCTACAGTCTTCCTTATTTGTTCATAGCATTTATCCTTATAGCCTTTCCCCTGAACCTTTAGTTTTTGTTGTGTTAAATTTTTTGAAGAAGCCATTGTGTTTGTCGACTTTCTGTAATTTATCAGTGAACAGAATTTTGAGTGATGAGGGTAGGGGGTTGTGGGGCTTTCCTGACAGATCAGCTTGGTATACAGAGTAAGAAGAGATGAAGATGTTCGGAAAACAATTAAAAATATGAGCACATGTCTCATGATAAAACAAGCAGGTATAACATAGAAATAAGACAATTATTTTTATTTCATGGGAATGAATAAGAAAGTTCTAAAGCATGTCATACTAAATTTATACAAGTTTTCTGAATATGTTTCATATGTAACATTGCAATAGGTACTTCCATTGCTATTATTGTCAATGACAAGTGGCGGCCCATGGCAGAAGCCAAACATTCCCCATCGTATCATAGTGGATTGCACCACAATCAATGCAGTAGAAAGCCAAGCAATGGTAGAAAAACGTAAAATTTAATAAAAGAAATCATAAAAATGAAATAAAATTAATGAGTAGCTTATATATGTTGAAATGTAATGTATTTTCTAGTGGGCTTTTGAGGAGCCTTCTGTTTTTCCTTTTTATGTTGATCTATTATCCCTTAAATAGGGTAGTACGTGTCTTAGGGTTGAGTGAACAACAATAATAAAAATTTTAGTTTCTCTCCCAACTCTTTAAGTTGGTATCCGAGCCAGCCAGGTTCCGCTAACGCTGTCCACTGCCGCTGTTCGTCACCATTGTCCGCTGCTGTCGCAGCTTTTTCTCCCGCAAAGTCAAGGGTTAAGTGCACCTCGACGAGCACGACCCAACCCTAGTGGTCGCCGCTTCATTCTCCTCCTGACGTTCTGTCATGCGCCGCTTCTTTCCGGTCAGCCTCGGGTGCGTAGGCTTCACACGCCGCCTTACCCGTGCTGGAACATCACCGTGCCACTGCTAGTTGTTTTGCCTCAATCTCCTGAATGTGTTGTGGTCGCTATTTTGTTGTTTTGTTGACCGTAGCTACCCTCAAATCAGTTTTTCCCTCTTTTGTTTGGCATTAGAATGGATTCTGGTTTTGGAACACGATGTTAAAAATGCCTTTCTTCATGGAGACCTAGAAGAAGAAATCTATATGAATATCCCACAGGGGCTTGAAGGAGATAGACAAAATAAGGTGTGCAGACTTAAAAAGGCATTATATGGACTGAAACAATCTCCTAGAGCATGGTTTGGGAGGTTCTCAAAAGTTATGAAGGGATTTGGCTACAAACAAAGCCAAGGAGACCATACGTTGTTCATAAAACATTCAGAAAATGGGAAGGTAACAATTCTTTTGGTGTATGTGGATGATATTATAGTAACTGGGAATGATGAAAAAGAAAAGGAAAAATTGAAACAAAGACTAGTCCAAGAATTTGATCTCAAAGAGCTTGGAAAATTGAAATATTTTCTAGGAATTGAAGTAGCATACTCTAACCAAGGAATCTTTATATCCCAACAAAAATACATAACCGATTTGTTGGTTGAGACAAAGACTATTGGATGCAGACCCGCAACCACTCCAATGGACCCCAATCACAAACTGAGTAAATCTAGAGATGAACCAGAAGTAGAAAAAAGGATGTACCAGAGGCTGGTTGGAAAATTAATATATTTGGCGCATACCCGACCAGATATTGCTCATTCGGTAAGTGTAATAAGTCAATTTATGCATGAACCAAAGGAGTCCCACCTTCAAGCTGCCTACAGGATTCTCCATTACTTAAAAGGCACCCCCGGAAAGGGAATCCTATTCAAGAAGAATGAAAGATTGAACCTTGAAGCCTACACTGACGCAGACTATGCAGGATCTCTGATTGATAGAAGATCGACTACTGGATATTGCACTTTCCTGGGTGGAAATTTAGTAACGTGGAGAAGTAAAAAACAGAATGTGGTGTCTAGATCATCAGCCGAATCAGAGTTCAGAGCACTTGCTCAAGGAATATGTGAATTATTATGGATAAAAATTATTCTGGATGATTTGAAAGTTGATTTGAAGGGTCCCATGAAACTGTATTGTGATAATAAATCAACAATAGAAATTGCACACAATCCCGTTCAACATGACCGGACAAAGCACGTTGAAATAGATAGACACTTCATCAAAGAAAAAGTAGACAAAGGTTTAATATGCATGGCATATGTCCCATCCAGGCAACAAGTAGCTGATGTTTTAACAAAAGGTCTCAATAGCCCTATCTTCCAAGATCTTATAAGCAAGCTGGGAATGACCAATATCTATTCCTCAGCTTGAGGGGGGATGTCAGAATATGTGAATTTATTAAGCAATAAATATTACAATTAATTTGGCAATTATGTGTAATCCCTAAAATTAAGGGATTAGGATTAGTAATTATTGGGCAGATTTCCTTTCATTAAGATTAGGTATTATTGGATAGATATCTCCTGATTTAGAGACTTTATTTCAGGAGATTTTTTACCTTAATTAGACCATGGTTTGTTTCTTTTTAAACACCTATGTATTGATTGAAAAGTATGAAAGTGAGAATAATTATTTTCCAGCATCCCACTTCTGTTCTCAACAACCTTCTCTATCTGCTACCCCTACCATTACTTCTGCAAAACTCAGTTGGAAAAACTATCTATCTTGGTCTTCTTCCGTGGAGTTATGGTTTCTTGGTCAAGGATACCATGATCATCTTGAACAAAATATTTCCACTGTACCCGATGAAAAGAAATCTCAATGGCAGAAGCTTGATTTTCAATTATGCGTTGTCCTATGGCAATCTGTCGAACAAGAGGTCTTAGAAATTTTGAGACCAACCTTACAAAACGTGCTCCTCCTTTTGGAAAAGAGTCTAGGATATCTTTGCTAATGATGTGTAACGTCTCTTTCATGTAACTCAAAAAGTGACTTCCGTCAAATAAGCCAATCATGATATGGTCGCTCATATAGGAAAGGCTCGTACTGCCATAGAGGAATTGAAGAATTTCTTTGTGGCTGATTCTTTAGAAGGCATAAACAAGAAGCTTGATAAGTTTTACATGATCTTAATTCTAAGAAGTTTACACTCAGATTTTGATCATGTTCGTGATCAAATGTTAGCTATGATAAAATGCCATCAATGGACAACCTAATTACTCGACTTCTACGGGTACTTTCATTAGTTAAAGACGAAAATTCAATTGATGGTATTGAAACATCAACTATGGTAGCACCACAAGGAAGAGGAGGAGGAAGAAGCAACCAAGGAGGACGCAGTGGTCGTAGTATGTGTCCTCAATCCATATATTGTATGAAAATAGGCCATACTCGAGAGAAATCTTATGCCTTACATGGATACCCAGACAAAGCGGCTCATGTTTCTAAATCTGATGATCTAGAATCCGAATTTCAAATGAAGAGTATGTTGTAATTAGAGAAGATATCTTTAGAATCTTCCTAATTAGAAAAATAGATGTATAATCTTCTATTTTATTTTGTTTCCCTATTTTCACTATTTCTCTTTTTATGAGAATTAGATTATTACAAATAGAGGATATGAAAATGTATTTTTTATGATTTAGGATAATAAAATCAGTCCTATTTTCTACTTGGTATTAAAGCTCCCTGGGGCTCTGTTCCACTGCACAGTCGCGCCGCTGCCGTTGTCCGACCACCGCCACTACCGTCGTCGCCGATTGGGGTCGTTGATAGGGCAAAAAGGTGCGCCCAACACCGGCGACCACAAACGCCGCTGTACAGTCACAGCGTCGCCGTTGTCCGACCACCGCCACTGCCGTCGTCGCTGGTTGGGGTTGTTGATAGGGCAGAAAGGTGCGCCCAATACCGACAACCACAACGTCGGAAGTCGCTCCGTGAGAGGAGCCATCACGCGCCGCCACCGTCGTCGGTGCGTGTAGGCCACGCACCCACCTCTGGCGAGACCCACTTGCCGCCGCCACCATAGACAGGGTCGTCAAAGACTCCTGAGTCTGTTCCTAAGGTCGGTGACGACCTATTTGGCCAATATTTGAGTAGATTTGAGTTTAAAGTTCTGCTCCTTTTCTCGATGTGACCCACACGTCGTCGTCATCTCGGAAAAGGTCATCGGACACTCCTGGTTGCGTTCTACGGGATGTCTGAAGTAAAAATTATTCCTTTGAAATCAATAGATGAATCAATGAGTAAGCCCTCTGGATCATGTACTCTGTCCATAAAAGGTAAGATTTGCCTCAATACTGTTGGTCATGGGTCTCAAGGTATTTGGTTTCTGGATTCGGGTGCAACTGATCATATGACACCTTTTAGTGTGTCCTTCGACTCATATGGTAAAAGAAATAAAGAACAACTTATTACAGTTGCGAATGGTTAGGGTATACTTATATGCGAGCAGGCCGAACAGTAGACAACGGAGAGCGACAAAGCCGAACAGTGAACAATGGAGAGCGAACAAGCCGAAAGGAGAGGAGCAGAGAGAGGTCAAGCCGAATGGTCGAAGGATTACCATCCTAACTGGCGAGAACTAATTACAGTAAAGAGAGCTACATTCAAGGAGAATATTCAATATAAGATAATTAGAGTAAATAAATATATATTCAGGGAAATATTCAATATAAGATATTTATAATTGTAGAAAGGTGTTTCGAATTTCCCCAACCCTTTGTCAAATTTGTCAGATTTGTTTTTGGGTGCTTTGATGAATAAGAGCTCATTATGATCTTCCACTTTCACGGTTTGTCATCGGTGCGCCGTCATCTCCGCCGTTCACCGTTGGGGGAGTATGTTTCCAACCATTGCAGGCCCCACCAGTCAAAGATGGCAGTCCCTACAGTTTTGTCGCTTTGAGCCACTTCAGGCCTCATCACCCCATCAGTCAGTGATGACAATCCCTGTAGTTTTGTCGCTTTCAGCCACTGCAAGCCCCATCCTTATTTGATGGCAATCCAGTCCCTGCAGTTTGTCATTGTCCTCCTTCGTCAAAGTCATCCTACTTGAAGTTTCATGGTGCTAGTTGAAGGCTGTCCAATCCATAAGCTGCTGTTAGTTGTTCGTCGACATGTGATTGCGTATTTGTTTGCCACACACTCTTGAAGACAGATTACATATTTCAAATTCAGTTTATTTATTCTAAGCTTAGTCCATACAATATGTATGTTCCAGCTTGAGGGGGAGTGTTAAAGATATTATATTTAGTTTATATTTATCTCTTATCTTTAGTTAGTTTGTTTATATTTCTTATTTGTATTTTGGGCTTAGCCCATATTTCTTCTATTATAAATAGAGGACCCTATGTGTATATTAAAAACACAAGGGAGTTTTTATTATATTCAACTATAATTAAGGATATATGCTGGGAAAATACACAAGAGATATTTATATTAAATATAGGGATATTTATATTAAATATAGGGATATTTATATTAAATATAGATATATTCTAAGAAAATATTTAGTATGAGATGGGCGGGAAATATTTAATATAAATAAAGCCTTGACGCTAGGGTTGAGGGCATGCTTTTGATTATTGAGTTTTGAGATAGACATTATTGTCCTGTGAGGGAGGTTATGCTCCCAGTTATCTTTGTTTACTTGTGTTTATTCAGATATTACTATCAATAAAAGAGTTTCATTCATCCACAATCATTTGTTCAGTGTTCTATTACGCATTTTGAGTGTGTGAGGTTATTCTGGTTACGTCTCCTATTCGGATACGTAATAGTTGGAGATTCACAAGGATTCCATGATATGACTCTCGCTTGTCTATACAAAGATTAAATGATTTTTAATATCTTAATCAGAGTAATAGTCTCGAAGTTCTTTTATTGAATTAAAAAAAGATACATAGACGGAGGATAACAATATTCTCCTGGAAAACAAACAAGAAGATAAACCAAACACTACTCTGAGAAAATTGAATGCATTCCTATGTTTTCTAGATGATTTCCAAAAACGTATGTAAAGTAAATGCTCTAAAACTATCAAGAAATCATATAACAAGGTGGTAGCAAGGATTGTTGGTTCCATTGATATAGATTTTCAAGATCACACAACTGATCTGACATAATGGAAATTAATTAAAAGTATTATAACATACATGCCGCTCTTGCGAGGATTTGCAACTGGTGCAATGTCACCATCCCCTTCAGCCTCTGCTGCTTCTTCTGCAATCTGTTCATCAAGTATCTCTTGCATTTCAACAACCCTGGAATGTTGAAAACAAAGGGAAAATAAGATTACATTATTTTTTGAAAGAGTAAAATCATCTACAAGCTGATTAGTATTTCCAATCATCCAACCTACCATCTAAAAATGATGAAGATAATGAACTGACTGGGGAAAAAATAAGTGCAATTGACAATCAACAACATACCGTAAAGCTCGAACTAATGTCTGTGGGCTGCAAAGGAAAAGAAATAATAATTAAAATAGAGCGTTGCAGATCATACTACAATCAAAGCATATACTTTATGCTTAACAGCACAACAAATCCAACCATGCTAAGTAAATGGAATATAGACTGTAGCCACCAAATTTTCATTCCTATATTTTCAATTTCTTACCCAGCACAAACTACTGCTCTAACATCTATCTCTGCTAAAGAGTATACCAAACAACTAGAGTGGGTTTAGACCAGCATTCCATTTACACCCAAAAAAGTCCCTTTAAAACAAGAAAGTTCATAATAGTCATTGCCAATGCTTGTACACCAGCAGTCCCACGCTGTAGCCATAAAAAGGAATTAGGGTTTCAGTACTTATAAGTCATGGCACTGCTTCTGACTTTTCGAATTTTCCCGCTTTGGACCTTATTTTGTAATTATAAATATCATCTCTCCAGTCACAAACATATGATGATGTTAGTGTGATTTTCTAACTAAAAAAATATAAATAAGAATATTCTTGAAACCATATACTAGAGAAATAAAAATTAAAATAATATTCATTTATTAACAAAATATACTTGGAATATTACATACATCTCTATAATATCTTTTAAAAATTGACTATAAATAGCTTCTTAACTGTCTGATAACTATTATATTAGTGTTTCAAAAGTTATGCCACCACAATGATGGATAGAATAATACTTCAAGATATTAATGAATTAATTTGAAATAATTAAAATTTGAGAAACTATTTTGCTGATCAAACTTTTAAGAGACTGATATAAGGAAATTTTAAGCAAAAGTTGTTTAGCAACAAGATTTTAGAAAGAATAATGTAATGACTTGTAACTTAACTTAAAAGTTTGCTACAAAAAAAATGTTATATTTTTCTTAAAAATGTAATTGAAAGCTAATACATATTTTAAAGATTTTTTAATGGAATCTTGAAAATGCTTATTGACTTGTACGGTTTTAGGCACTTTATTTCTCTTACTTTTTGTGCAATCTACTTTATGTTTTGCGTAATGATGGCAGTGTATAAAGTGGGTAAATTTACCCATGCTGAGCATTTACATATATATACCCTTAATTATTTAAATTATAAAAAAAAAATCTACTAACTGCTATTTCACTGCCCCACTTTTGAGATCGACCGCTCCATGTTTACAAAGACAACATTTTAATTTTAATATATTTTATCCCAAAATCTGACACTTAATGATTGCAGAAAAGAAGACTGATATCACCAAGCCTTAAAATTCTAATAAGCAATTAAACAAACAAATGACTCAAATCTGCCAACCAAACTCAATAGAAAATGCATTAGTTTCAAATATCACAGGTAGCACACAATAGAAGTTAAGAGGGATAGCTTCATCCAAACAATAGACCATGTTATTCTAGATGTTAATATTAAGAACAGTGCACAAACCTTTCTTTAGAAAGTTTATAAAAATTGGAAATATGTCCCCATAGCGTTTTCTCAAAGGTCTCCCAGGTTCGATCTACATCTTCAAAATATTCTCTGAGACATACACAAGATGTGGAAAAAAAGATACTTAGCCTTAAATTTATAAAATAAATTATCAAAACAATCATTAATACAACTCAAAATACATGTGATCATCTTTCATATACTTACACTCAAGTTCTAAAAGCATGTAAAACATGCCATCTTCACTATGCAAGCGTTTAACCCTTGATTTTCATGAGTTAGTGTATAACAAAACTAGTTAAATCACCAAATTTGATGATTAATGGCCATTAAAAGGCTCCATTCAACAAATAAAATAAATAATGACTTTAGCCACAAGTGGATTGGTATTTCAAACAAATGATCCAGTGACCCCTGTAAGCCCAGCATAAAACAAATTAACTAAAAAACATGCAGAACAAGTAATCTAGTAGATACCTTTATGCAGGTAAGGAGGGTTGACTAGTGCAATAAAAGAACAGAAATTTGACCTATTGATGATATACTAAATTTTATAGTAGCAAAAAAAAAGAACTTTAAATACTGCACTTCCTTTGCATTTCAATCAAATTGCATGTCCCCCTGATTGTCACAAGCATTTTTCAATAGATATATTTGTATTTGATCAAGAGTTATCAATATTTGTTCTTGGTGCCAAACCATTAATAGTAGGCTAAGCCCATATATAAACTTGACAATGCAAAGCATATATAAATATTGTTGAATATAGTAAAACTAGGTATAGCATTAATCTCTCATGTGTAGAAAATATACATAGGATAATATATTTATAATAATGAGAATGTAGGCTAAGCCCAAATACAAATGAATATGTAAAAATAACATAATTAATATAAAGATTATGTTTCCCTAATTAACATAAAACACAATATATCTAACAAATATGGTGTACAATGTACAGATGGATGTGCCAAGTTCCATATGATAAAAAAATTAAGAGATAATCTTCTCAGGTTACCTTCTTTAAAGAGAATATAAAAAACTTCCAGGCTGTAGAATGCTCTTTTAAAAACTTCTTAATGCAACATAAAGGATAACTAACATCCCACCTACATATTTCTCAATCCCCTCCAACACCATGAATTGACCATAGGAAAAACAAAGTCTGCATCAGAAGAGCCAGAAAGAACTTCTGATGATGGAGTTTTGGATCATGCATATAATGGAGCACAAAATAATACACCTATTTTTTTATAAGAAAGTTGAATAGATACCGTTATGTGATGATTAATTACTTCAATCAGTTTTCTCAAAACAAGAAATATTCCAAATTTGTCAAAAGAAAACTCAACACTCCAGTACTACAAAATAAAAGACTCATAGCAGCCACTACCAAAGTCTCCAAAAATAACCACAAATTGGATGATAAAAGTATCAATTTAAAGATTTAAATGACCAATAAAATAATTTATATGTGAACCACTGACTATGCAAAAATAATTGGTTCATTACATATCAATGAGGGCTTATGCAGATTGAAATTCTCATTCCAAAATCTGTAGCAGCCCCCTCCTAAATTCTTGCTTTCCGAAAACATGAATGTGACAGTTCACTAAAAAAGACACACACCTTAGCCTTCCAACTTCTTCCTTGTGAGATGCTGCAGCTGCCAACGCAAACCTTCGTTTTCCATCCAATGCAGTTAACCTCTGCAAAATCCATAAAAGTTATAGAGATAAAATGGAAAATAAAGTTTAAAACGCACCTTAGATTTGAAAAAACATTATGTCAATTTATAATAGAACCAATAGCGTACACTATAAGGAAGACCAGCATTACCTCATAAGTGTTGACAATTTCTTTGTCATCACTCAAAGAATCTCGAGCTTCTGCTGCCTCAACAGAGATAGACATCATACCTTCAACATCCTATCAGAAGACCAAGAAATCAGCCAAAATCATAATGACAGGATATGCACATACCAGTACATGTGTACAACTGAGTTCCAATCATTTAATTTAAATGGGGACAAATGAAATCATAAGTTTGTATCAACCATTCTAAAAATGATAAATTAACTAAGTTAAAAATGTTTGAAACAGTGAAGGCAGCATTTGAGGGAATAACCACAATACATAACTGCGTCTGCTAATTTAACAGCGATTATACACGGTATAAAGGGAGAGAAACCCATTTTCTGATAGTTGTAGATAAGAAGCTCAATACTACTGCAGAAAACTGGGAAAGGGAAAGTTCTAAGTAACAACTCTTAACTATGAACCAGTAGAATGAGTATTGGACAATTAGCATTTTAATCTAGAAAACCACCTTCAAGGTTGTGTTTAAGTTATTTCTTGCATTGCTGAGTAACTTTATCTGATCATGGTTGTCAATTAATGTTTGGCATTCCTGACATAACCTGATACAACAAGAAATCAGAGAATCACAGTAAGTTCCAAGTGAAAAATATTGGTGGTAAGCTTACTCTCATGACCGAGCAAACACCCTCTAATAGGTGAAAATAGTTTCAGTCTATCACATTTCTAACATACTTCTCAATAGAGACAAAGTTTTCACGAAGCTGATTTATTGTGTTTTCGGATAAGGATAGTGATTTTAGTCCTGCCTGTGACTGCTCAACCTGCAGCAATATTTTGGGCAAAGCACATCAAGATATGAGATTTAGTACCTTGGTTAGGTCAATATCAAGAGCAATAGCAGTTTCAAGGAAACACATGTTTAATGTACTAGATAAACAACAACATGCAATCAATTGAGATCTCAATTAAATTTCAGTTTCCAAGTTCTGAAATAATAAAGTCATGGTGTAAGGAAGTAGAAAGCTTGAAAACATTTTATGTTTAGTGGGGTTTAGCAAGGAGGAAGAGGATAAAAATAGAATTATAAAAACTATTTTTTTTTCTCTGAGCCTGTTAAAGTTCAGTCATGAGCTTCTAAAGTTAATTCGTGATGGTCTCTTGCTAACACATAGTGAAGCAAAAAATATGCCTTTTTCTTTTACCCGCACCTATTTCTTATCTTCAATAGTTCTTTTAACACACTCATTAATTAACATACGAAAAGAAAAAACCCTGACCTATACCTATCTGGAAACCTGATTATGGCATCTAAACCTAGCCATCATCACTGAGGCATTTGTATCTATCCCAACCTCCTTCATTGCAGACAACCTGTCCTCTGCCCCTACGTCCTCATTGCCAACACAGCTTTCCAGCAACTTTACCTCCAATGCTTCCCAATTCAAAGCCAGAAACTAGTCCAATTGAACTGGTAATCTCACCAACAAAACAGCACTCCCCACATTGGCTAGAACCCAAAGACCCATTCTCAGAGGAGGCCATGCTGAACCTCACACACCAGAACTTTGTTGCTATCACATGCACATGTGTAAGCCAGCTGCTACCCTGCTAGCATAAGAACTCAAAAGCGCTAGTACTAGCAGAATTGTTCACCCCTACCCTCTTTGTGCACTATGCTTCAGGTTGCATACCCAACAACCACAGCCAATTGGGGACATACCTGTCCATTGCACAGTTGAACTGGAGTGTTTAAGAAGCTTATGGATTCTTAGTAAGTCATTTAATACTTTCTCTCTTAACTATTCTAAGCTCCTTAATGTTTCTAGACTTTCTAGTACTCAACCTGAAGATCACTGGATAAATGGATTAGGTTTGGTGCTGCTTGTTGAGATTGTTGACAACACAATATCTATATCACTCTGGTTTTTTATGATGACAACACATTTTTAATAACACAGATGTTGATTGATGTGTTACATGTTCTATTGCTTATTGATTGATATATTGTTGAACATGTTTATGTGATTATCTTGATATGTGAATGCACATTTACTAAGCTTGTATATGCTACATCATATCTAGTTGCATTACACATGATTTGAAAGAAGAAAACCACATGCACATTTATGAACTTACATTGTGTTGCATTACTGCAAGCTGTAAGTCGACTTCATTATGGGAGAAGTCAATTTAAGCTCGTGACTATGCACAGACTTTCAGAAAATGTGCTGTGAGATTTTACAATGAAAAGAATTTCAAAGTGAAGTTTTGTATCGAAGTCGACTGTATGCGTCACGCATTCGACTGTATTAGTTGCTTGATTTGAAATTCTGTTATGCTCATAAACAGTAACGGCTATATTTTTAAAAGTTAGTTGAGCATTGAATGTTGGTCAACTGTTTTGACTGAGAAATAAATTGGTTTGCCTGAATTGCTGCTATTGTGTCTTAACTGTTATAATACAGTCGACTTTATTAGTAGCATAATCGACTACAGGAGCGTCTTATTTATAGAAATCTATAAATAGACGAGACCTGATTGTTTTCAGAGACTTTTGATGAACTGACAATTTCATATTCTGTTTCAGATTGATTCTCTGAGATTTTAAAGCTTCAAGAACTAATCAAGAAGACGATTGTGATCTTGCTTGGAAGAGTTTCTGAAGGAGAACTCTGTTGCGCTTACTGCTTGATCAAAATCTGCACAATTGAGGTGTTTCTGGGTTGATCAAGATTGTTGTTGGCATTCGTGGTGATTGTTGTTACCTGTTGTGATTACAGGGGTTGGACTCGTGGAGTCTGGTACACTTTGAGGATTGTTCAAAGTGGGTTGCAGATTGCAGAAGAGGGGATATCTTGCTGCAAGTCTTGCTGTGTGGTTTGCCTATATTTTGGTTAGAGGGTCAGAGAGGTGTTTTATATTTTTGACGTGGAGGTCTTCTATAAAAGCCTTGTTGTAAAAACATTGACCATTATAGTGCATTTGCTTCCTGGTATTGGAAGGACACTGGATGTAGGCATTGAGGCCGAACCAGAATAAAAACCTGCATTTGAATTCTCTATCCCTATACCTTTACATTCAGTCGATTTTATTATCTGCATAGTCTACTATGATTTTCCGCTGTACTAAATTTTCTTTAACTTGCGATTCAAGAAAGTTTGTAAAGTTTTCTACTTTGAATCAAAGATTGCGAAAAGACTCTGATTTTGAAAACCCACCGATTCACCCTCCCTCTTGGTGTTAAAACGAAGCCTACCTGTTTCCCAACACTACTGAGTACTAGCTATATAACAACCCATCCTTCATGTTTTCTGACTGTTGTGCCTTGTGTTATCTAGCAAAAAATACATTACTATTGCCAATAGGTCTCATTGTTGGGTTTATCAAGAGAGGGGGTTTATTAGAGAGACACGACACCAATGAAATCTGAGTCCAACCACATAAGGGATTGACACCACTCTCAACCCAAAACCTTAAGGCAATGGGTTAATAGGTCTTCATCTTTATATGGTGCTCCACTTTCTTATTTTTACCCAATGTGAGACTTAGACTTACACTTGGATTCCCAACAATCTCCCCCTCAAGGGTGAGTCCCGTCCACATTGGTACACTCCCCCTCTAGCAGAAGCATTCCCAATCATGAGTACCCCTTTTCATACCGTCGTTTATCTTTAAGGAGACACACTTACCTAGAACTTTTGCCAGAACGACTTTCAATACAGGGACCATATTGTAGTTGTCTAAGTTGGTCACCAAAACTAACCATCAGTTCTGATACCACGGTTCGGTTTATCAAGAGAGGGGTTTACTGGAAAGACACCACCAATGAGACCTAAACCCAACCACATAAGGGATTGACACTACTCTCAACCCAAAACCTTAAGGCAATAGGTTAATGGGTCTATATCCTTATATGGTGCTCCCCTTTCTCATTTCTACCCAATGTGAATCTTAGACTCACTTAAATTCCCAACACTCATACCCTTTCCTGAAGTAATAATATCTCCCTCCATCCTTCAATACACTAAATAATGTGTTGCATGCACATCTCTTCAATAGTCTTATTTTTATACAAAAATCTTTCTGTAGACTAGAAATGTATGGTGATGTTTTGTCCTTTTCATCATGCCTTTCACGACCTTATCAAAAGAAAAACAATTGAAATTGCTAAGGTACAAAACAGGTTACATAATTAGCAAATGCAAGACAGTGAATGAAGGGCAATGCCGCATAAAATGTGTCACGGTTTTGCCTCCAAACAAGTTAAAAGTCTGCAGCTTCTCAAACTAGGCTTCAATAAGCAACTTCGACATCCTTCATTTAGTGCTCCTAGGTCCACATCTCCTTTCTTATTTAATTAAGAGTTTGTTGAGTTGTTTCAAAGTGATATTTGTCAAATTGCAAAATGTTGTAATTAGAGAAAAACTTTCCTAATTAGAGAAAATATCTATAGAATTTTCTAATTTATTTTTCAATATATTGTTTCCTTATTTCCCTGTTTTGAAGATTGGATTGTTACAAATACGTGTAAGGAGAATGTAATACATATGAATGATAATAATAAAATTCATTCGTTGTTGTCCTGTTGTCCGGCCAATACGGCTACTGTCGTAGCTGATAGGGTAGACAGATGCGCCCAACTCTAGCGAACACAACGTTGTTAATTGCTCAAGGAATGATACCACACGCGCTGCCTTTTGTGGAGTTGAGTTAGGCTTAAAGTCCATTTCTTAATAGAACTGATTGACATTACAAGTCTAATAACAAATAGATAGTTGAGATAGGTGATAAGTGTGTTTATTACTTCATTGATCATACCTTTTTAAGATTTTATTTATACTTCAACAATGATTATTCCTCATTTCTGTGAATTATGATCAAAATATATCCATATCACTAAGGATTACAACTAGAGAGGATACCACTAATTTCTCCATATTTTTTTGTAGAGAATTAGAAGCTTGGAGCCATAGTAATATGAAGGCACTTCTGAAAATACTCACTAAATGAACATATAACTCATTCAGCGAGTGCACATGAAGAAGTAAGAGCAACTGCAACCGCTTGAAGTCACTTAGTGACAAGATAGGTCGATGAGCACGAAGCCTTGTAAAGTACAAAATTTGCCATATCATTTTTGCTCAGCAAGACATCATGCCATTGAACGAAAGTTCACTTTATGGACTACAAACAAAAAGGATGATTGGGCTACAAGAGAGACACCTTTTAGCATTTAGAGAAACATTGGTTGCAGGCTCTAGACTTGGAGAACATGAGAGAGACTTCCACCTTCAATCTTCACAATTTCTAATTCATTTGTTGGGCTCCAAATGTCTTGGAATAGATAATATCCCATTCATCATAGTTGAATGTAACAAATATTTATATTGACTTTATGCAATTTCCTTTATATTTCGATTATTTTTCTTAACTAATGTGATCTTCCTTTATGTTTCATGTGCATACTTTATTATCTATGCTTTGTTGAGTTTCATTGCATTGGAAAATGTTGTTGAATTTGTAGACCTACAGTTGAACAACAAAGGCATTTCATATTAGACATGGTATTTAATATCTTGGTCATTCTTATAGCCCTTGTTCATGCAAATTATGTGTGGAAATAACTGAGGGAATAGAATTTCTACAATAAGATTTACGCTCTTTTCACCAAGGAATTAGGATTTGGTTAAAATAATAGTGTGAATGGAAGAGTTATGTTGGAAGTAATATTGAAAGTAGGGAAATTATTGCGTCAAGTTCATGAAATTCAACCTAGCAATATCTTCATATGCTCTTTAGAAAAATTATAAAATCTTATTTAGTTAGCTATTCTAACTGCAGGATAGTAGTTAATCTCATTGCTTCAATAATCAATATTGATTTAAAGTTCTAAAGTCTTATAAATATTCAAATTTCCCCACTAGTGCAAATCCACCAGGAGAAGACTAGATTTACCAATATACTACTTCAATTGCTACCCCTCCCAAGAAGTTAACAATAAGTTGATCTAAATGCATCATTCACAAGGAGTAATAGAAATTTATTCAACAGTTTAAAGGAAGTGCTCCATATGTTTATTTCTTCTTTCCTTTCTTTGTATACAATTACTTTGACTTCTTCCTTATTAGGATAGATTAGTCAAGGATTTACTTATTTGGTGCAACTGGGTTTGATTTTATGCCCACAATTCTAGCATAGGACTTTATAGCAAGGCTGTGTACAGATAGAGACTTGTTGTAAACTGAAAATCAAAAAATAATATTTCAATGCTTTTCCATACATTTAGAGTGTTTATATTTACATGCTAATATCTCCAAAAGAGAATTGTAATTAACAAATATATGTTATAATTGTAGCAAGTTCCAATCACATGTTTTGATTACATTCATGATTGTGCTTTCACTTCTAAAACTACCTCAAAACCAATTTCAGGTGGTGAGGGTTGACCACTACTTATACATTCCATTCAGGCTCTATCTCTAACTAATGTAGGAGATGGGTTTCCTAATACATTATGCCCAAAATTCCAGCATATGATGTTATATCTAGGCTATACAAATAGAGACTTATTGTACACTGAAAATTAAGAAATAATATTTCAGTGCTTTTTCATACATTTCAAGTGAATTTACATCCTAATAGCTCCCAAGAGCTTTTGTTAAAAAATATATGTTATAATTGTAGCAACTTTCTCATCACATGTTTCTATTACTATCATAGAACTACTTTTGTGTCAAAATCAACCTCACAAGACCAATTTGGTGAAGTGAGGGTTGCCCTCTATTTATATATTCTATGTAGGCAGTAAATGTGGAGATGGATTTTTCATAGTACAACACTCACTCAAGTAGATGGATAATATGATGGGTAACCCTTTTTAGTGGACCTAGGATAAACTTTGATACCATCTTAGATAGTAGGTTTATGGCTAACTCAATGTTAAAGACCAGCTTGGAAGTTAAGAGCTGTCCCCCACTTACATACGTTTTTCGGGCTCTATCTTAAGCCAACATGGAACTTGGGTTTTTACCCAGTAAGCTGTAATAAAAAAAATTACAATCAAAATCTCCACAGAACAAGTTGGAAACAAAAGGCTTTTCCCACTTATTTGAGTTGGTCAAAGGGATCAAACAACATTGTTCTGTCAAAACTTATCAGAAAACAAAAGAAGCTAACTTAAACACATTTACCAAGCAGGCAGTGTATGACTTTGTATGGGATAAAAGAAACAGTAGTTCAAAGGTTTGGAACTACTAAAAGGTTTCGTTTTTTTGCAACCTGCATCTAAGCTGTTGACATATTGTTAATTAAGAAAGAAGAAAAGAATACCTGCTCAGCAACCATTGTACTAAGTTGTGCATCATTGGCCTGAAAAATAATGCAAAATATTCACACTTAGAATTTTAGCTGCTTAAATTCTGAATAAAAGCTGCAATACTAATGAATGATGGAGACGCCATACATGATCTAATAATTGTGAATGTTGTTTCAAACAAGACATGATCACAAATAGGCAATATGCTATACATAGGTCGTTGTTATATAACTCAAACTGGTAATTGACTCAGAAGAGATACAAAATTTGAGACAATACACCAGTGAGTCATTAATCAAACAACATAGAATTTCAACCGTATTTAAACATTTAATGAAGACCGAGAATTTAAAACACAATATTGTCATCATACTTGAAATATAAATCAATTTAGAACTAAACAAAAGTTGTCTCAATTATTTAAAATAAATCTTAAAAGAGGAGAATACTCAAAGCTTCCCCTTAGTGGGACTTGAAAGAGTATGCGAGAAAAGAACTTGAGAGATATTAACTTAGATCTCTTTGCTAATTCAGATTCATACATATAAATCAGTGGCTTACAACAAAAGTGTAAGGAAAGACAAAAAAACACAATAGAGTTTACACCTAGGAGTCTAGGTTACAAATAGATACAACACAAATCAGCTTTTGATCAAAAAATCTATGAAGCTCAGACATGCCTCTATAATGGCGTGTCCCTATGTCAAACACATATCAGACACCAACACTCATACAACGCATATCAGAACTCTATACAAATTTACAATTTAAAAAAGGTTTTTTTGAGCCTATGATACACCACTGATACAATGTTAGTGAGGACAGATGCGGTGATTTTTTTATATGTTAGAAACTCAAAAACTTATTGTGTAAGCTTCTACTATAATTATAGAAATAAAGAGAAAATCTTATATAATCAGGAAAATTATATTATATATGTACTATTAGGAACATTTTTATTTATTCTCATATCAAATCTTCATATATTATGGAATTCTTTGAATTTTTTAATTTGTCTTAAGATGAATATCAGTTAGAGTGTCTTTTTTCAATGATGATGATCAAGAATGAGTGAAATGTCTTCAATGAGTTAGATCATCGTTTCACATTTTGGACTTTGGATAGATGGATGGATTAAATTCATTTTTGTATTAGGTAACAATTTGTTCATATTGTTATATTTGACTAAATTTTTTAAAGATGATTTTGAATATATAAATATTGATTGCCAGTTTAAATAATTCATAATGATGTTATGCATATTTATAGTAAAAAATTAGAGAAAAAATAGTCTTTGGTATATCATTTTTGAAGTCTTTTGGTAACTTATCCAAATTAACTTTTCCTTATTCAAAATGGATAAAAGTTCATAACGATCTTTCGTGAATAAACTCAAACCATCCTACCCATCCTGTTTTCTCTCTCGCTCTCCTTAAACTCCATTGAAGGGCAGAAAAGTAGTATGTTTTGGTCAGTATGGGTGGTACTACCCCCAAATACATACCCATAGATTAAAAAAAAAGATGTCCGCTCCCATAAAGTGCAAAGTGAAGAAGTGATTCCTCTTCAAACATTTAACAACTACTGCAGCGTCTAATTATCTATTCCATAAAGTTACTCGGATTTCAACTTACAGGTAAACGTACAACCCATAAATTCCCTTCATAATAAACATATCAACTGTCACGTCTTAACAGTTAATAACGCCCCTATAGCAATCAAATCAAAATCCACTGAGAAATTTAAAAAAAAAAAAAAATTAGAAGTTCCAAGTAGCTCAAAACCGAGCTCGAGAATCCCACTACCTTAATCAGAAATCCATACACAAATAGCAACAGCAGTAATAGGCAAAAAATTTAAAACAAATATTATACAATATACTGAATCAAATCGAATAGAACTGAAACCTGTTGGCGCGAAATGTAATCAGCCTTGATGGATGAGATCGACTGAAGCAGGTCCGGCAGAGGCAACAGCTTCGCGACCTCGCGAACTGCTGCCTCCTTCGCCTCCACACCGAGATCCTCAGCCATCATCGTGCCTGCAGAAAAAGGAAGAAGCAAAATGAGCTCAAACCTCGAATGATGCACATATTCCTGAGTTAAATGAACAAATTCACCAGTGATTTCCCGAATGTAAAGAGAATTTGACCTGATTTTGGGAAAATTGAACGCGGATCGCGTCAGAGTGCACGAAATAGCGATGCTGACGAGGTGCGAATTCAAGAAAGAGAAAGTTCTAATGGGAAAGCCGCGCTTGAACGAGCTTCCACGAAGAATAACGAAATGGGAATTGGAAATTGTTGTGACCACGGAGTAAAGGAGAACAAGTGAGAAAAAGGTTTATGAATTGGAAATGGAATGAAAATGAAACCACTAATTTTGGTCGAATTATTTAAATTTTTTAAATTAAAAAAATATGATGATGAAGAATACGAAAAAGTTTTTATTGAGAAAAAGGTTTATGAGGTGGGAATGGAATGAATATTAAACTACTAATTTTGGTTGAATTATTTAAATTTTTTAAATTAGAAAATGTAATGATGAAGATTACTAAGTGTTTATTGAGAAAAAGGTGTATGAATTGAAAATGGAATCAAGATGAAACCATTAATTTTGGTCGAATTATTTAAAGTTTTAAAATTAAACCACATGATCACGAAGATTACGACAAAGTTATTATTATTATTATTATTATTATTATTATTATTATTATTATTATTATTATTGACCAAAAGGATGTAATAAAGATAGTGACTTATATTTATAACATCACTTAAATTTATACAAAATTTTCTTTAATATTGAAGTTGTTAAAATAAGTGTTTAAGTTTTTCTAGTAAGATAGTCTTCTTATTATATATTATATATATATATATATATATATATATATATATATATATATATATATATAAGTTTTGCGTTAATATAATATTAAAATATAAAAAAATACTTTTAGTCTTTAAGATTAAAAAAAAAATCTCATGTTTCTATGCTTTCTTTCTATTGGTAGAATTTTCATCTTACCAAAACCATAATACAAGGAAGAAAAATAAGTAAAATATATATATAAAAAAATGTAAATAACAAATACATGTATATGGCACATGAAAATATAGGGAGAGAATACACATACCTCTTCATTATTGTGTGATCTGCATGAAGTCCTCACGAATTTATTTTTGGTACCACTCCAAAAGATCTATTATTAATGGAGGTATTTTATGTATATATAAACTCATGTAACATGTCTTGTTTTATTCCTATGTGGGACTCACTAGTGAAAAAACGTTGTTTAACGTCATCCCATAGACGTCGGTTAGAGGTTCACCGACGTAATATGATGACCGGTGGCATATCCTTAAATAACTGAAACTAGGAGATGTCAGCTACCTGCGAAACCGATGTCTCAAACAATACAGACGTCGGGCACACTGCACATGGACATCTAAAAGGTCTGCAGGAAGGTGAATAGTCGCCATATGGACGTTTAATACAACCACACCGACGTCTACACTCGTCCTTAGACGTCGGGTAGCTAAGCACTGACGTCTGTGTCTTGACAGGTTGGTGCATGTAATTAATGTTCGTGCACATAGACGTCGGTGCCCCTTAAGAACGGACGTCTATAGTCTGACAGTTAGGTGAATTGTAATAATTTTTTCGCCACATAGACGGCGGGCAGACAGTTGGTGACGTCTATTACATTAGAGACGTCGGTCAGCCGTGCAATGGACGCCTAAAATCCGCGCCATTAATAATATTTAAATCATAAAGACGTCAAATTAGTGAGAGCATCGACGTCTACAACATTCTAGACGTCGGTAGACTAACGTAACCGACGTCTATAGGATTTTATAGTACAGCACGCGAACCCGCGAGCAGTTACCACTATTCATCGTCTTCTTCCTCGCGTTTTCTGTTGCGGCATTGCTTTCCAGGTTGATTTTCTCTCTTTTGCACCGTTTAAATTCAGTTTTACTCCGATTAAGTTACTCTTTGATGAAATATTTTCCATTTGAACCGATTAAAATTCGTTTTCGTTGGGTTTTGATGCAGTTTGTGGCGTGTTCTGGGGCGACTTTTTTGACCCTTTTTGGCCTATATTTTTGGTCGTGCAGTCCTCCATTGTTGTTTTAATCTGGTAAAAAGGTTAGCTTCTTTGTTGAAAACTTTTATTGTATGTTTGTTATTGTCTTTTGTGTATGCATGTTATTGGCTTTTGCGTTTGCATGTTTTTGGCTTTTAGGTATGCATGTGTTATCGGCTTTTGAATATGCATGTGATAAATTTTAGCTGTGTTATTATAATTGGCATGTTAGATTATAAGTATCAAATTATTGAGTGAAACTTAGTTCCCGTTTGAAATTTAACCCAAACGATTAATATTTTAATCGTTTGTATTAAATTTTGAATTATCCAATTGGACAGTTTGGGAAATTTATTTTTCATAAATTTGCTATAACATGTACGTTGGAGTTTATGCATAAGACTGATGAAATTTCGGTTCATTATTTGTGTTGTTCTCCGAATGCATATTTGATTGTGGACATTCTTGTGACTACTGTCATTTCGTGTATTTCGGAGACCAATGCGAAATGCTGCCGAAATTTTATCAAATTTATGATGTAGACTTCTTTGCACATGTCGTAGCAATTTATGAAAAATATTTTTCCTGAATGGGTAGGGCCTAACCTTGTGAGAGTTAAGAATTTTATACTGATGAACTATGTTACGAACATAGTATGGATCGAAGCTGGATGAATGCACATCGCATCTCTGAAGAATATGAGAAGGGTGTTTCGGTGTTCTTGCAATATGTTAAAGAAAATGCAAAGTCTTTGAACGGGACATACTTTTGTCCTTGTGTTCGTTGTCTTAATCAAATACGACAAGATTTGGGCAATTTGCATGATCATCTATTCATGTTCGGCATAACGAGAACGTATACCGTTTGGACTTGGCATGGAGAAGAACTGGACCAACCTATGACGTCACGAGGAACAAATTATGTGGAAGAATGAATGAGTGATCATTTAGAGGACATGATACGTGATGTTGGTGAAGATAACTTTAGAAGAGCTAATTTGTACGATTCTCTAATCAATGATTCTGAGCAACCGTTGTACCCAGGCTGCACGAACTTTACACGTTTGTCTACAACTTTGAAGTTGTTCAGTTTAAAAGCAAGGAACGGATGGACTGATAAAATTTTCATGGAGTTGTTGGAGTTGCTGAAGGAGATGCTTCCAGAAAATAATACTCTTCCTATTCGAAATTACGAGGCCAAAAAAGTTTTATGTCCAATGGGTCTTGAATATCAGAAGATACATGCTTTCCCCAATGATTGTGTTTTGTATATCAAGGAGTTTGCTTCACTAAAGTATTGTCCAACATGTGGTTTAAGCCGTTTTAAAAAGAAATCTAACAAAAACATTGAAGAAGGTAATCATGGTGCACCTGGTAAGGTCATGTGGTATTTGCCTATAATACCTAGGTTCAAACGTATGCTCTCTGTTAAGGAGGATGCAAAGAACCTTAAATAGCACGTTTAGGAAGAAAGTGGGATAATCTTCTTCGACACCCAGCAGACTCACCATAGTGGAAGAAGATCGATGAAACATTTCCAGAATTTGGTGCAGATCCAAGAAACTTAAGACTTGGAGTTGCAATTGATGGCATGAATCCGTATGGGAACTTAAGTAGCAAACACAGTTCATGGCCAGTTATGTTGATGATATACAATCTTTCTCCTTTGTTGTGCATGAAGAGAAAATATGTAATGTACTCAATGATGATATCTGGTCCTAAACAACCTGGCAATGACATTGATGTTTACTTGAAACCTTTAATTGATGATTTGAAATTGTTGTGGGAAGAAGGTGTCGAAGTGTTTGATTCAGATGTTGAAGAGAATTTTCGTTTGCGTGCAATGTTGTTTTGCACTATAAATGATTTCCCAGCCTATGGAAACTTGAGCAGTTATAGTGTTAAAGGACATTTTGCATGTCCGATTTGTGAAGAAAACACTAGTTACCTTCAATTGAAGCATGGTCAGAAGACGGTTTATACAGGACATCGAAAATTCCTTCCTCGCAATCACCCTTATCGTAGATTGAAAAAAGCATTCAATGGAAGTGTCGAGGATGAGTTTGTGTGCAGACCCCGAAATGGTGAAGAGGTGTACAACAAAGTCAAAAACATTAACATTGTATTCGGAAAACATCGTAAAAGTACATATGCAAAAAATGTTTGGAAGAAACGATCAATATTTTTTAATCTTCCTTATTGGTCTATACTTGATGTTAGACATTGTATTGATGTGATGCACGTAGAAAAAAATGTTTGTGACAATGTCATCGAAACTTTATTAAACGTGAAAGGGAAGACCAAAGATGGAATAAAAGCAAGACAAGATTTGGCTGACATGGGAATCCGAACAGAGTTACATCCACAGATAATAGGTAGACGCACCTATTTTCCCCCAGCCTGTCATACTCTTTCTAAAAAAGAAAAACAAAGTTTTTGTAAGTCTTTAAGAAGTGTGAAGGTTCCACAAGGTTATTCTTCTAATATTAGTAACCTTGTTTCTATGCAAGAGCTAAAGTTAGTTGGTTTAAAGTCTCATGATTGTCATATATTGATGCAACAATCGTTACCAGTTGTTATTCGAGGCATATTACCTCCTACTGTTAGGGGTATTCTGACACGTTTGTGTTTTTTTTAATGCCATTTGCAAGAAAGTTGTTGACCCTCGATGTTTAGATCAATTGGAAAATGAAGGAATAAGACTATTATGTGAATTGGAGATGTATTTTCCACCTTCTCTTTTTGATATCATGGTTCATTTGATCGTTCATCTAGTCCGAGAAATTCTAATATGTGGGCCGGTTTACCTAAGGTGGATGTATCCTGTTGAAAGATACATGAAAATTTTAAAGGGATATGTCAAGAATCAGTATAGACCAAAAGCTTTAATACATTGCAGAAGAAGCCATTGAATTTTGTTTAGCTTACATTCCAAGTTGTGAACCAGTGGGTCTACCGAAGAGCATACATGAAGGAAAATGTGAAGGTAAGGGTTGTGGTGTGAGGATTCAACGTGTGAGTAGAAAAGAAGTTGATCAAGCTCATTTTTACATCTTAAACAACACTGATGATGTTATTCCTTACATTTCTGAACACGTTAATGAAATAAAGGCATCACACCCAAGAATGAGTGAAAAATGGCAGCTTAATGAATATGTCAAAACCTTCTTACCATGGTTTAAGAAAAAGATTTATGCGACTCCAAATGTTTCTGAAACTCTATTGAGGTTATCTCGGGGGCCGAACACAGATGTCATTACATATGGTGGGTACTATATTAACAATATCTCTTTTCAGACAAAGGAAGAAGATGACAAAAGTAGAGTTCAAAATAGTGGGGTTACACTAAAAGTTGAGTCAGTGCACTTCTCTAGTTCTAAAGACAAAAATCCAATCACTGCATCAATTAGTTATTTTGGAGTAATACAAGAAATATGAGAGGTGGATTATGTGAGGTTTAGAGTCCCTGTTTTCAAGTGTAAATGGGTTGATATAAATTCTGGAATCATTACAGATGTCTCTGGTTTCACATTGGTAGATTAAAAAGATGAGTTTCGCTGATGAACCATTTATTATGGCAAGTCAAGCAAGGCAAATATTCTACCTCAGCGATCCAGCGAATGAAAAATGGTCAGTGGTTTTGGAAGGGAAAAACATGCACAGTTTTGATGATGAAGAATCTCTTGTTGTACTTGAGACAACATGTAGCACATCAAGACCCATTGGAGACTCAATTGATGACGTTGCCGATGACATACATGCAATTCGTCGTGATCATGATGAAGGGATCTGGGAGAAAAAAATATCTTAATAAGTAACGTCTTGTTTTTTGTTTAGACTTTATATGAATTTATATTTAGATGAAAATTTCAATTTCAATTCATACTAACCTTATATATATTTTTCAGGTATGTCAACCTCAGACTCATCATCATCATCACAGAGCATACGTACACGAGGAGTGACACGTTTGCCAGAAGCGACATCCGGACAGGTTCCTGGGCAGTAGAGACATCTTGAGATTGACCCAAGAACCGGTGTGACATAAGGGCCAAATGTTGATAGATTTAGTAGTTATCTGGGTAATATAGCCAAAACCCATGTTTCTATCCTTCATGCATCTTGGGATGATGCCCCAGAGGTCGAGAAGAACCTCTTATGGCAAGATGTTCAGGTATGGTTACTTAAAAGAAATTTGATATAATGATTTCTTTGATCTTATTATGTTATTAACATTTTTCTTGTTTTAAACAACTAAAATATGATCTTCCAAACACACTTGAGATGGGGAAGAAAATCTTAACGTAGATATGTAAGAGATGGAGGTATTTCAAGACAAGGCTGACACGTCTGTATGTATTTGGAGACAGACAACATGTGAATCCATCTCAGCATTATTCCTTCACAGAAGAAGAATGGATGCAGTTTCATCAATCTAGAGAGACTGAGGAATGGAAGGTATTTATCTTAACCAACAACGTCTTCAAAGCAGTTTTTATTATTATATAGTTATGCATAAAAAAATTTTTACAGGGTAAAAGGTTAGCCGCCCAAGAAAGGCAAAGGCTAAATGACGCACCACACGTGTTATCACGAGGTGGGTATGCAAAACTTGAGAAGAAACTTAGAAAGAGTCGAGCGGATGAGTTGGGGCTGGAGTCCCCGGACCTAGCACCTCCACCTATAAGGTACGAGATGTGGAAGGCTGCTCGGACAAAATCTGATGGGAACATGACATCTGCCTCAACCGTAGCGATCTCACAGAGAATTGTAAGTTAAAATTGTAAACATTGTTTGATTGTTTTTTTTATCATATCTTGAAATTTATGTAACGTAATTTTTTAATGTGCAAGATGAGTTGGTTTAGCAGCAGACACAGGGATCATTTACTCCCCAAGGTAGGGAAGACATTTTAACAACGGCCATTGGAAAACCGGAGCACCCAGGACGTGTACGTGTAGTTCCTGGGTCCATTGGTCTTCGTGACTACTTTGGCCCTGTACAAAAAACAACTCAATCAACGAATCAGGAGGCTCTGAGGCAGATGGATCTTCAGTGGGAACAAAGAATTCGTCAAATGGAGCAACGATTCACTGAGCAGCTAGAAGAACAAAAACAAATACAAAGAGCGCTTGAAGAGAAGCTGCAATCCATGACGCAGGGCACCCTGGGTGTGCCCACTGAAACTCCCACACCACCTCCTGCCAGCACGAAAGGATCCTGCTCTACTGTTGAACCTACTGACTACATTGGTCAGTATGACTTGTTGGTTGATGGGGATCCCGCACGCATTGTTGCTGTCGGACGAGTAGTTGAGGGAGGCGAGAGTGTTCATGGTATTCCCATATCACCCCAGCACGTGCGTGTCATGATTGACGAGGTTAGGGATCCACAGGCTCAGGTGCCTGTACCCACTCATGAAGTTCAATTTGTGGGGGAGGCGATAGGAAATTTTTTAGCCTGGCCTAGAGCATTGGTTATCACACACATTGGTACACAATAGGTATAATATTTTTATCATTACTAATTTTATATTATCATTTAAAAATATTTGTTCATAACTTTGAAAATTTTATCTTCAGTTCACACGTCCTCAAAAGCAACCGATGCATGAGGTACCAATACCTGAATATGATGATGGTGATGATGGTGATGACATGGCTGAGGCAGAGGATGATCCCATAGCAAAACTATTGTCAAACATTCCCAAGTTCAACAAAGGACCGATACAAATATACTGGGATTTATGAGTATATATCACATTCAATGATGTATCAGAGATCATTGCGGGAGACAAGATGTTGCATATTTCCATTATTCAACTCTGGTGCATGTAAGATAGTTACTTTTGTCAACCATAATATTTTAATTTATATGCATTCTTTGTAACAAGTTAACTTTGTTGTTATAGGTACATGGACACAGTCATTGTAGACCAAGGTTGATCTTCCGTTTACGGATTTGTTGAACCTCAGACCGTTCAACGTTCTGGTAACACAGCTGAAATCAAACAAAATTATTTGCAAACATGGATGGCTGAGTCAAACAGAGACATATACCTTGTGCCATACATTGATGGGTATGTGTTGTTTTATGTAAAAGGTAATTAAAGTTTACTTAATTAGTTTACTAACTATTTATGATGTTCCAAACAGGGCTCACTGGCAGCTGGTGGTCCTCATTCCGAAACAAAGTACAATTGTCTTCTTCTGTTCGCTGCAAAGGAAGATGAAAAATGACTTCAAAACCATTCTTCAAGGGTAAGTGTTTCACTTAAAATGACTTTTAAATTCATGTCGGCCTTAATTTTTTATGATTTCATACTTATATTAATATTACTTTCTGTTTTAACCTAAATAGAGTAATGGGTAAATCTCGAGGTCAGCTAAATCAAGTCTTGTATCCCAAGGTTTGGTGCATTTATAGTTTTATAATTCATTTACTATGTTATTCAATGATCTTAATTATTGACTATATTTAGTTTGTCATTTTAGTGTAACAGACAGCTAGATTCATGGGAATGTGGGTACTATGTGATGTCTTGGATTAAGACATCATTCGAGCTGGCATTACAGATAACTGGAATGAGGTAATAATCAGGCTTACTTTGAAAACCTCAAAAATCAATTAATTCTTTTGAACATATATCAAACCATAATCAATATTTCTTAATTGTGCAGCGCTTCAACAATTCACCTGCTTTACCCGAAGACACGATAAAGCAGCTAAGGCAGGAGTGGACAACTTATCTTCTGCAAAAGTGGAACTAGCAAGACTTTATTTTTGTTGTTTTCAATTACTTAGGTTTAGTTGAAGTTTATAATTTCATTTTTTTTTATCTTTGATTGAATTATATCTATTTATAGCTCAAACAAACAATATTTATTATAAACAATTGTTTTGGGAAAATTTTCTGAATTTCAGGTGTGGTTTTATTCGAAAAATAAAATATTTATTAAAAAAAAATACCCAGTAGACCTCGGTTAATGCAAAATCGACGTACATGGACGTCGGCTAATGCACAAATAGACGTCCAATAAGTTACAGTGCACAAAACGTTCCAGAGTGTACAAACGTCCCCTTTGTTGACCACCGACGTCTATGTGAACGTCTATTGTGGCTATGCCTGACGTCGATTGCCACATCGTCTATCTACACAGCCGACGTCTACATAGATGTCTGTCATAAACCTGACGGATGTAAAGTTAACATCACCGGAATAGACGTCGGTTCAACATGTGACGTCAAAAGCCCAAAATAACCGACGTTAAAGAGCGTTTTTCCACTAGTGACTTTTCGTTTGTATCCTAACAATTCTCCTTTTAAACAAAGGACTATGTTCCCTACCTCCCTTACAACGGAAGTCCTTTTTTATCCACGAGTACACCATGGTCTGCAGACCCATAGTCACACCACTAAGCATCTCTTGCTCTTCACCTCTCATGATGGTCAGTATGACCATTGGAGTATGCTGATGGAGAATTTTTTGAATTCCAAGTAATTTTGACTAGTAATTGAATTTGGTGTGCCTATAGCTAGTGTGGGGCTCACTAATACACAGCAAAAAGAGTTGAAGGCCGTGAAGTTGAAAGATTTGAAAGCTAAGAACTATCTATTTCAAGTCATTGAGAGATAGGTCTTATATATCATTCTCAATAAAGAGACTTTTAAGGATATTTGGGAGTCAATGAAGAAGAAATATCAAGGGTCCTCTAAAGTAAAAAGGAAACAACTACAAGATCCACATGTAGAAATTGAAACAACTCGAATGAAATTGGGTGAATCAATCTCAAATTACTTCTCTCGTGTGATGACAATTTTGAACAAGATGTGCATCAATGGTGACAAAGCTGAAGAAGTCATTGTTGTTGAAAAGATACTTCGGTCCTTTTAACCAAATTTTAACTTTGTTGTATGTGCTATCGAAGAGTCCAAAGACATTTATGAGCTCTCACTTATCGAACTACAAAGACCATTACTAATGCATGAACAAAAGCTCAAACAACCAGATAATGAGGAGCAACATTTGAAGGCTTCTACCAATACTCATTCCAATAACTTTAGAGGAAGAGGTAGAGGTAAAGGTAAGGGACGAGGAGGAAATAGAAATTCCAACAGGAATTGTAGAGGTAATAATGACCAATTTCAAGACAAAGGCAGAGGAAAGGAACATGATAAGTCCAAGGTAGAATGCTTTAGAAGTCATAACTTTAGGCATTATGCTTTTGAATATTATACCAAGTTGCCTCGTGACAACAAGGAAAAGGAGGAAAGGTCAAATCTTGTGGAGATAAAAGAAGAAAAGACTTTGTTGATGGTTGTTCAAGAAGCAAAGAATATTGAGCCAAGTATTTCGTATGTGGATAAAGGTTCCAGTAATCACATGATGGGTAACAAATCCTCTTTTTCTTATTTAAATGAGAATTTTCTCTCTAGTGTAAGCTTTGGTGATTGCTCTAGTATGCAAGTGATGGGAAAGGGAGATATTAATATAAGAAAAAAATTGGTTTTGCTGAAAAAATCTCTCATGTGTTGTATGTTCCAAATTTGAAAAGTAACTTGGTAAGTGTTGGACAGTTACAAGAAAAGGGCTATGTTATCACCATTGTTAAAGGTTTTTATGAAATTTATGATCTTGTTAAATGTGTTATTGTTGTTGTACAAATGAGTTCAAACAGATTATTTCCACTCATGATTGAAAGCATTCAATCCAATTTGATGGCTAAAGTAAAGGGTCATTCTTAGTTATTGCATTACCGTTATGGTCACTTGAACTTTAGAGGATTGAAGACCCTCAAACAAAAAAAACATGGTCATAGGCCTTCCACAAATTATTGCTCCTTCTCAAGTTTATTGTTGAAAAAGAATGACTTAGTAACTCACACCAAGAGAGGGGGTGAATTGGTGAAAAACCAAATCAGAGTCTTTTTAAAATCTTTTTCACAAAAGAATGATCTTTTAAAAGTTTTCTTGAATCACAAGGAAAAAGATAATTCAAGTGTAGCGGAACTAAGTTGACTACCTGTAAATCAAAGTCGATTGTAATGTAAAAGTGTAGGGATAGAAAATGCAAACACAAATTTTTATACTGGTTCGGCCAAACTGCGTACATCAAGTGTCCTTCCAATCCCAGGAAGCAAATGCACTATAATGGTCAAGGTTTTTACAACAAGGTTTCTATAGCGACCTCCACGTCAAAATATAAAATACATCTCTAACCCTATAACCAAAATATAAGCATATACAACACAAAGAACAACAGTAAGATATCCCCTCTCCTGCAGTTTTTATCAACTTTGAACAATCCTCAAAGTTCCCAAAACGCAGCACGTCCTCTTCCTGTAATCATAACAGGGCAGCCACAATCTTCACAAGATTGAGAGAAGTAGTTGATCATGTTTCTAGAACACCTCAATGTGATATATTAACAATCTGTCTTTTAGCACCAAATTCTTGCTCTTCAATCAACCGCCAAAGAATGATCACCATGGTCTTCTTGATGAGTTCTTGGAGCTTATGACGTTCTGCAAAATCTAAAAAGAATCACTGAAATCGTTAAATTCATAAAAGTCTTTTTTAGAAATCAAACTTGCGTCTATTTATAGTTTATCATAATACAGACGCTCCTATAGTCGATTATGCTATCAAAAAAATCAACTATACACAGTCAGACAAACAGTTATAACAAATAGCATCAATCAGACCAACTAAATTGATTATGCAATTAATGCAGTTGACTCACAATTAATGCTTAGTCAAAGAAACAAAATATAGTTGTTATACTTCACAAGCATTAACAGATTTTCAAAACATAACTAGCTAAGTCGAATGGCTTACTCACATAGGCAACTAGTCACACTTTAATGCAATTTTGAAAAACTTTCTTTGCAGAACTGTTCACAGCACACTTTGAAAACGTTTGTGCAAAGCCACGAGTTTTAATCGACTTGCTTCATAATGAAGTTCAGTAAAAGTGCATGTGATTTTTCTTTCTCAAAATAATGTTATGTAATCACAAATAATATCTCATATAGCACATAATGAATTTGCATACAATGACAGAATCAACACAGACATGTTCTCAAGAAATGATAGACATGAAATTTTTGAACATGTAACACATATCAGTACATGTGTCATTAATAATGTTTTGTCATCATCAAAAACCAGAAATACTTTGAGATTGTAAGGTTTAGCTAAACCAGTGTTCCCCTTATCAATAATCTCAACATTTATGAAGAATGTGTTGTTAGCAAACAACATCATTCTCCATTTCCTAATGGCAAGTCATTGGGAGCAAATGATGTTTTGGAGCTAGTGCATTTAGATTTATGTGAGTCAATTAAACCTACATCCAATGGAGGTAAAAGATATATAATAACTTTCATTGACGATTTTTCATGAAAAGTTTGGGTCAATTTTTTGAAGGAAAAATCAAAAGTTTTCTGAATATTTAAAAGCTTTAAGGCTCGAGTAGAAAATGAATTAGCAAAGCTTATCAAGACCCATAACACAGATCATGGTGGAGAACATTGCTCTAATGAGTTTGTAGAGTTGACAATAGTATATACACCACAATAGAATGGTGGCAAAGTACATTGTAGGGAGGGTCAACACACATAGGTCTCCATACTATTGAGATATTGTCCACTTTGGACCAAACCCTCACTATAAAGAGTGATTAACCTTTTTCACTATCAATCAGTTTCAGAATACAATCAGAATAATACACAGATTAAGAACATAATACACTTTCCGTTGACACACGATGGAATGATTACCAGCTCAATCAACTTGAAGAGAACCGCTTCCACCTTTAGACACATGATAACGATTGAAAAACCGTTATTTTTATACTTAATTTTGATATTAAATGCACCCTTTTTTACTTAGAAACTTATTAGACTCATGATTTTGCTTTAGTTTTGTGAATAAGAGAGTTGAGGTTATACTTGATGATTTTATTAGTAAATTCCCTTGATTTTGTAGGTTTTTGGAATGATTTGAAAGAAGAGTTGAAGTATCAAAGAGTTGCAGTGCAGAAAAGTCAACCAGAAACCAAAAAAGTCAATCAGAATGAAGAAAAGTCAACTAGTCAACCATAATGTTGAAAAAGTCAACCAGAGTGAGTTTTGGGCCAGTTTCTTCGATTTTTATGATCTGTTTTGGGCCTGGACCTGTTTTTTGTTATTTTTATGTCCTATTTAAAGACCCAGATACCCTAGAGAATGTATCTTTTGACGGCTTAGGCACATAAACACACTTTTCACCCCTTTGGGGTAGATTTGGGGATGCGGGAGCTCTCTTCTTCTCTTTCTAGGGTTTCTATCTCTTTCATTCCATTGTACACCTAGTTTCTTCATGACGGTGGAGAACTAATCTCATTTGTTATTGGAGACGATGTAACCCTAAACTCTCTTGTATTTGAATAATTATTATGGATATATGCTTTACTTCATTAATTGTTAGGGTTTTTCCTCTATACTCTATGCTTGCATTATTTAACTCATTCAAGTTCATGATCATTGATTTTATCTATATGGACACATATGGGTAAATATAGACATGGGGAAATTCTCTCGGGAGCAATATTACCTAGACATAGGGATAAGAGGACCGATTGCCTTTAAGCTCTTGTGCTTCAGAATTAATTATTAGAGATGCTAGGAATTGTATGAACTCGTAATTAAGGATAGGCTTATTTACTGAGGCATCGAGTTTAAGTGTTTTAGAGAGTGACATTACCATTAATGAAGAAGATGAATTCGTTTATGCATGAGAGTGATTAAGTGAAATCTAAACCCTAACAACATATTCATCTCATATTATCAACATCATCCATTCACTTTTGTGTTTAGCCTCAATTGATCAAATTGCATGCATATTTACTTTTATCATTTTGCATTCAAAAACCCCAAAATATTGTTCTTATAGTCTTAATTGGTTAAGCAAAAGCACAACTGTTTAGTGCCGTGAGTCTCTTGGGAAAATGATACTTGGTCTTACCATTTTATATTACTTGATACGATTCGGTACACTTGCCGGACCTTTAACAACACACTAATCACAAGCTTCTCCTTTTCACAAGACTAGATTTAGCTCACACTTAAACTTAAAGAACTTCCTCATAACTATTTTGTGCTATAAAATAATTTAGTTAACCTCTTAAAGGTTTAAGAGGGTTGTATGTATAGGCCAAGGGTCGGAAAATGAAAAGGCTACTCCCAACTGCCAGTGATAATCGATTATTTCAGGCCGTTATTTGGATTTAATGAATTTTATTTTCTCCATCGTTTGGAATTCATATACACTATTTGAAATCATATTCTTTTGCAGAGATTCAAGACTACTTTTCCAATTCCCAAGAAGTCAATTCCTTACATACGAAAAGCCCTGGCAAAATAAGAAATACAACTATATGATAATGCATAGTTATTAGGATATAATAAGTTTTACATTAGCATATTATATTGAGTTGATTTATAGTCATAATACTTTGTACATTAAGATGATTTATGGTTATAATTATGTATTTCATTGAAAGAAATATTCTAGATTATTTTTATTTGTCGTGAATACTTTGGTTTTATATGCAGGTTTATTTTTGTGACAAGGGATGTTACAAAAATATAACCATTATCAAAAAAACGTTGACTTTAGGCAACAATTGTGGTCATAACTAAGGCAAAAAATGGTCTATGGCCTTGGTTTTGGCACCAACTGCTGCCAAAAACCTAGTTTTTTTTGGTTTATTGCTTTGGACATTGGTGAGCTAAGGCAAAAACCCACCCTTTTTTACCTCACCTGAATATACTTCGATTCTAAATCTGCTATCAATTGTCAAAAATAATCATTGTCGTTTCCCTTCGCTGTAGTAGTGTTATCATAATAAGTATAACTTACTGTGACAAGTATTTGGAGACCTGTCATAGTAAGTTAGATTTTGTTTATTCAAATTCATTTCATTTTACTATTTTTCTGTCCATTCAATTTACTTACAAATTCCAAACAATTCATATCACCAAACCAAACAATTCCTATGTGTAAGACCCGGGAAAAATAGAGGTCTTAAAAATAAGGTAGTCTTGTAATTTTTGTGTTTTTGTGTGGAAATTAGTGTTATATAGTGTACACTTTTCCTAGAACATAATTGTTATTTATTTTATTTAATTTATATTTTTGCCTAAGGGCAAAAGGGTCATTTACTTTTTATTAATTAGGTGCAAGAAATTAAAATTGGGGTGTAAAAAGGAAAAACATGCAAATTAAATAATATGGAAAATTAATGAAAAGATATTATATAAATCTTTTAGAAGATTTAATTGTTGTTATTTTAACAATTACTTAAATAAAAGTAGGATTTTAACAATTAGTTAAATAAAAATAGGAGATATAATCTTGGTGGTTTTAAAGATTAAAAGAGATATTATTATGAGAAAATTCATTATTAGGTATTTTTAGATGATTTAAAAGATATTTTGAGGTATTGTTAGTTAAAAGATATCTTAAGATATTATTGGATGTAATGAGATATTATTATTAGATAATAATTAGAATAAAATATATTATTATAAGTGAGAAATATTAGAGATAGAGTTGAGTTATTTATAAATAGTAACATGTAGAGAGAGGGGGTGTTTTTGGTGCGTTTAGAAACCCTAGAAATTATAAATCAAAGAGAGAAATCAGAGGAATAGAGGAGACTGACGATTTGGGAGAAAAAAAGAGCAAACAACTTAAACTCTTAGTGCAAAGGAAGATTGGTGGTGTTTTGGGGTTGTAGATAAAGCCCTACTATTGGCCAATGTATGAGGAAGCTTACCTTTGTTTGCTTATTGTTGTATGTCATATGTGTTCATGATTATCTTTGTTGATAGTGTGAGCAAACATGAGAGTTGAACCTAATCCCTGTTGTGTTTGTTTTTGATGATGACAACACATTGATAGTAACAACACATGGATGTTGCCATGTCATAATAGAAATTTGTTTCTACGTGATGAAATACATATGTGTTTGTACATGCTTATTATGATAAATGCATATGTTGGATATTGGTCATACTGTTGTTTTTGCATACTGTTGTGATTATATTTGTGTATGCACATTGTATGTTTCTGTGTAATGAAAACCACAAGCACAAAAGCATATCTGCATGACATAATCAATTACAGTATTGTTGTAATCAATTAAGATCATCAGACAACTTATGTTTTGAACCGTGGCAAAACAACTACTTTGAATCGATTATATTAGTTGTTAAATTGATTAAAACTCGTGTGCTTGCATATATCATTTTCAAATGTGTTGTGATGAGTTTTTGAAGAGAAAAAGTTTTCGAATTTTGTTTAAGTGTTAAGCTTAATCGATTACACATTTTATGTATTCAATTAAGTCTATTATGTTTTGAAAACTGATTTCATGCTAGTCATAACTTCTATAACGATCATATTTTTAAATATGTTTGACTAACATTAAATGCAAATCGATTATATTAATTGTGCATTCAATTAAAAGTTGAGTTAGTTGTAATACTGTTACATCTGTTTTATGTAACTAATTACATTATTAACGTAATCAGTTACTTTGCGTATGATATGACAGAAACTATAAATTGACACATTGTTTGTAATTCTGTAATTTTTTATCATTCTTACAATTTCATATATGATATTTTTGATCTGTGATATATTTACAGATTGCAAGTACGCTCCAAAAATCAAGAAGCAAAGATTTTGAAGAGCCTTAACAAATTCTTGAGACAAAATTTGAGAGCTTGATTGGCTTATCCGATTTGAGAGCTTGTTGTGATCATAAAAGGATTCTGCACTTGTTGATTGTGTCGTTCCCTGTTCTTGCACAACACGAAGAAGAATGAGGAGCTTTTGGACTTTGAAAGGGTTTTCTCAAAGGGATTATGCAGTAAGAACATGTGGTTCTATGTGTGCAAGTGTATTCGTTTCTATATTTGATTGTTTAAGTGGGAAAGGTGTTTACATTGTGAGAGTGTGTTCATTGTAAACCCTTTGGTGTAATTCTACAATCATTATAGTGAAATATCCTTTAATCAAAGGTTGATTGGAAGGGTGACTGGATGTAGGCATTGAGGCCAAACCAGGATAAAAGTTGTGTTTGATCTTCTTTCTTTATTTCTTTATATTTAGTTGTGTTGAGATTGTTGATAGGGGGAGCACATGATTAGTTGAACCCATAATCTGTGTGATATCTGTGTTTTTGACGATGACAACACATAGTTAATAAAAAAAACATGTGTATGTACTAAGTTACATGTTACATGCTTATATGCATGCCTACTGTGTTATATTTGTACAAGCATAACGGTGAACATATTGTGTTGATTATTGCATACTACTAGGTTTAAAATGTGATTTTATCTGTGTATGTATAATATGAGTTTTTGGAAATGAAAAACCACAAGCACCTAGCTTCAACTGCCTCAATTTTAAAGTGTGGCAAAACAACAAGTTTTAAGTCGATTACATTAGTGGTTAAATCGATTAAAAGTCATGTGTTTGCACAAATATTTTTCAAGTGTGCTGTGATGTATTTTGAGAAGAAAAGTTTTAAAAAATATGCTAAGTGTTACTACTTAATCGATTGCATGCATCTTGTATTCGACTAAGTTTGTTAAAGATTTGGAAACTATTTCAATGCTTGACATAACTGTCACAACGGTCATATTTTTAAATATGTTGACCAAACATTTGATGCAAATCGATTACATTAATTGTGCTTTCAATTAATGACTTTGACTGTTATTATTCTGTTATAACTATGAAATGTATTCGACTAGATTAATAGCATAATCGATTAAAACGCATCTAATTTGATTAATACTATATAAAGACACATTATTTGAATTTTGTAAGATGATTTGTGATTTACACATTCATATCTGTTTCAAATTAAAGACTTGAGTTTTACAGAAGAGAGAAAAGCTCCAAGAACCAAGAATTGCTGTGGTGATTAAAGTCTTGAAGGTTTCTTGTGAAGCAAAATTGTGTGATTGGAAACGTCTGATCGTTCTTAATGAATCATTATTTTCTACTATTCACTTAGCTTTTCGCACCAAATTGTATTAGTGAATTGTATTTAATTCTCAATTAATGTTTCATTTTCACTATTTGGGCTTAATTTCAAGAATGATTCTTATTTTAATTAATTTGAATTATTTAGGCCTAATTATTCCAATTATTATGTGCAGGACAATCACTGTTAGAAAGGTTGAGAAAAGGGTTTGAACTTATTGCACATAACCGAACGGTCTGAGTAGGTCTGCACCGAACGATCTGTGAATGCCTATGTCGAACCGTCTTGTAATGCCTGCACCGAACACCTGAACGAACGAACCTGCAGAACACTGTTTCACCGAACGACAAAGCATTATTGCATGAGAATACCTGAACCGAACTTTCTAAGAATGCCTATACCGGATACCAATGAAAGGCTTCACCGATCACTAGAGAACGAAGTTGTAGAGCATTGTTGCACCGAACGGTCAGCTAACTGACCTACAGAGCACTACTGAACTGAACGGCAAAACCCTTAATCACCGAACGATCAGATTAAGTGACCAGAGAAAGAAAATAGGATAATGTTGGAATGATGTTTTAGGACTATTAGAGGGTGGCCATGTCAATATTACAGTTTAATTTCGTTTTATAAAATAATTGGGTCAAACTTTATGACATTGGGCCCATTTTTGGTCTACTTTTAGGAGAAGCCCATGAGTTAGGGCATTTTGGTCTTTTGGGTTTTATAAAACCCCAAATCAGATTTAGGGTTCCTCTTCTCTGCCACTTTTACGTTCTTCTTCTAGGATTTTAGCTTTTGGGGGAGCTTCTTCTTCTTCCTCCCCCTTGGGGGAGGTTTTAAGTTTTGATTTCTTTTACTCTTCTTGTATTGAATCTTTTCTATTTAAACTGCAATTTCTATTTTGCTTTGCTGTTAATTTGCATTTCATTTCTCTACATTACGTTTCTTCCCTCTTTCATTGCTGTCATTTTCGTCTTCCAACTGCACTTACGTTCTCCAACATTAATTGAAGTTTGCGTTTTAGTTTGAATTGCGTTGTGGTGCTTGTTGCTGTTATGTTTTTGGTGCATTTTCTATTTGCAATTTGACGTTCGTTTTGTAGCGACTGTTTAAGTTTCGTTCTACTGGACTGTTACGTTTTCTGCTTTCATTTCTGCAACGTTTTTTGTGTTTCTGCATTCACTTTCGTTTTTTGAGTTTCTGCATTTTAATACTGTTCAATTTTTCTAATAATATCGTTCGGTCTCTAACACACTTAATTGTTAGAGACCGTTCCACTTATTCTGTGATAACGGTTTAAAAACCGTTATTTTAATACTTAAATTTGACATTAAACACACCCTTTATGACTTAGAATTAGCTTGAAATCATGCAATTTGCTTAAGGTAGAGAATAAGAGAGTCAAAGTTGGTTTTCTTGGTTTTATGCTTGGTTTTCCCATGATTTGGCAGGATTTATTAGGAATTGAATGAAGGAAAATTAAGAAGATAAGAGTTGGACTTAAGAGAAGGTGGAAAAGTGAAGAAAAGAAGAGTCGCAGCCACCGCCAAGCGGTGAAACCACCGCTAAGCGGTGTACTCCCCATAGAACTCTCTGTCAGACGATCAAGCGCCATCATTGAGGGGTGAATTAGAGTGTCGACCATACCGTCGGGCGGTGGAATCTTCAAGGAACTCTCTAGCCAACGCTCAGGCGGCAACACTGAAGGGTGATATCAAGCGTCGAACATACCGCCGGGGCGGTGAACCCACCGCCGGGTGGTGTGCTATTGGGCCTGAGCCAGTTTCTACTTCAATTTCAGGAATTATAAATAGATTTGGACGACCTAGATGTTCTATCTTTTGGCAGAAAGGACGCAGAAACACTCTCTTCACTCCTTGGAGGCGAATTTTGGATGTGGAAGCTCCAACTTATCAAAACTAGGGTTATCTTTTCGTACTTTTCATTCTTTTCATCTAGTTTCACCATGGTTATGGTGAACTAAACCCCTTTGTTGTTGGGGGAAACAATGTAATCCTATTGAAACTCTCATATATTGAAATTCTTGCTTTATTCATATGCTTTCTTTTATCAATTGTTAGAGTTTTTCCTCCATTATATTTGCATGCTTTGTTTAAGACATTATTCAATAGCATAATCTTTGATTCTATCTATATGGACACGTATGGGTAGGTCTAGACATGAGGGAATTCTCTTGGTAGCAATATTACCTAGACATAGGGATAGGAGGACCAATTGCCTTAAGCTTCTGTGCGAATTATGTAATGCAAGATTAATTGCTAGGGAACTAGACATAGTAAACTAGTAATTAGGAGTAGACTCTATTCACCAAGATATTGGAATTAGGGGAATTTAGAAAGTGGCACTAACATTGATGAAGAAGTAGAATGAAGTAGAATTTGTAAATATATGAGAGTGGATTAAGATGAAATCATAAACCCCAACAACACAATTCATTCATATAGTTCAAAGTGTCAATTGATCAATCTCTAGATGCATGTTTATTTTCTGTCTTGCATCTAAAATCCTAATTTTCGTTCCATCAAGTCTTAAGAAATCAAGATATCACATGAACGTTTAGGCCTAAGAGTCTCTAGGGAAACGATACTCGGACTTACCATTTATTATTACTTGATACGATTCGGTACACTTGCCGGACCCTTAACATTCTGTTCACTTTTCTCATTGTAGTTTCTGCAATCTGATTGTAGTTCAAACTGTTCGGTCTCTATCAGGCTTCACTGTTAGGGACCGTTCAACTTGTTCTTGTTCGTTCTTATATGTGTAACACCGTTCGGTCTCTAACCTGCTTCCCTATTAGAGACCGTTCGACTTTCTTCTGCATTCATTTGTTTAGTTTTCCATTTCTCATTTCCATTCGGCCTTGCTTTAATATTGTCGGTTGTCTTGTGTTTTAACTCGTTTCCATTTTGTTACCTTGATTCTGTCAGCTTTCTTATGTTCTTATTTGTAACGTTCAGTCACCTGTAGGACCGTTCGGCTTCACGCTTAGGACCAATCGGTCACTTGTAGGACCATTCGGCTTCAATGTTTTCCGCATCTCTTTCAATGTTTTTAATTCTATTTAGTTGTCTTAAGTTCGTTTTAATGTTAGCTTAAGTTTGCTTGGTTGGTTATTAGTGATTTTGCATTGTTTCCTTGAGATTTTTGGACTGTACTTGTGTTTCTGCTGCTTTGGTTTGGCATTCTATTAAATCTGATTGTGTTCTTGCAATGGGTACAAACTATTCACCAACCCCCCCTCCCCCCACATGTGTTCGACCTACTAACTGAACCACATTTGGTCCTTGAGAGACGTCCTAGGAGTCACTTCCTAGTATTATATTGTACTTTTATTGCATATTAAATTTGATTCGAGTGCGACCCCCATCGAATTTTGGTGTCGTTGCCGGGGACCAACGGCTCGGTCTTAGATCTTTTGTTGTGTTAATGTGTGTTGTGTTTTGTCTTGGGTTGTGAGTGTGCTGTTTTGTTTTGTGTGTGCTGTCATGTGTGTTGCATTTAGATAGCTTTAGCTGCATAATGTTAACACTTGCAGTGTGCCGAATCGTATCAAGTAATAATAAAATGGTAAGTCCGAGTATTGTTTCCCAAAGGACTCTTAGGCCTAAACGTTCATATGAATTCTTGACTTCTTAAGACTTGATGAAACGAAAATTAGGGTTTTAAATGCAAAACAAAAAATAAACATGCATGCAAAGATTGATCAATTGACAGTTGAACTATACGAATGAATGCTGCTGTTGGGGGTTTATGATTTCATCCTAATCCACTCTCATATAATTACTATTCTTCTTAATTCTACTTCTTTATCAATGTTAATGCCACTTTCTAAATTCCCTTAATTCCAATATCTTGGAGGATAGAGTTTACTCCCAATTACTAGTTTACTATGTCTAGTCTCCCTAGCAATTATTCATGCATTACATAATTCGCACGAAAGCTTAAGGAAATTGGTCCTCCTATTCCTATGTCTAGGTAATATTGCTACAAAGAGAATTCCCTCATGTCTAGACCTAACTATACGTGTCCATATAGATAGAATCAATGATTATGCTATTGAATAATGTCTTAAACAAAGCATGCAAATATAATGGAGGAAAAACTCTAACAATTGATAAAAGAAATCATATGAATTAAAGTAGAATTTCAATACATGAGAGTTTCAAAAGGATTACATCATTCCCCCAACAACAAAGGGGGTTTAGTTCACCATAATCATGGTGAAACTAGATAAATTGAATGAAAGATATGAAGAGATAACCCTAGATTTGATCAAATGGAGCTTTCGCATCCAAAATCCGCCTCCAAGGGGTGAGAAAGTGAGTTTCTGCGTCTTCTTCTGCCAAAAGATGACCTCTAAGGGTCGCTGATAACGGTCTCAAAACCGTTATTTTCATGCATAAATTTGATATTAAATCACACCCTTTGTAGCTTAAAATGAGCTTAGAATCAAGTAAAACTCTTAAGTTGTGTTACATGAGAGTCAAAAGTTATTTTTAGAGATACTGTGCTTGTTTTGCATTGTTTTGCTGGGTTTTTGATGAAAATTGAAGATGACAATGAAGTAGGAAGGTCATAGACTCAAGAACGAAGAAGAAAAAGGAAGAAAAGAAGAGTCTGTGAACCGCTCAGCGGTAAAATCCACCGTTGAGCGTCCTAGTGCAAGGAAAAGTTGTTGTCTGACGCCTAGGCGGTGACGGTGAGCGTCTAGAGCGACAAGAGGCAAACCGCTCAGCGGTCATTTTAGGCGCCTGGGCGGTGGCGTGTGTTGAGGCAAACCGCTGAGCGGCCAATTTAGGCGCCTGGGCGGTTGTCTGTTTTTATATTATGGATTCTGAGATCTTTCTGTTATCTTTTTGGCTTATATATAGCCCTAGTGCAAATCCAAATGTAATTCTTTTGGCAGAGAACAAAGTCCACAACAACTTTAGACCTTTGGATGAGATTTCTTGGATGCTTAGGCTCCACTTTATCAATTCTAGGGTTTGCGTTTCCATTCTTCCATTTAATTCATCTAGTTTCACCATGATTATGGTGAACTAAACCCCTAGTTGTTGGGGAACAACGTAATCTTTTGAAACTCTCATATATTGAAATTCTTGTTTACTTTATATGCTTGCATATGCTTGATTTATCAATTGTTGGGTTCTTTACCTTTGCTTAATGCTTCTACCGTTTAACTCATTCGGTAGATGTTGTTTGTCTTTATTGATACGGGGACGTACAATAATGTCATGAACTGGGGAAAAACCTTGATTATGTTAATACCGCCTAGGGATAGGGGTAGGACGATCAATTGTATTTTTCTTCCGCTCATTATGCATTATTAGTTACTAGGGGAGGCTAAGGATAGCAAGTCGGTAATTAGTAATAGGCTCTTTTCACCAAGGGATTGGGTTAAGGGTAGACCAAGAAAATTTGCATGGCAATTTGATAAATAAGCAAATTAAATAAGAAGAGTAGATATATGAGAGTGGATAAGATGAAATTGTAAACCCCAACAACCTCATTCATTCATAGTTTTTCTTAGTCAATTGAATTCTTGCATTTGCATGTTTATGTATGTTTTTCATTCAAACCATTCAAATTATTTTCTTTTACTTAAGTCTTAAACAATTAGTTTACACGAAAGATAAGGCCTTAAGAGTCCTCTGGGAAGAACAATATTGGGTTTACCAATTATTATTACTTGATACGATCTGGTACACTTGCCAGGGGTTTAACAAGTTTTTGGTGCCGTTGCCGGGGACTCTTGGTTTAACTTTTTCGAGTAGTGTAAATTGATTAATTTTTAAATAAAAGTGCTACTAGGGTTTGTGTTTCTTGTACATGCAACAGGAGACTAGACATACTAGGAGCAAGAAAAATACCCAACCTCTTCTTGACGACTTAAGTGAGACAAGGGGAAGAAGGAGAGTCAGACACTCATCTAGGGATTTATTCCCTTCTCCTAGCAGATTATTGTCACCTTCACCAGAAAGAAGAATAGGGGAGATGGCAGAACAATTTCCTCCCAGACGCACATTGGCAAATCAATCTAATGTTGTAGGTCCTTTTCACTTTAACAGCATAGCCATGCCTACGGATCAAACGACCAACCTGGTGATGAATCCAACACTAATACACCTAGTACAAGGCAACCGGTTTCACGGCTTGTCAAATGAGAATCCGTATGATCATTTGACCACGTTTAGTGAAATCTGCAACACTGTGAAGATGGCAAGTGTATCAGATGAACGAGTAAAGCTTAGCTTGTTCCCATCCTCATTAGCGGGCAATGCTAAGGCGTGGCTTAATTCCTTTCCTGAAGGAACATTCACCACATGGGAAACTGTGGCTACAAAGTTTTTCACTAAATATTTTCAACAGTCCAAAGTTACTCAAGGAAAGCTGGAAATTTCATCATTCAAGCAGGGTATGGAAGAGACTTTAGGTCAAGCATGAGAGAGATTTAAGGGCTTGCTGAGAAAGACGCCAACCCATGGTTTTGACAAAACCACCTTGGTTCTTGCATACCTTGGAGGATTGAACACTTAGTCAAAGATGATGGTGGATGCCTCAGTTGGAGGCAATGTTAAACAAAAGACTAAAGATGAGGCATATGAATTGATAGAAAATATGGCTACTAATGAGCAAGAAAATTACAGTGAAAGAGGCATACCTACACAAAAGAGAGGAGTTTTGCACTTGCCTGCAGATGACGCTATGCTAGCTCAGAACCATCTTCTGACTCAAAAGCTAGATAATTTAACAAAGATTCTCTCACAACTTCCTAAGGAGATTCGTAATGTTTCCCAAAAACAGCAGTTGTGTGATTTCTGTGGTGGTGACCATATCAATGGTCAATGTGCTTTGCCTGAAGAGATGTAGCAAGAAGCTAATTTTATGGGAAATCAGTTTCAAAATACCTACCAAGGTAATGCCAAACAAGGTTGGAAGAATCATCCAAGTATTAGTCAGGCATCGAATTTCCCATCAGGGTAAACAGGAGGTTTCAGGCAGCAGCAACCTTCACCTTGGTGGCAGCAGGTCACCCATTTGACAGAGTTTGTCAGAGACTTAAATGATAGATTTGATAAATTCTTGAAGGTTTATGAGTCCAATCAAGCAGGTAATCAAGCCAGCATCAGATCTTTAGAGATGCAAGTTGGGCAGTTATCAAAAAGGGTAGATACCACTAAGAAGCACCAATTTAGGGCTAACATTGATGTTAATCCTAAAGAGGAATGTAAAGCTGTTGTTACAAGAAGTAAGCGAAGAGTTGCAAGGGAAGTTGTGGAGATTGGAAGCAGTGATGAGGAAGAGGAGATAAGAGAAGTCATTGAAATAAGCAGCAGTGAAGGTGAGAAAGAAGAGGAAGAAAAATTCAGTCACAATAGACCATTTATAGAAAACCAAGTGACTGTGGTGCCTTCTGTAATACAACAAATTCCTACAAGGATGAAATTTTATCTCGGAGATATGATAGATTTGGATACAGATGAAGATGAGCAAGAATTTGAAGTTCAACCTCCAAAAAGGAATTATCTGCCTAAGGTAAAAGATCCAGGTGGTTTGACACTTTCATGTATTATAAATGATTTTGAGGTAGAAGGAGCCATGATAGACTCTGGATCCAGCATTAATATGATGCCTGGACGGTTCTTGAGAAAGATTGGAGGGTTGACATTAACACCGTCTAATCTTACTATGACGGTGGCGGATGGTTCTAGTAAAAAACCACTAGGTATGGTGGAAGATGTGGTTGTGTGTGTGGAACAGCTGGAGTTTTTGGCTGACTTTCTAGTTATGGGCATAAAGATGATGAGAGGATTCCAATTATTCTTGGAAGACCTTTCATGGCTATGTCTAAAATGTTCATTAGTGCCCATGATGGAAGAATCATGATGCGAGATAAGAAGAATGTGATCTTACATACTGGTTCTAAAGGGAACAATATTAGAATAAAGAAAAGACCTAGATTCAGAAAGTTAAGAAGAGAAGCTGCATCAGAAGAAAGCATGACAAGTACCAATTCTAACAGTTGTAATTTTTTACAGGTACCTAAAAATGAGGAGGTTGATAAAGGAGGAACAATTCACTCAGAAGATATACCACTTCCACGAGGTTCACAGGTAAAATTCAAGAAAAGGAAGTGGAATGTTGAAAATATCAAAGAAGATGGCAAGGTAGAGATTAGAAAACCATTTACTAAAGCCATCAAAAGAGTGGATAGAAGGCAACTAATGAGTTGGGAGAATGAAGATCCCAACCGGGATGGTAAGATTTGAAGATATTTAATTTTATCCCATTTGTTATAGAACAATTTTTAGAATAGGTTTATTCCGGTTATGTAAGTTGATGATTTTTTTTTAAACATTTTTTTGGGTAGCATCTACTGAGGGATGCTAAATTTTTATGTGTCCACTGAAGGATACAAGAAGGTACACCTACTGATGGGTGTTGGTAAGATTCGCACTTACTAATGAGTGTTAAACAGGTTTGGGTCAGGCTCGTGACGTTAAACAAGCGCTATTGGGAGGCAACCTAAGTTTCTTTTTCTTTTGTACTTTGAATTTGTAGAATAGGTTGAACTTATATTTTGTGTCTATGCTTGGCTTGTACAATGGTTCTGATGGTAGTATTAAAAATGCATGACAAGTATTTGATAATGATTGAATGTGGTTGACTGAGAATGTATGTGTGTTGATATCCAGTTAAATGATTCACTAACAGATGTATTGTGGTTCATGATTGTGATTGTGATGCTAAGCAGGATAAATGAATGATGTGTGAGAAAGCATGTGTGTGAGGTTTTGAGCTCCAGAGTTCTTACTGACATATGTATTGTTCACAGGGAATCATGAATGATATTGCCTTAGTATTGATAATTGATTGATGTGCATGCTTATGTTATATGACCAAGGCCATGTTTGGAAGCCCTTATCTAGCCAAATTTTCACCCAAGAAGTTTAAAATTTTATACCCTTTTTGAACCTTGGCCTTAAAGAGGATGAGAACCCTTGATTTGAAATTATTTATCTTGAGTAAAGTTGAGAATAATTTTATGTGATGAAAAGGTTCAAGTTTGGGGTTGTATGGGAAAATTGAAAGGCAAAAGAAGAACATTGAGTTCAAGTATTGAAAAAAAAATGCATGAGTAAAGAAAAAAAGGAAAAAGTAAAAACATGAAAAAGGAACTCAATGCAAAATTGATAAAAAGGGAAGAAGTTTGGAATAAAGGAGTTTGGTGATAGAGAGAGTTTAAACTTGAACCTTTTCAATGATGAAATAGCTCTCTTAACTCAAGGATTTTGCAATCTAGAAAAATCAAATTTTCTTGATAGCCTAGCCTCATTATAAGCCTTGGAAAAGTCCTTGTGATGGTATTTGCATGTAAGGATTTTTATTGTTTTAGATACATGGCAATATTGTTTTATGTGGCATGTGAATAGTAAAAAGTGGGGTAATTCCTTAAACACTTGAGTGATTGAGTGAAACACTTGCTTGGTAAGAATTGTTGAAATCCAGGTTTACATCTATGCTTAGTGGATTGATCGTTCATGAATAAAACATCTGTTGGGAAATATTGAAGTAGGTGAACTAGATTGGATTGAAAGCATGCTTGCATTTTGGTATGATTCCACTGAATATCTGAATTGGAAAATAACTTGTCATGAAGAAAAGGGTTTTGAAAAGTGTAGAACTATTTGATGAAAAATTGGAAGGCAAAGTCTTGTTTTGTTTTGCTTGAGGACAAACAAAGTTTTAAGTTTGGGGTTGTGATAACGGTCTCAAAACCGTTATTTTCATGCATAAATTTGATAATAAATCACACCCTTTGTAGCTTAAAATGAGCTTAGAATTAAGTAAAACTCTTAAGTTGTGTTACATGAGAGTCAAAAGTTGTTTTTAGAGATATTATGCTTGTTTTGCAGGGTTTTGAGAGATATTATGTTGAAAATTGTTTTGCCTTAAGAGTCCTCTGGGAAGAACGATATTGGGTTTACCAATTATTATTACTTGATACGATCTGGTACACTTGCCAAGGGGTTTAAGTGTCGCACTGATCTATTTATAAACTGTGAAAAATTACAGAAAACAGGCCCAAGCCCAAAGTAAAACGCTTAGCGCTGGGTTCACCGCTCAACGGTAAGTGCGACACTCAAGTGGGAAGCTCAGCGTTCACGCCCAAGCGTCTGACATTGCTGTTATTGAAGAGGCCAACTCTCAATGCTGGATCTGGTGCTTAGCGGTGGGCGCGATTCTATCTTCTCCCCTCAGCGTTGGCGCTTAAGCGTCTGACAGTGTACAAATTGAAAGCGCTCAGTAGTAGATCTGGCACTCAGCGTTGGGTGCGATTCTTCATTTGTGCCTTTTTTCCATCTTTTCTTGAGTCCAATTGCTTTTTACTTCATTATCCTTCATCCAATTCTCGTTAAGTCCTGTCAAAACAAGGAAAATCAAGCATAATACCCATAAAACCACCTTTGACTCTCTTATAACCTAACTAAGACAAAATGCATGATTTCAAGCTAGTTTCTAAGTCATAAAGGGTGTGTTTTGTATCAAAATTAAGTATGAAAATAACAGTTTTTGAACCGTTATCACAACCCCAAATTTAGAACTTTGTTTGTCCTCAAGCAAACAAAACAAAACTTAGTCTTTCACCTATCATCAAAATGGTTCAACACATTCAAAACCCTTTCTTTCACAACAAATCATCACTCAATTATGCTTATCAATAGAATCTAATCAAGATGCAAACATGCTCCATATCAATTCATCACAGTGTTCCCAAATTCACATATTCTCAAACAGATGTTATTCTTATGAATGACCAATCAACTAAGAATAGATGAAATAATGAATTCATGGAATCATTCCTCACCAAACAAGGTGTTTCACTTAATCACTCAAGTGTTTCAAAAGGTTCACTCCTTCCCTCCACTATCCACATGTCACAGAACAAAATTACCTTTCATTTACCACAATCAATCATCATCACACATACATGCCATCACAAGGACTCTTCCAAGGCTTATAATGTGGTTGGGCTAACAAGAAAATTTGGTTTTTCTAGATCACAAAATCCTTGAGTTAAGAGAGTTATTTACACATTCATATTTCAAGCACAAACTCTCCTTTTACCAATCTCACTCATTCCCAACTTCCATTTTCTTTTGCATTGAGCTTTCTCTTTTCGTGCTATATTTTTTTCTATCTTTTCTATCTTTTTCATACTTTTCATGCTTTACTCAACACATTAGTTCAATGCTTATCTTTCTTCTTTAGTTTCCTAACAACTCCAAACTTGAACCTTTATCAATACCACAAATAATTCTCAACTTAGCTCAAGGTGAGGATTTTTCAACAAGGTTTCACTGTTTAAGGCTTAGGTTCAAAAAGAGTAGAACACATTGTGTTCTTCTTGATTGGGACGAAAATTTTTGCTTTGGCTAAGAAAAGGTTTACTCAAAAATGGCCTTGATCATATGACACATACATGCAATTCAACCAATCATAAAACTTTGGCAATATCATTCATGCTTTCAAGTAGATAACAATCAAATCATCAAAAACTCTAGAGCTCAAAACCTCTCATATAAGCTTCTCTCAACATTCCACATATCTCAAAATCACACCCTGCTTATCATCATGCATTTGTTCACATAGTTAGTGAACACTCCACGTGTATATCAGCATATGGCAATCTCAATCGTCATTCAATATCAAGCATCATCAAGCACATTCATCATGCAATCAAAAGTCAAACCATCCTCAGATAAGGTGTTCAAACCAAGTATAATAACCCTATACTACTCAATAGAAGCAAATCCTATACTACTAAGCAAAAACAAAAGATAAGAAAAAACCTGGGGTGCCTCCCAGCAAGCACTTGTTTAACGTCACGAGCCTGACCCAATAACCTTACGGATCCACCAACTTCATCACCGTGGAAAGATGTTCCACTTCTCCTCCCAAGTAATGCTTGAGTCTTTGACCATTCACGACCCAACTTCTCATTGGATCTCTAGCAGCTGGATCCATCAATTCAACAGCTTCGTGAGGATGTACATTCTTTATTATGAAGGGCCCCGACCATTTTGACTTCAGCTTTCCAGGAAATAACATCAACCTTGAATTGAATAATAATACATGTTGCCTTGGGTTGAAAGTCCTCTTTATCAACTTCCTGTCATGATAAAATTTTACTTTTTCTTTATAACTCCTAGATGAGTCATATGCATGCAACCATATCTCTTCAAGCTCCAACATTTGCCTTCTACGTTTACTCTAAGTTTCATGGGGATCAAAATTTAAAAATTTCAAAGCCCATAAAGCTTTATGTTCCATCTCTACTGGCAAGTGGCATGCTTTCCCATACACCAACTGAAAAGGTGATAAACCCATGGAAGTCTTCATAGTTGTCCTGTATGCCCAGAGAGCATCATCTAATTTATGTGACCAATCTTCCTTGATGAAGCAACTATTTTCTCTAGAATCCTCTTTATCTCCTTGTTGAAGACTTCAGCCTGACCATTTGTTTGTGGATGATAAGGTGCAACCACCTTATGTCTCACCCCATAATGTTTAAGTACCTTCACAAGCTGAGAGTTACAAAAAGGAGACCCCCCATCACTGATGAGTACTCTAGGAGTTCCAAAACGTGAGAAAATTTGACTTTTCAAGAATTTGATTACTGTATTAGCATCATTCCTGGAACATGCCAAGGCTTCAACCCATTTACTCACATAATCAACCGCCACCAAAATATATTTATTATTAAAAGATGGTGGGAAAGGTCCAACAAAATCAATACCACAGCAGTCAAAAACTTCAACCTCCAGAATGCCTTGTAAAGGTATCTCATGACGTCTTGAGATAGTCCCCATCCTTTGACATTTATCACAATTTCTAGCATGATTATGAGCATCTTTAAACAAAGTCGGCCAATAAAACCCTGACTGCAGAATCTTTGGAGCAGTTCTTTCTCCATTATAGTGACCTCCATAGGGTGAATCATGACAATGCCAAAGAATTCCTTCTGCCTCTTCTCTTGTTACACATCTCCTCAAAAGATTATCTGCTCCGATCTTGAACAAGTAAGGATCATCCCATATAAATTGCTTAGCATCATGTAAAAACTTTTTCCTCTGTTGCCAATTCAACTCTTCTGGAAAAACTCCTGCTACTTTAAAATTAGCCATATCAGCAAACCATGGCCTTTGCTAAATATACAAGAGTGTTTCGTCTGAAAAAGACTCCCAGATTTCTTTCTCCTTACTTGTGACTTCATCATTGACTAATCGGGATAAGTGATCAACAATCAAATTTTCACTCCCTTTTTTATCACAGATTTCCACATCAAACTCTTGTAGCAAGAGCACCCATCTAATCAATCATGGCTTTGAATCCGACTTCGTCAACAAGTACTTTATAGCCGCATGATCGGTGTAGATAACTACTTTAGACCCAATGAGATAAGGTCTAAACTTCTCCAAAGCATAAACTATCGCCAAAAATTCCTTCTCTGTTGTGGCATAATTCAATTGAGCTTTGTTCAAGACTTTGCTAGCATAGTAGATAACGTGAAATACCTTCTCCCTTCTTTGACCAAGCACAACAACTATAGCGTAATCACTGACATCACACATAAGCTCAAAATCTTTACTCCAATCTGGAGCTACAATTACTGGGGCCAAAATCAACCTTTTCTTCAAGACATCAAAAGCCTATAAACATTCATCACTCATTACAAAAGGCGTGTCTTTGACAAGGAGATTACTCAAAGGTTTAACAATCTTTGAGAAGTCTTTAATAAATCTTCTATAAAACCCAACATGGCCTAAGAAACTCCGGATTCCTTTCACATTCGTCGATGGTGGAAGTTTTTCAATAACCTCCACTTTTGCTTTATCCACTTCAATCTCCCTAGCAGAAATCTTGTGGCCCAAAACAATTCCTTCTGTCACCATGAAATGACACTTCTCCCAATTAAGAACAAGGTTTGTTTGAACACATCTTTTAAGAACAACATCCAGGTGGGTTAAACACTTCTGAAAGGAATCTCCAAACACTAAAAAATCATCCATGAAGACTTCTATGCACTTCTCCATAAGGTCTGCAAAAATAGCTTGCATACACCTTTGAAACGTAGCTGGGGCATTACACAATCCAAATGGCATTTTTCTATAAGTAAATACACCAAATGGACATGTAAAGGTTGTCTTCTCCTGATCTTTAGGATCTACCACAATCTGATTATACCCAGAATACCCATCCAGGAAGCAGTAAAAAGCTTGTCCAGCCAGTCTTTCTAGCATCTGATCCATGAAAGGAAGAGGAAAATGATCCTTCCTAGTGGCTGTATTTAATTTCCTTTAATCAATGCACATCCGCCACCCAATAACTGTTCTTGTTGGAATAAGCTCATTCTTCTCATTATGAATTACTGTCATCCCTCCTTTCTTTGGAACCACCTGCATTGGGCTTGCCCATTTACTATCAGAAATTGGGTAAATAATACCAGCTTCCAAAAGCTTTAACACTTCTTTTCTGACCACCTCCTTAATCACAGGATTAAGCCTTCTTTATGGTTGAGCTACTGGCCTATAATCATCTTCCATAAAGATTTTATGCATGCAATATGTTGGGCTTATGCCTAAGATCTAAAATTGACCACCCAATAGCGCCTTTGTTGGCTTTCAAGACTCCTACCAACTTCTCTTCTTCTTTAGGAGATAATGAGTTACTGATGATGACTGACTTCCCTTCATTTTTTTCCAAAAACACGTACTTCAAATGTGATGGTAACGTAGCTCAAGCTTACTTTCTTTAACTTCCTCCTTGGTATCAATCTTCTCAAAATTGGCCTCACCTGTTGGGATTTCTTTTGATACCTCCAAATCTTTCAAGCATTTGTCAATCAACTTCTCCTCCTCTTCATTCAAATCTTCACATTCATCAATAAGCGTTCTCTCTAGTGGAGAAGCATCACACACCTTATTCCCTTGCATCATACATATTTCATCAACAATATCAACTTGGAAACATGCTTTATCATCCTTAGGGTGTGACATTTCTTGAAACACGTCAAATCCATTTCTTCATCTTGCACCCTAACTTTAAGCTTGCCATTCTCTACATTAATTAAGATTCTAACTGTATTCATGAATGGTCTCCCTAGAATGAAAGGCACATCTCCATTCTCCTCCATCTTCATTCTCCTCCATCTCCATTATGAAAAAATCCACTGGAAATAAGAACTTATCCACCTTTACAAACACGTCTTCAACCACCCCATAGGGATATTTGAGAGATCTATCTACAAGTTGAAGAGTCATTCTTGTAGGCTTAAGTTCCAAGCCTTCAATCCTTTTGAACATAGAGAGTGGCATTAAATTAATGCTAGCTCCCAAGTCAATCAAAGCTCTTCCAACTTCTAAATCCCCTATGGTGCATGGAATGGTGAAACTCCCTGGATCTTGAAGTTTAGGAGGTAACATCCTATGTATGATTGATGGGCTGTCGCAATCCACACAAATTTAATGTGCAATTTAGAAATGCAGTATAGCTAGGAAATGACTCCTAGGTCGTCTCTCAAGGACCAATTTTGGGACTCAAGAATTAAGTCACACACGAAGGGGGGGGGGTTTGTGAAAACGTTGTGGTGAATACGGATGAATAAAATCAAATCACTGACGCAAACAGAAACACATACACAGATCTAAAAAAAAACGGTTTCAAAGACAGACTAAACACGGTTGGTCATTAACTTAATTATAATGCTTCCTATCACAGATCAACAAAATAAAACCAACTCAAACCTCTAATCCAACACAATTAATCAACTAAGCGAAGTCTAATTATGTTTTCATAAAAGCGAACTAAGTGAACGCAATGTTAACGTCAAATCTAATTTACACCATGCAGTTTCATCGACTAAGAGACGACTCACCACCAACTGGGCAACTAAGTGTATACCCAATTGCAAGTGCAAATACAGATTTGATATTAACCAAGTCAGAGTCACAATTACAAATACAGTCCAGAAATCTCAAAGAAGCAATGCAATATCGCCAATGACCAACACAGTTAATTTAAGTTATCATGACAATTAAAGTGACAAGACCAAACATATTAGAGAACATTAAAACAAAAATAAAATACTAGACCCCAACAATGTGACAAACAACTATCTAGCTTAATTAAAATTATTAAATGCAAAACTACATTAAAGAAATGAAAAACAACTAATCCTATTATGCAAACTAATTCAAAACAAAAGAAATAAGCAAACACAACTTTTTCCTACTAGCAATTTATGTGACCAAGTGCATCCAACCAAATTAAATTAAAAGTGAAAAAGGGCTAGAAAAACCCCTTGGGCCGTGAGCATCCTTGTGGCATTCCAAAGTCCAACTTCAAAGTCAACCTTCACTAAACTATAAAATATGTTGCCTCTTGTCCCATGTGCTTCTTTCTTCAAGAAAATTGAACATAAGACAACCTCACACCATAAAAACCGTGCACTCCTCTCTCCATGCAGCAAAAATTCTTGTTCCACACACCAAGACACCAATTTACGTGAATCACCAATGCAATGGTTGCAAACAATGCTTCAAAAAGTCCACAAGTCAAAAAGTGCTCAATTTCTCCTACCCTTGTGCCACATAAGCAAGGTCAAATGAAAAATAAACACCAAAGACCTCCCTTCCTCATGGTAATTCTCGGCAGAAACAATGCTAGAGGCAAAACCAAAGTGGAAAAAATTCCTTTAGTTAAAAGAAGCATCTCCTTTTGCTTGGCCAAAAGTGGTAAAAATTAAATGCATCATTCTCTCTCCTTTCTACACACCATTTTCGTTTTTTTTCCTCTACCAACAGCCATCATTCACGTTTTCTTCCTTCAATCTACCGAAAATACACCCAAGAAAACCCAAAGTTCAATTGCAAATCAACACAAGAACAAGAAACCCAAATTTCTACTCATTTGACCCAACCAAACCTTCCTATTTCTTCAAGCCTTTGGTAAAAACGAAAATCATACTGCTAGCTCAAGGTCCAGCACCATCCAGCCATGATAATGTAGCACAAATTCTAGCTCATAAAATGCTTCCAATCAACAAGAACAAAACACAAGAAGAAAGGGTCCAAACTCAAACACCTATACATCAACTCAAGCTTCCTTCACTCCAAAACCCATCAAGAACTTCATTTTCATCATCCAATCCAAGTAAACCAAAGTAAATACGAAATTACTGCAGCAAATGAGAAGAAAAACGAAATAGCTCTTCATTCAAACCAAAGACCCATCATGAAAATGCAAAGAAACAACCTCAAGCTCATACTTTCAACTTCAAAGAACAAGAAACAAAGTGGAATATGGGACGGTTTTCACCACCACCAAGCAAAGATAAACAAGATTCAAGCAAGAGAAGAAGAAAAATGCATTCTTTGTTCATTCCATGCTCAAAAACCGTGAAGCACCCACCATGGTCTCCAAGAGAGAGTTCTTACAAAAAGCCTAAGCAAAATAAAGTGTAAAAAAATGAAGTGGCGGCTCCTCTCTTCTCAAGGCCAAGAATTCCATAAAATGGGTGGGGTCCACCTCTAAAAGAAACCCTAGGGTTTGGTGCCAAGTGTCCCACACATTGGGCTTTTACAAAATTGCCCTTAAAAGGGTCCAAAACACCTAATTCTAATTAAGGACTTCTATAAAACGAAATTACAACTTTAATTAGAATCTAAATGACTAAATGTTGAGCCTTTGAATGTGTCACGCCATATCCTAATGCTCCAGATGATGTTTCCACAACTTCCCTGCAACCAGAAATGCGCTTAATCAGCTTAGAAAATCCAAATTAGCACAATTAGGAATTTGCGACCAAATTAAGCAGAATTCGGAAAACGAGGAAATAACAGACAATTAAACACAATTCTTTGGTTTATTTAAGTGCAATAAACTAAATACAGTTCAAGAAATAACGACTCATCAAAATAGATCACACTTAGTCTTTTGCACTCCTGGGCAAAACCAAGACGAAAACCAGGGAACTACTCAAACATCAGGGAGGTGACACAGACTCGAAAGACAGACAACAAAGACTCACAAAACAGAAACCGAGTTGCGCAATTCTCACAAAATATGGACAGTGCAAGGCATAGGCAGAATCCCATACAGAGTCAATGAAAGTAGATACTCATGAAATCATCCAAACAGTTCAGTACATGGAAAACAGTCAATCAGTTCGAGAGATGAATCAAAAGCAACAGAGCCTCACAGATGCACACAATCATTGTTTCTCTTAAGTGTTTAAGGTAAATCAATGTCACTCAATGCACTCAAGAAAGCAAACTCAAATAGACTTGGCAAGCCTCTAATATCAACACTCAAGCACATACGCATGTTCAAATCAAAAGGTCTTTTCATGGTTGTAATGGAGCGAAGGACAAGGGAGGATACATCTAGATAAGAAGCTACAAACCATAAGGAACAGAGGAGCAATGGGGAACAAGTGTAAACATAGTCAAATCATACCCCGAAACCTCTAATTCAATCCTCTTCTTGACTCCATTATTCACACAATTTTTTTTTTATTTTTCTGTATTTTTTTTTCTTTTTTCCCATCTTGTCTCTTTTCTTTTCTCTCTTTTCAAAACACAACTGTAAGAGACAAGATACACAACATTTTTACAAAAATAATCACAAGAAGAGAAGCCAACTAACCAAATCATCTGAATCTCCCAAGAGATCGCACTTATTCCCAAAACAATTCCAAAGCTCCAAAATTCCCTAAGGTTAAGGTAATCATGGTTTTTCACTTAGGGCTAGTGTATGAGCTTTAAAACAAAGAAATGGGGAAAGTATATGATCAAAGGGGCTAACAAAGAGTCAAACAGGGTAGGCTCATCTGGCTAGAGAGGCTCAACAACAAAATGCCTTTATCACTTTCAAACATGCGCATGAATCAAGAAATATCAACAAGAGTCAAGCCAAGGCATAAGTGCAAGTAATCAAGAGACATATCACACACAAGAAAGATCATCAAATGGCTCAAATCTCACACAAGGTAATTCTGTCACAATCAATTCAACCTCTTAAACATCATAATCATCTTCCAAACAGAGAAAAGCAAGGATTTCAAGCTAAACAAAGTATCAATGAAGTGCACAACACATCTACAACCTAAACAAAGTCCAGAGATCACGAAAAGCATGCAAAACTGTACACAAGACATAACAAAACTAACTAGAAAACGAAACCTAAACAAAGAACAATCTCCCCTAATAGACCACACTTAAACTGCACAATGTCCTCAGTGTGTCACAATCATCAGATGAACAATCATAACAGTCAAAAGATATGGACAAAGTGCAATAAAAGTGAGAACGGAAAGAGAAAAGAAACTCCCTGAGTGAAAGGGAAGGATAGGTGGGGTTGACCAAAGATGTCTCCTCCACCACTGCATCCAACAAAGAAGGATTACTGATGAAAGGCTTCAGTCTGTGCCCGTTCACCTTGAAGCTTTTAGTTGTGGAAAGACTTTGAATCTCAACTACACCATAAGGATAAACATTAGTTACAACAAAAGGTCCAATCCACTTTGATCTCAACTTACCACTCATGAGGCCGAGCCTAGAGTTGTACAATAAAACCTATTGGCCAACCTCGAAGTCCTTTCTAACAATAGAACTATCATGGAACCTCTTTGTCCTCTCCTTTTAGAACTTCGAGTTCTCATAGGCCTCTAATCGGATCTGTTGGTACCAGATTTGAAGAGTAAAGCGCAGCGGAATAAAACTTAGAGTAAGCGGAAAACGTGTTCGGTCACCTTTTTAAAATCAATTTGATCCTTTTTAGAAAAACAATTTTCTTTCAAAAAATTTGTCGAACAGTTGATATACGTAAAAGATAAAGAGTGTAGGGAATAGAAAATCATACAAGTAATTTTTATACTGGTTCGATTCAACAGAATCTACGTCCAGTTGTTAATCACTATAAAAGTGATTAACAGTTCCACTAAAAATTTGTTTCACAGATTACAAATATAATGAATAACAATTGATAAAATAATCCTTCCTTCGACGAACGAACCGGAAGAAGAACACTCTGCCAACTCGAAGAGAACCGCTCCGGCAATCGACCAACGATTCGCGAGCTTCTCCTTTTCACGAGACCAGGCAGAGCACCTTGCTAACTCGAAGAGAGCTTGCTTCGACTATCGACACACGAAACGCGAGCCTCTCCTGTTCACGAGATCAAGCAAGGGAACTTTGAACTATAGCTTCTGAGAACTTCCTCTGTCAAACAATATTCTGCTAAGCTTCTGTTCAAAAACGTTACTTCTGAAAATATCAGAAGTCCAATATATAGCCAGCTACCCTGAATATCAAAGGTCAAGTCCCAACTGCCACTGATAATCGATTATTGTAAGTGATAATCGATTATCCCTGAAAGACTCATGATAATCGATTATTGCTTCTCATAATCGATTATTTCAGTAAAAATACAGGTTTTTACAAAATTTAAAGACTTTCCTATTACACTTATATTCTACAAAAGTGCTTTTAAACATTTCTTCAAGTGAAACTTCTTGTAGCATCATCAAAACTAATTTCTTCAAGATTTACCAATGTTCCTCATTGGTAACAGGATCTCATCCAATTCATTCAGTTTCAACTTCCTTTCCTCTCCAGCTTGGTCAATGGAGAAGTTGCAAGTCTTCACAGCCCAGTATGCCCGATGCTCAATCTCAACTGGTAGATGACATGTCTTTCCAAAGACAACCCGATAAGGAGACATCTGTATGGATGCTTTGTAGGCAGTCCTGTTGGCCCAAAGAGCATCGTCCAACCTATTACTCCAATCTTTCCTGTTGGGCCGGCTGGACAATCTTCTCCAAAATTCTCTTTATCTCCCTATTAGAGATCTCAGCTTGCCCATTTGTTTGGGGGTGGTATGGTGTAGAAACTCTATGCGTCACCCCATATTTCTTGAGCAAAGCCTGCATGGATCTGTTACAAAAATGGGTTCCCTGATCACTAACAATTGCTCTAGGCACTCCAAACCTGCAAAAGAGGTGAGATCTAACAAAATCTACAACAACCCGAGCATCATTAGTCGTGGTGGCTCTAGCTTCCACCCATTTTGAAACATAATCCACAACAAGGAGAATATAAGAGAAACCAAAAGAAACAGGAAAAGGACCCATAAAGTCTATACCCCAAACATCAAACACCTCACAAAATAGCATAGGCTGTTGAGGCATTTATTGTCTATGTGAAATTGATCCTCCTGCTCTCTGACAAGGCTCACAGGTGCTGTAAATCCTCTCCACATCTTTGAAGATGGAAGGCCAATAGAAACCACAGTCAAGCACCCTGCGAGCTGTTCTCTGTATCCCCAGATGACCACCAGGTGAGCAGGCATGACAAAATTGCAGGACCGAGTCAATCTCATAGTCCAGAATGCATCTCCTAGTAACCTGGTCACTGCACAACTTCCACAGATATGGGTCATCCTAAATATAATACTTAGCATCACTCTTAATTTTGGCAATTTGAGCACGTGATGCTAAGGGAGGAAAAACAGAAGCAACCAAATAATTTACAATGTGTGCAAACCAAGGAGTAAGCTGAGTATATGAAATCATCAACAAACTCTCATCAGGAAAGTCATCCTGAATGGACAAAACATCAGCTTCTTTCTCAGTTCTCTCAATCCTGCTGAGGTGGTCTGCAACTAAATTTTGTGCTCCACTCCGGTCTTTGATTTGCAAGTCAAACTCTTGGAGTAGTAGCATCCACCTGATTAGTCTTGGCTTTGACTCAGCCTTTTTCAACAGAAACTTCAGAGCTGCATGGTTAGTATACACAATAACAGGCGATCCAAACAAATATGACCTAAACTTATCAAGGGCAAAACCAATTGCCAACAACTCTTTTTCAGTGGTGGTATAATTTGCTTGGGCAGCATCTAGAGTGCGTGAAGCATAGTAGATCACTCTCGGCAGCTTGTCAATTTTTTGTGTCAAGACAGCCCCCAATGCATAGTTAGACGCATCACACATAAGCTCAAATGGGGCTGTCCAATCCGGTGCCTGAATGATCGGAGTGGTGGTCAAAGCTTCCTTCAGGCAATCAAACGCCTGCTTGCATTTGTCATTAAAATCAAAATCAATCTCCTTCTGCAGCAGTCTAGACAAGGGAAGCGCCTTCTTGCTGAAATCCTTGATGAAGCGCCTGTAGAAACCTGCATGTCCAAGAAAAGATCGAACCTCTCGCACACAAGAGGGGTAAGGTAATTGCGAAATCACAGATATCTTTGCAGGATCTACTTCTATTCCCTTTTCAGAAATGATATGCCCTAGAACCAAACCTTGTTCAACCATGAAGTGACATTTCTCAAAATTAAGAACAAGATTTGTTTCTATGCATCTTTTCAAAAAATTTTCCAGACTATCTAAACATGCATCAAAAGAGGATCCATACAGAGTAAAATCATCCATAAACACCTCTATGTAACTCTCAAGAAAGTCACTAAAAATGATACGCATGCACCGCTGGAAGGTACCAGGGGCGTTGCATAGACCAAAGGGCATCCTCCTATAGGCAAAAGTGCCAAAGGGGCAGGTGAATGTGGTTTTCTCTTGATCCTCAGGCGCAATGTTTATTTGAAAGTAACCAGAAAAACCATCAAGAAAACAATAATGAGATTTACCTGCCAGGCGCTCCAGCATCTGATCAATGAAGGGCAGGGGGAAATGATCTTTCCTGGTCGCTTGATTCAGCCTCCTATAGTCAATGCAGACTCTCTAGCTGTTCTGCACTCTTGTGGGAATCATCTCATCCCTCTCATTTTTCACAACAGTGAGGCCAGTCTTCTTGGGCACAACATCGATGGGGCTCACCCACTGGCTGTCTGAAATAGGATAAATGATCCTAGCTTGCAAAAGCTTCGTCACCTCCTTCTTAATCACGTCCATGATCATGGGGTTTTGCCTTCTCTACGGCTGTCTCATTGGTTTTGCCCCATCTTCCAACAGAATCCTATGCATGCATGTGGATGGGCTAATACCAGGGATGTCCGCCAAACTCCAACCTATGGCTTTCTTATGCGCCCTCAACACTCCAAGCAACCTCTCCTCTTGAATAGAATCAAGGGAGGTGGAAATTATGACCGGTTTTCTCTCATCATCCTCCAAGTATACGTACTTGAGGTTTTCTGGGAGCTGTTTCAGCTCAAGAGTGGGTTCCTGCAAGTCAGATTCAAGTGTACTTCCTGCAACGTGGTTAATGCATTCTGACTCTAAAGAATGTACAGGTAAAGGTAGAAAACCCATCTCATCACAATCCAGATCAATATCCATCACAGGTATATCAACAACATCATCAATATCATCCAAATCATCAAAAACACGCATATCATCAATAACCTGAACATCATCAATACCCTGGACATCACAGTTTTCATCCATATCATCATCAAATTCAACAACATTTCCAATTCCTGATTCAAACCAAATGCTATGCATGAATGTACAGAAGATAGAAAAGAATGTTTCTTCTCATGCATAGAACGATAATCATCAACAATGAAGTCATCAACAATGTCATCCAATGTATCAATTCTAAACACAGAATGGTCCTTAGCTGGAAATTTCATGGCATCAAGGATATTAAAATGTACAACAATATCAGCAAATTCCATAGACAATGTCCCAGCATACACATCAATCTTGGTATGGGCAGTTTTCAAAAATGGCCTGCCTAGAATAATGGGGCGGATCCATGAGAAAAACCGTCCTCAGTCTCCAAAACAAAAAAATCAACAGGAAATATCAATTCACCTACCCTAACCAAGACATCCTCTATGTAACCTGTCGGTGGGTAACACTCCTATTGGCCAACTGAATGACAACACCCATAGGCTGTAATGGACCAAGAGACAGAGATTTATAAATAGACAATGACATGACATTTATAGATGCACCCAGATCAAGCATAGCATTTTCAAATTTATTGTTCCCAATCACACAAGGAATGCAAAACGTACCTGGGTCCTTGCACTTTTCAGGAATGTGTGGGACTGACTTACCAATAAGAGCTGATACATTCCTCCCCATGTTGATCCGTTCATTGCCTTTCATCTTCCTCTTGTGTGTGCATAACTCCTTCAAGAATTTGGCATATTTTGGTATCTGCTTGATGGCATCGAGTAGAGGTATGTTCACCTCTACCTTCCTGAAGGTCTCCAGAATTTCCCTATCCACCTCTTCCATCTTTTTGCTAGGAAGTGCCCGTGAAGGGAATGGAAGAGGGATAGGTCGATCAACCAATGGAGAAGGCGCGGCAGCGGTGGTGGTGGTAGAGGGAGAAGATCCACCTGGGTTGTACCTGTTGCTGGACAAGTCATAATTTTGCTGCTGTTGTTGCCTGTTGTTGTATATGTTAGTAGCATAAGCTTGAGGCGCATCATGAGCAATAGAGTGCTGCAAAGTAGGACATGCATCCGTGTAGTGGTCATTGGAAGGACAAATAGCACATAGTTATGCAACAGATGCAGATGAAGCTGCAGGTCTCTGGTTGGTTGTCAACTGTGTCACCAACTTCGCAAGAGAGTCAATCTTGCCTTCCAACTTGCTTTCAATAGCTGATATAGACTGGGCAACAACATCATGTACGCCCCTCACCACAATGGCATCATTCCTGGCGCTAAACTGCTGGGAGTTGGAGGCCATCTTCTCAATCAATTGCCTGGCCTCAGCAGGTGTGGTGTCTCCAAGAGCTCCACCACTGGCAGCATCAATCATACCCCTATCCATATTGTTCAAACCCTCATAGAAATACTGGAGAAGGAGTTGTCAGGTATCTGATGGTGGGGACAACTTGCACAAAGTGTCTTGAATCTCTCCCAATACTCATATAAGCTCTCTCCACCAAGCTACCTAATGCCAGTTATGTCTTTTCTGATAGCTGTGGTCCGGGATGCTGGGAAAATTTTCTCGAAGAACAGCCTCTTCAGATCGTCCCAGCTAGTGACGGATCTAGGTGCCAAACTGTACAGCCAATCCTTAGCAACACTTTCCATTGAATGATGGAATGCCTTCAAGAACATGTGCTCTTCAGGAACATCATGCGGTTTCATAGTGGAACAGACAATGTGGAATTCCTTCAAATGCTTATGTGGACTCTCACCTGCAAGACCATGAAACTTGGGCAACAAATGGATCAGTCCAGTCTTGAGAACAAATGGAATGTCCTCATCAGGATATTGGATGCACAAGCTTTCAATATCGAAATCAGGTGCAACCATCTCCCTAAAAGTCCTCTCACAAGTTGGAGGTTGTGCCATATTGTTCTCAGTGTGAAAAATAACAGAATCAGAATCAAGTGCAGATGCAACAGATGCAGTAGATGCATTATGCACAAAATACTCAGCAGTGGATTCAGATTTAGCAGTAGGATGCACAGTATGTAATGGAATTGACTCAAAAACAGACTCTAAAGACAAATTCCTAGAATGCCTAGCTAACCTATGGAACGTCCTATCAATCTCAGGATCAAAGGGTGGTATGGGTCCAGGATTTCCTTTATTCATGCACTAAATCACAACACCCTGTAATCATGAAACAATAGCACAAAAATTTCAAACCACGGAAAACAACACAAGACAACACAAGACGTCACACTCACACTACAAGACAACACAACTCACACAAACACAAACACAACACAAGACTTAAAACTGAACCGTTGGTCCCCTGCAACGGCGCCAAAATTTGATGGGCTGTCGCAACCCACACAAATTTAATGTGCAATTTAGAAATGCAGTATAGCTAGGAAATGACTCCTAGGTCGTCTCTCAAGGACCAATTTTGCGACTCAAGAATTAAGTCACACACGAAGGCGGGGGGGGTTTGTGAAAACGTTGTGGTGAATACGGATGAATAAAATCAAATCACTGACGCAAACAGAAACACAGACACAGATCTAAAAAAAAACGGTTTCAAAGACAGACTAAAAACGGTTGGTCATTAACTTAATTACAATGCTTCCTATCGCAGATCAACAAAATAAAACCAACTCAAACCTTTAATCCAACACAATTAATCAACTAAGCGCAATCTAATTATTTTTTCATAAAAGCGGACTAAGTGAACGCAATGTTAACGTCAAATCTAATTTACACCATGCAGTTTCATCGACTAAGAGACGACTCAACAACAATTGGGCAACTAAGTGTATACCCAATTTCAAGTGCAAATACGGATTTGATATTAACCAAGTCAGAGTCACAATTACAAATACAGTCCAGAAATCTCAAAGAAGCAATGCAATATCGTTAATGACCAACACAGTTAATTTAACCTATCATGACAATTAAAGTGACAAGACCAAACATATTAGACAACATTAAAATAAAAATAAAATACTAGACCCCAACAATGTGACAAACAACTATCTAGCTTAATTAAAATTATTAAATGCAAAACTACATTAAAGAAATGAAAAACAACTAATCCTATTATGCAAACTAATTCAAAACAAAAGAAATAAGCAAACACAACTTTTTCCTACTAGCAATTTATGTGACCAAGTGCATCCAACCAAATTAAATTAAAAGTGAAAAAGGGCTAGAAAAACCCCTTGGGCCGTGAGCATCCTTGTGGCATTCCAAAGTCCAACTTCAAAGTCAACCTTCACTAAACTATAAAATATGTTGCCTCTTGTCCCATGTGCTTCTTTCTTCAAGAAAATTGAACATAAGACAACCTCACACCATAAAAACCGTGCAATCCTCTCTCCATGCAGCAAAAATTCTTGTTCCACACACCAAGACACCAATTTACGTGAATCACCAATGCAATGGTTGCAAACAATGCTTCAAAAAGTCCACAAGTCAAAAAGTGCTCAATTTCTCCTACCCTTGTGCCACATAAGCAAGGTCAAATGAAAAATAAACACCAAAGACCACCCTTCCTCATGGTAATTCTCGGCAGAAACAATGCTAGAGGCAAAACCAAAGTGGAAAAAATTCCTTTAGTTAAAAGAAGCATCTCCTTTTGCTTGGCCAAAAGTGGTAAAAATTAAATGCATCATTCTCTCTCCTTTCTACACACCATTTTCGTTTTTTTTCCTCTACCAACAGCCATCATTCACGTTTTCTTCCTTCAATCTACCGAAAATACACCCAAGAAAACCCAAAGTTCAATTGCAAATCAACACAAGAACAAGAAACCCAAATTTCTACTTATTTGACCCAACCAAACCTTCTATTTCTTCAAGCTTTTGGTAAAAACGAAAATCATACTGCTAGCTCAAGGTCCAGCACAATCCAGCCATAATAATGTAGCACAAATTCTAGCTCATAAAATGCTTCCAATCAACAAGAACAAAACACAAGAAGAAAGGGTCCAAACTCAAACACCTATACACCAACTCAAGCTTCCTTCACTCCAAAACCCATCAAGAACTTCATTTTCATCATCCAATCCAAGTAAACCAAAGTAAATACGAAATTACTGCAGCAAATGAGAAGAAAAACGAAATAGCTCTTCATTCAAACCAAAGACCCATCATGAAAATGCAAAGAAACAACCTCAAGCTCATACTTTCAACTTCAAACAACAAGAAACAAAGTGGAATATGGGACGGTTTTCACCACCACCAAGCAAAGATAAACAAGATTCAAGCAAGAGAAGAAGAAAAATGCATTCTTTGTTCATTCCATGCTCAAAAACCGTGAAGCACCCACCATGGTCTCCAAGAGAGAGTTCTTACAAAAAGCCTAAGCAAAATGAAGTGTAAAAAAATGAAGTGGCGGCTCCTCTCTTCTCAAGGCCGAGAATTCCATAAAATGGGTGGGGTCCACCTCTAAAAGAAACCCTAGGATTTGGTGCCAAGTGTCCCACACATTAGGCTTTTACAAAATTGCCCTTAAAAGGGTCCAAAACACCTAATTCTAATTAAGGACTTCTAGAAAACGAATTACAACTTTAATTAGAATCTAAATGACTAAATGTTGAGCCTTTGAATGTGTCACGCCATATCCTAATGCTCCAGATGATGTTTCCACAACTTCCCTGCAACCAGAAATGCGCTTAATCAACTCAGAAAATCCAAATTAGCACAATTACGAATTTCTGACCAAATTAAGCAGAATTCGGAAAACGGGGAAATAACAGACAATTAAACACAATTCCCTGGTTTATTTAACTGCAATAAACTAAATACAGTTCAAGAAATAACGACTCATCAATGATTTCACTGCAATTACCCTGTACTTCAATAGTCTCCTTCTCAATATAATTTATTTTCTTCATGAGAAGCTCCTTCAAAAACTTTGCATATGAAGGCATTTGCTGCAGTGCCTCAGAAAAAGGTATCGTGATCTCAAGCTTCTTAAAAATCTCCATAAATCTCTTAAATTGTTTCTCTTTTTCCTTCCTTGAATAAGTCTTTGGATAAGGAAGGAGTTTTTCAAACTCTTCTTTTTTAACTTTTTCAACCTCTTCTTTCTTTATTTCTTCCTCAACTCTATTTTTTTCACTCCCCAAACTTTCTTCTTCCTCTCTTTCTTTTTCTGTTCACTTTCCTCCTCTTCACTTATTTTTTCTTTCTCTTTTCTCTCAATTTTTCTCTCATCTAACACTTTACCACTCCTAGTAACAAAGGTCTTACATTCTTCACTTCTCACATTCGTCTCATGCCCCTTTATCTTCTCTACATATGTTTCCACTCTCATTCTCATATCCTCCATGCTTTTGACATAGGTCATACTTATATTCATCACTTATTGAAAGAGTTCTTCACAATTTGTGTTCTTCTTAGGTGGCGTGATTGGTGGTTGCCATTGAACCTTTGAAATATTATGAATTTCTTGTGGCAATAGAGAAAGTTTCTGTAAAACTTCTTCCAACTGCTGAGTGATCACTTTGTGCTGCTCAAGCACAACATCCTGATATTGTAAATGTGAAACTTCTTGCTGTTGAAGAAAATCTCCACTTTCACTATTCATCTCATTGTCACTGACTGCCATATTCTCTATCAACTCATAGGCCTCTTCAGCAGTTTTTCTCTTGATATTACCTCTAGATGAGGCATCTAGCATAAGCTTGGATTGTGTGCCAAGACCTCCAAGGAATGTGAGAACTACAGTTGTCTCATCAAAACCATGCACAAGCGTCTTCCTCAACAAACTTTTATATCTATCCCACGCCTGACCTAGGGTTTCCTCCATGCCCTACCTGAAAGAAGAAATTTCCATCTTACCTTTATTGATTTTAGATTGTGGAAAATACTTGTTCAAAAATTTTGCCACCATAGCCTCACAAGTTGTAAAGCTCTCTTCCGGGAAAGAATTTAGCAACAGTTTAGCATTGCCTCCCAATGAGAAGGGAAACAGGGTAAGTTTAATAGCTTCATCCATCACTCCATTGATCTTCACCGTATTGCAGATTTCATTGAATGTGGTGAGATGATCATATGGACTTTCATGTAATAGTCCATTAAACTGGTTGCTTTGCACCAAGTGTATCAATATCGGTTTCATCTCCATATTCAATGCATTGACCCTCGGCCTTGCGATGCTATTAAATTGTTGAGGGCCAACCACATGGGATGCATCTGCTAGAGTGCGTCTAGGAGGAGGAACTTCCTCCCCAGCCATGTCTTTTGTGCTTTGGTTGGATGTCTCTGGTGAGGGTTGTAACAGTCTCTCAAGAGAAGGGAATAATTCTTTAGATGATCTTTGAACTTTCCCTCTCCTTTGAATTGCACTTAAACCTTCAAGAAGAAGTTGTTGATTTTTCTTGCTCCTAGTATGAATTGTATCCTGCATACACAAGAAACAAAACCCTAAAAAGCACTTTTATATAAAAATAAAACAAAAACGAAACAAAAACACAAATCAAGTCAAATTCAATCAAAAATCACACTACTAGAATAGTTAAACCACGAGTCCCCAGCAACGGCGCCAAAAACTTGTTAACACTTCGCCAAGTGTACCGAATCGTATCAAGTAATAATAAAACAGTAAGTCCGAGTATCGTTTCCCAGAGGACTCTTAGGCCTAAACGTTCATGTGAATTCTTGATTTCTTAAGACTTGATGGAATGAAAATTAGGGTTTTAAATGTAAAACAAAAAATAAACATGCATGCAAAGATTGATCAATTGACAGTTGAACTATACGAATGAATGGTGTTGTTGGGGGTTTATGATTTCATCTTAATCCACTCTCATATAATTACTATTCTTCTTAATTCTACTTCTTTATAAATGTTAATGCCACTTTCTAAATTCCCTCAATTCCAATATCTTGGAGGATAGAGTCTACTCCTAATTACTAGTTTACTATGTCTAGTCTCCCTAGCAATTATTCATGCATTACATAATTCGCACAGAAGCTTAAGGCAATTGGGCCTCCTATTCCTATGTCTAGGTAATATTTCTACCAAAAGAATTCCCTCATGTCTAGACCTAACTATACGTGTCCATATAGATAGAATCAATGATTATGCTATTGAATAATGTCTTAAAAAAAGCATGCAAATATAATGGAGGAAAAACTCTAACAATTGAAAAAAGTTTGCATATGAATTAAAGTAGAATTTCAATACATGAGAGTTTCAAAAGGATTACATCATTCCCCCAACAACAAAGGGATTTAGTTCACCATAATCATGGTGAAACTAGATGAATTGAATGAAAAATATGAAGAGATAACCCTAGATTTGATCAAATGAAGCTTTCGCATCCAAAATCCACCTCCAAGGGGTGAGAAAGTGTGTTTATGCGTCTTCTTCTGCCAAAAGATGACCTCTAAGGGTCACACTGATCTATTTATAAACTGTGAAAAATTACAGAAAACAGGCCCAAGCCTAAAGTACAGCGCTAAGCGCTGGGTCCACCACTCAACGATAGCTGCGACACTCAAGTGGGATGCTCAGCGTTCACGCCCAGGGGTCTGGCAGTGTTGTTACTGAAGGGCCAGCGCTCAACGCTGGATTTGGCACTCAGCGGTGGGCACAATTCTATCTTCCCCCCTCAGCGTTGGCGCTTAAGCGTCTGACAATGTACAAATTGAAGAAATCAGCGCTGAGCGGTAGATCGGGCGCTCAACGTTGGGTGCGATTCTTCATTTATGCCTTTTTCCATCTTTTCTTGAGTCCAAATCCTTCTTACTTCATTATCCTTCATCCAATTCTTGTTAATTCTTTTCAAAACAAGGAAAACCAAGCATAATACCCATAAAACCACCTTTGACTCTCTTATAACCTAACTAAAACAAAATGCATGATTTCAAGCTATTTTCTAAGTCATAAAGGGTGTGTTTTGTATCAAAATTAAGTATGAAAATAACGGTTTTTGAACCGTTATCACATAATTTCATTACATTCTTCCTTTCCCCTTCTTTCACCATGTCTACCTAATTTGGTTATATAAATAGTGCTTATTCTGCCAGTGCCTCTGATTATGATTTTTCCTCTGTATGTGTCTCTGATTATGATTCTCATTTTGTGTCTACTGCTCCATATCTCATGCATATTGCATCTGATGCACCATATTCTACTTCTTATTCTCATGTGCATTTTGTTGATTTCTATGTTGAGAACAATATTGCTCATCTCCAACTCCTGAGACTGCTCTTTGGGAGCATATTTCATTTAATGAGGATGATTTGCATTACGTGCTCACCACTGGACTGATACATTTACTGCCTATGTTTCATGGTTTTGGAAGTGAATGCCCACATAGACATTTGGAGGAGTTCCATATTATTGGTTCTATAATGAAACCTCCACATGTCCCAGATGATCACATGCTCTTAAGGGCATTTTCGCACTCATTACAAAGAGCAGCAAGGGATTGGTTGTATTGTCTTCCTCCAAGATCCATCATTGTTTCGGAAGATCTTAAGCGACTGTTCTTGGATAAATTCTTTCCTGCTCAACATGATTTTGATCTGTATGGTTACAACGACAATCCTGGATGGAATTACCCTAACCTGGGATGGTATGGTACTTCACAGTAACATCCATATCAAGAAGGACCATTTCATAACACTTGTATGCCTCAACATCACTAATTCACCCCCTTCTTGGTGTGAGAAACAAAGAACATTCCATCCAGGATTAAATAAAACATTGATAATCGATTATTTTGTGTAATAATCGATTATTTGTGTAAGCAACTCTTTTCTAAACTGGCTCGTGATAATCGATTATCACCCTTGATAATCGATTATTTGCGCAATGACTCACTAAATACGAAAACTTCTAAGAGTTTTTACATCATTACAATTTATCCTATACAATTGTTTCTACAAAATGCGTTTAACAAAGATGCACTTAGAGTCTTCAATTCTTCAACTTTTATCATCATCAAAACTTCACAGTAGCTTCAAGATACCAATGCTCCTCATTGGTAACACTTTTTTGCCAGCTAGCCATTCACTCAAATAGAGAGGTTATACCAGAAGAGAACATAAGAAACAAAACTAAGGCAACAACCTATATTTTTAGATTATTACAAAAAGAGGATGCTTACAAGAAAAAAAAAATGAATGCAAGAAATGCAAGGAAAATGATCACTACTCACAAAGATAAGGATTTAAAAACAAAAACCAAGCATACAAAAATACACGAATAAGAAACAGTACCCAAAAGTGCTACAAAAGAAGAAACAGATCCTAATCTCACTAAAAAATGCAAAAAGAAGAAACAAACCTAAACAAGACTAACTAAACACTCTAAAACCTAATTCGCCGAGTTCCCGGCAAAGTCGCCATTTGTTAAACTACTTTTTAGCTGCCTAAAGCAGAACAAAGTTGGTCCCCACTAATGTCATATAGGGATGACCAAGATATCAATTTGTAGACTCGACAAAATTAAGTTTTAAAGTGAAGAGTTAAAGTCCTGGTTTATTTACTAACTATTACTATGAAACAAGGTGGGGACATTTAAAAAAATGGAACTAAAAAGGAAAAATCTAGTCTAAACTAAAATCCGTTTGAAGAAAAAAAAATGTAAGAATTTTTTTTTTACTGGAACCTAAACTAAAGTTACCTAAATAGATACCTAGAATTACATGAAACTAAATGCTAAAATATAAAAGTAGCAAATCAGAAACTGGAAAAATACATTAAACCTAAGGTGAAATAATAGAATGATAGTAACAGATTCTAGAACACAAGTGAAATCAAAATGTAGAATTATAAAGTTGCAGAGAAAGTAAATCAGTACAAAAAATTGCATCTAACTTAATCCAGATATCATTAGAAAGTAAATGGAAACCAAAAACATTACTATTGAACTAAGAAGGCATTTAAACTGCATGAAATCAAAACCTAAAGTTACAATCTATATTCAACTATAAAACGCAAAAAACCTAATGACAATGAAAGTAAACTCTAGAAGCAATTAAAACATCACGAAAAATCAAATGGAAGCAGAGAACATAATCGCAATAAGAAAACCAAGCAGGAATGTAGATTTTATTAAACGTAGAATGAAAAGTACAAGAAATTTCAACCGTAAAAGCAATGTTGAGATACTTACGGCCTGTCACCACCGTGAGTGTCGATCAAAAGTCCAAGAATCTGAAATACTACTCTACGAATGCGTAAAAACCCTAAAATTCGTATATCTCGCACAAAGAACTCTCGCGGAGTCTATCACCCTTCGCTTACAACACAACACACACGAGTGAAGTATGTCACCCTCCACCGCTTCACACACTCTCTCAGAATTCTCGCTCTCGCAGAGCCTCTCACGGGTGGAGTCTGTCACCCTCCACCATTCACAACACTCTCGTGCCCAGAACTCTCTTCGCGGAGCTTCTCACCCTCCGCACTACCACATTTTGTTCACTAAAACACCTTTTATAGGGTTCGAGAGAAAAGAGAATATGCGCTTTGACGTTTCGCGCATCTTCTTCAATCAAACGATCAACCCTTCTTATCTTTCACTCTTTCTCTCTGAACCCTTCGATCATCTTCTTCATCTTTTGTCGGTTCAAGCTCTGCACGCACGCTGATCTTCAATCTTCTGATAAGAGGCACGAGGTAAGCTTTCTCTTCCTCCTTCATTCTGTCATTCTCTGGAAACCCTCGCTCGAGGAGGAGGTCCATTTTTTTGGGCAAATGAACTCTCGTAGCTTGAGCACTTCTCGAGGGCAGTAACATCCTAACCAAAACGCACAATTTCATTAACATAGGCCCAGTTACGTGCTAACTGCATATGTAGTTTATTACCAGTTGTCAGCCCAATTCTAAAAAACACCATTTTAATAATTGCAGGCCCAATCAAAATATAGACCAATCAACCCTCTCCATCAACCCAATTTCCAATCAGCAGCAGCCCAAATACACACTTCAGTCAAGCCAATCAGCTGGTCAATTTATTTCCTTCAAGTTAGCACCAACCCAATGCATAATGGGTCAAAAATATGTTTCTGTTGACCAAAATAAACCCAGATGACCAAAGGTCTTCCTGCCATTAAAATCAGAACTCATTAGCAAATAAAAGCAAGGTATTTCAGCAATTAAAGAAATATAAAAACAAAATAAAGAAAAATATTTGTATCAAAGATTTTCTAAAAGAAAATTATAAATTTTCTAATTATTAACAAAAACCAAAAATACTCTTAAAAATACCTTTTTAACTACAATTTTACATTTCTAAAGATTTAAAAGAAAAATCTAAAATTGATTGGTCTTAATTCTTCAATCAGATGAATAAAGAAGAACTCCTAGGGAGAAGTCAAAGAACACTAGAAAAGTGGTTTCCAGAGAGATGATGCGTTTTAAAAATAAAGAAACTCATTCATAATGAAACTATTTATATTAAAATCATTTAATATTAAAATAATCGAGTCTCACTATTTTTACACCACCACTACTTCTAAAATACCATTTTTTGGAGTGTTACAACTTCCTAGTTAATAATTTTCCATTTTTATTCACATTCATTCATAATAAAATTAAACTTATATATAATTAATTAAAATAAATAAATTGGAATATTTTCTTACATTACATCAACTAATCACTGGTACAAAAACGGGCTATAACGTCACCCGGTCAACGTCTCACCGCCCAATTTGCAACGTTAAAAATGACCGGTGGCATTACTGTAAATAAATTCAATCGCTCCATGTCCTCTATTGAAATTGTTCGCCGACTAATACTTATTAACGACAAACCAAAATCATATAAACGTAATCTAAAATGTGCTAACATCAAACAAGGGTCAGAATGACATAAAACAATAACCTTAGAAACACTTAATATCATTTTGAGAAACAACTCACGTTCAATTTAAAATAAAAATATAACGAAATAGTGGTTTGCTTCCAACAGTATCACTCTACCCACATTTGACGTCCACGATGCTAAATATTTGACGTTTTATATGACAGAGAGTGAATCCGTTTTTTATTCTTTATTTCTTTTCTCTTTTAAACCAGACAGAACGTCGCCAAATTTATGGTCTTCTATAAATTCCTTGTTGTAAAAAGCGCAACCATTATAGTGCATTTGCTTCCTGGGTTGGAAGGACACTAGATGTAGGCATTGTTGGCCGAACCAATATAAAAATCAGTGTTTGATTTTCTCTATCCCTACACTTTTACTTTGCAGTCGACTTTACTTTTCACGCAGTCAACTATGTTTTTCCGCTGCATATAATTTTTCATTACTTGCATTTCAAGAAAGTGTAAAATGTTTAATACTTTGATTGCAAGACTGCGAAAAGATTTTGTTTTTGACAAAACACCAATTCACCCCCCCGCCCTCTTGGTGTAAAACCGAAGCCTACCTATTTTCACACAATTGGCACCAGAGCTGGTTTTCATAAGATATTTGAAAAACTAGTCGACTCTGTTTTTCTCTGATTCGACTATATAAACCTGGGGATGGCTTCCAGTTTTCAAACTTTTGGTGAAGGTGCTTCAACAAACAGACCACCTCTGTTTGCTGGCGAAAATTATCCTTTTTGGAAAATTAGAATGCAAATCTTTCTTGAATCGCAAGATAAAGGAATTTTGGATGCCACTTAAAATGGTCCTTTTGTGCCTACAAAAACTATTGATGAGAAAACTGTTTTGAAACCTTTTACTAAGTGGACTGTTGATGAAAATAGAAAAGCTCAGTATGATATTAAAACTAGAAATATTATTGCCTCTACACTAACTATTGATGAATTTTTCAGGGTATCTCAATGCAAATCCGCAAAGGAAATGTGGGATGTTTTAGAGGTAACTCATGAAGGCACAAATGAAGTGAAGAGAGCTAGAAAGAATTCACTGATACAAGAGTATGAATTGTTCAGAATGAAAGCTGGAGAAAGCATCTATGATGTGCAAAAATGATTCACTCATATTGTAAATCATCTCATTTCTCTCGGGAAGGTATTCGACAGAGAAGAGATCAATATCAAGATTCTGAAAAGTCTGAACAAAAATTGGCAACCAAAAGTCACAGCAATCTCTGAATCCAAAGACCTTCCAACGATGAACATGGCTACCTTGTTTGGAAAGTTACGTGAACATGAATTGGAACTTGGTAGATTAAAGGATGAAGAGGAGATTGAAGAAAAGAAGTCCATAGCTCTGAAAGTTACAAGCAAGAACAACACAGAAACAAGCATGGACGAGAAAGAACTGATGACCTTGATGGTAAGGAAATTTAGTCGACTTTTAAATAATGATAGTCAATTGACTAACCATGCAGGTCAAGGCAAAAAGAAAAGCTTCAGTACAAATGCTATCAAGTGTTATGAATGTGGAAAGGAAGGTCACATCAAACCTAATTGTCCTGATCTAAAGCCTAAGCAGAAAGGAAAGAAGAGATTTCCTCAAGGCAGAAACATGAAAAGAAAATGAGCATACATTGCTTGGGAGAATACAGATTCTGAAAGCTCAAGTGATGAAGATGCTGATCAAGAGGAGGAATCCAACATGTGCTACATGACTGGAGTAATATGGGACAATTATGACAGTGATGCAGACATCTCAAATGAACCAGTGAAAATCAAGTATGATCTACTGAAAGACGCCTTTCAAGAACTGCATGCTGAAACAATGCGACTACAATACAAGGTTAGAAACTGTTTTTACAGAAATGTTGCTTTTCCTAAAGGATTATATGTTTGGATACCAAAGGAACAAGTAACAAAGACTGACAATGATGGACCCAAAGTTAAATGGGTACCAGCAACCAAAAGTTAAACTATTTCGCAGGATATATAGCAGATGCAGTTGATCTCAAGGATGAATCAATTATGGAATACATCAAAAATCTTGAGTATCTACAACTGGTAATACTGTATCAATTCACTGCATTATTGCTAAATCTAATTGGTTGTGAATATGTGGTTGCATGAACATCTTGTTTGGATTGACTGTCTGGTTGATTGATTATTTGAGTTTAAAACTCTATTTTTCATGTATCCTAGTCGACTGTGTTATTAATTCATTCGACTATGTTCTGTATATGTGTCTGCAACTTTAGTTTTTAAATACTTTTTGACACACCCTGTCAACCAAGCCCACTGGGTATTCGACTGTGAACATTCTTTTTAGCTAGGTCTGAAACTGAAATTGTTTTTGGTGCGAAATGAAGTCAAATATTTCCCTCCAAAATTTCATATTTTCCTATTGCCTTAATAATTCTATAATCATGGGTCACGACACTAAGCCACACTTCATCTGATGCATATGGTGAAATCTTCAGAAGGATGGTCATACAAAGATGAAGTTGCTGATAATGATATTGCTGGATCATCCTCTGGAATCAATCAATACAGGGCTCGAAATGAGTTTGAAAGAATTATTCTGAGCAAGTTAAATGAAATAGAAAGGAAACTTGATTAGCATATTAACAGGACTCAAACAAATGAAGAAAATGAATCATCTGAAGAAGCAAGTTCTTCTGAAAGCTCCTCACAAGAAAGTGAAAATGAGAATAATGAGCAGAAGAGAACTGAGGATAGTGAAAGTGACATAATTCTTAAGGATTTTGTTAACAAGAAAAGGAAGAAAAACTAGTTTCTTTTTTAAATCGTGTTTCTTTAAGTCTGTTTTGATTTGTTTTTTGTATGGCTTGATATGCCATCTTTTTCTTTCTTCTTGTTTTCCTTGTTATGAATCTAATAATCGTAATATCTTTCATCAAGGAAATGAAATTAATATTTTGAATCAATTTCAGTTGCTTTAATCTGGTTGATTAATATCTGATATATTGAATGAATTGATTCGACTGTGATTTGAGTGAAGTTGAATATACTTAATCTGTTTTACATTTTTACATATTGACTTCTGTTACTATTGATTATCTTTCTTGCTTAACTAAAATGCTTGATCTAGAAAAGATCTTTGAAAGGTTTTGCAAGAAGAACATTGCTTTTGGAACTGCAACTGGAATTCAAAAACCTTGGAAAGCAATGCATTCAACTAAGGAAATAATGCAATTGACTATTCTCAACAGGATTATAAATTCTAATTCTGGAATTTGGTTTTTCTTTCATTGATTGCTTATTCTGAATATCTGCTATTATCTCTGATATAAATTGATTTTAAATATCTTATTTGAGATAATATTGTGAGATTGTTGATGATTGTATCATTGCATGACTAAGTTGTTTGATATCTTGTCTTTGATACAAATCTGTACTATATTGTTTTGTATACTCTATGTTATACTGCATTGTGCATCTGATCTAGTTTTGATATCTATGAATAATGATAGGGGGAGTATCACATATTACACATTTTTCTTTCACATGCCTGCATTTCAGGGGGAGTAATCATTTACATGTGATTAAATGTGCTAATGAGAGCATCATTGCATCTTGAAAATTGCATACACTTTTTGATGCATCTCGGTTTGAAATATCAGTATAAATATCTAGAGCATTCCTTTTTTGTTAATGCACAAAGGGGAAGAGAATTTATGAAAGCTTTATGAAAGGGGGAGAATTTTTATTCTATCTCATATTTGCTTGATATTTTGTTGTTTGATTGAGTTACATACAGAGTTACTTGAACTATGATATATCTTTTGTTACTCTGTCTTGTATTTGATTGTGCAAACATGGTTGGTTATTAATCATGGTTGTGCATCATAAAAAACGAGGGAGATTGTTGAGATTGTTGACAACACAATTTCTATATCAATCTAGTTTTTTATGATGGCAACACATTGCTTAATAACATGCATATGTTGTTTGTTGTTATTACATGTTCTTATGCAAATTGATTGTTATATCTGTGAACATGCTTATGTACTGTGTTACATGTTCCTATGTTGATTGATTGATATATATGTGGAACGTGTATATATGATTTATGTGCTATGTGCAATGCATCATTACATATGTTTTTCTACACATGTTTTAAAGCTGAAAACCACAAGCACTTTCATGAACTTATAACTGTGTGACAAAGTTCTAGTGCAGTCGACTACATTATTAATGGATTCGACTATGCTAAAATCTTTGTACAGATTTTGAGAATTTCGTTATGCGCCACACATTCGACTGTGTGCGCCACACATTCGACTATGTGCACGACACATTCGACTGTATTAGTTATCTAATTTGAAATTCTGTTATGCTCTTGCACTCTAACGGCTATATTTTTAAAAGTTAGTTGAGCACTAATGTCTTAGTCAACTGTATAATGTGTTTTGTTTTTGGTTGATTGTACGCTACCAGGTTGATTGTTTGTTATAACTGTCATAATCCAGTTGACTGAATTAGTAGCATAATCGACTGAGAGTCTGTCTAATTAACAGAAATCTATAAATAGACTGATCACGAATCAATTAAAAGACTTTTGAAGAACTGACAATTTCATTTCTGTTTCAGATTGAATTCTCTATTGTAAGAGCTCCAAGAATTCTCCAAGAAGACGGTGGTGATCTTTCTTGAAAGAGATTCAAAGGGAGGTTCTTCTGGGTTGATCATTTTTCAGGCTTGGCATCCTTGAAGACTGCTACATTGTTTTTCTGGCTTGGCATCCGTAAAGACTGCTGGTATTTGGACCTGTTGGTTACAGGGGATTATTCACTTTGAGGATTGTTCAAAGTGGTGTTGTAGATTGCAGAAGAGGGGATTCTTGCTGCAAGTCTGGTTGTTTTGTTTTGCAGCTATATTTTGGTTTTTGGTTAAAGAGGATATTTATATTTTTGACGTGGAGGTCTTCTATAAATTCCTTGTTGTAAAAACTGCAACCATTATAGTGCATTTGCTTCCTGGGTTGGAAGGACACTAGATGTAGGTATTTTTGGTCGAACCAGTACAAAAATCAGTGTTTGATTTTCTCTATCCCTACACTTTTACTTTGCAGTCGACTTTACTTTTCACGTAGTCAACTACATTTTTCCGCTGGATATAATTTTTCATTACTTGCATTTCAAGAAAGTGTAAAAAGTTTAATATTTTGATTGCAAGATTGCGAAAAGATTTTGTTTTTGACAAAACACCAATTCACCCCCCTCCCCCCTCTTGGTGTAAAACCGAAGCCTATCTATTTTCCAACAGTAAACACACCTCAAAAGAATTTGAAAATGTAAATGCTACTCCTACAATATTATATACCAAATAAAAATATATGACACTCCCATGCCTAGTTTCCTTTTCCTGTTAAGAGCACATGCATTTCACAAGTTTTGGACTCTAAATAAAGTCAAATTTCAACTTGCAATTACTATTTACAATTCAAAGTAAAAGAAAAAATAATTTCTAAATTTACATATTTAACAATATAAAATAAAAAAGAGTAATTTTTTTAGGTTAAGAATGTTTGTAGTCCTGAAATTACATGTAAAATTAAAATTCATTCTTTTTTTCAAATTTTGATAAATTTTGATTTCTAAACATTATAAATTATTGAATTTAGTCTATTTAACCAACATTAATTTTTTTGGACTTATTTTATAATGTTTTAGCCTGATATTTGAGTTAAAACTGATCTAAATGATGTAAATAATTCAAACTTTATAAAATGTATTTGTTACATCAAAATAAAACTAACGCAATTGGAGTAGAACTATATTTATTAATTTTTAAAATTTAGAAATAAAAAATATATTAAATTTGAAACAAACAAATTTTAATTTCGAATATAAATTTGGAAAACAAAACGATATTTAATATTGTAGTTAATAAGAAGTTGGGGTGGGTATGGATTAAATCCAATTTAAATCTAAATTTTAATTTCGAATATAAATGTAGATCTAAATTATATTTCAATCTGTATTTTCAAAGAAAATAATTTAGATGTTTATAAATCAGTCTAGTATCAATTTTAAAATTGATAGTTTTTTTAAAATCAGTTCTAAGAATAATTTTTACAGTGAAAATTTATTGAAATCTTCCAAATTTCATAAATATGCAATTAATTAATAATTTTTTTTAAAAAAGTAAGTTTTTCATATTTAGCACATGTTTTCTATAGACTTGTATATAATGTTTGATACACGTCTTTCTTGATCCTCGGTGGACGAAGAAGAAAATGTTATATTATTTAAAAGATTAATATTAAAACATGAAGATACTTATTATTATTATTATTATATATATATATATATATATATATATATATATATATATATATATATATATAAACTAAATATATATTTTTCTAAACAACAAAATAATTTAATAAGTTTTGCCCCTGACATATGTTTTGTTTATGTTTCTTCTAGGGAAAGAAATATTATACACATATACACTTATTAAGATTAGGAAAAGGAAAACTCAAAAACTCCCGCATTAAATCAAAGAAATATATGATTATGCTAGCTTATATGCAAACTTTTACTTTATAATTTCATCTCTAAAAGGATCACATTATAATTTCACCTTTAAAAGGATCACATTAAAATAATTTTTATATTCGAAATTAATATTTTTAAATAAATTATATTTTTTTTTATCTGAGTGTATCTATAATTACATTGAATAAAATTTCACCTCTAGTAAACATATTTATTATCCTCAATTTTCAATTATTTTTTATGCACAATTAAATTTGAAATGTTATAACTAATTTTAAAATCAACGTCAAGTCAAATCATAAAAATCAAAACTATTTTCTTATAGAAATATGGATTTCGACTTATCCAATTATTTGAATTATTACAATCTATAAAAATTCAATCTAGCTTTTTTTAGAAAATACAGATTTAAATTTAGTTTCAATCCAATTTATTTCTGAACACATTTTATGAATTTTTTGCCTAGAGAGTAGCTGAAGGGCAAAAAGGCAACAATAGAAAACACTCCTAAGCACAAAATTTAGAAAAACCGATAAAATCAAAAGAGAAAATTTTCATAATGGCAGGCATTCAGTATATTAGTTACAAGGACACCTTGAATGATTTTATAATATAGAAAAACTTGTCATTGACATTACATTGATCTTGTTTTGGGCATACACCACTTAGTTCATTTCCAAAAGCCAGAACACTCTTGAACCTCTTTACATAGGGAAGGAGTCACAAAAAGAAAAAAAAAGTTATACAGAGCTGCACGCAAAAAAAAAATAATAAAGCAAGGATAAATAGTAATGTCTGTTCCAAAACAGCAATAACTTCATTTACCACTTTCACTTTCTTTCAAAAGATCTGCAAGTTCAAATGATAGTCAATTCAAAATCATCCACAACGAATTATACTACTTTATGATCAACACTAGTGTTAAAAAACTTCAAAACCAAGTTGTTATTGCTTTCTGTTGAGGGTTTGGGCATTCAGCAAAACTAAAACGGAGAATAATGTCTGGAAAAAGACTCATTAAATCAAATGTTGAGAACTAGAAATAATGTCAATAGAGATGTACCAAAGTGTGACCTGCGTCCATCAGAGAAAAAAAAAGTGAATTTGAAAAGTCAGGCCGTTGGATTCTGGAATTATCTACCTTAAACGAAGGAGAATCAATGTCTTGGGAGATGGAGTGATGAACTTGCCTAACTAACATCTTCCTGAATGATTGCAAGAGAAGTTGTAAAAAGAGAAGAAAACAAATAACTAGTAGCTATATAGTATTGAGGGGAGGTTAGTGATTTTAAGAAAAAATAAAGAGGCTCCTTAGTGACATTTAAACAAATATTAAGGAAGTTAATATGATCAGTCCAAGGGATTATGAGCAGAAAACTACACTTCGTAAAGAGCATATATGCATTAACAATTTTAGAAGTATCACAAAATAAATTGCACCTTTGAAGGATAAACACCAAAGGAGCATAGGCAAATTTGCATGACATTGCATTACACAGTCAACACAAAAACACAAGGCTTCATTCCATCATCCCCATCCAAGCCTGGAAGAGAATGAATGTTCCTGCCATACCAAATTGCAAACCCAAAATTTAAAAGCTATGGTTTTGCCAAACTGAACATATTCTCCATCAGGTTAACAAAAAGTTGATACATGTTGCTAGAATTAAAAGAGGCTGTGCAGAAAGTTTTCACAACACTTAGCAAAAAAGCCTATGCCACAGACACCAAAATTACAATAATCCATAAAAAGTATGACACATAAAGTACCAAAAGGACCAATAAACGATACCTAACCCAATGAATCTAATTGTTGGATGACTGTAGGGCTTCAGATACCAACTTAATCTGCTCCGCAATCAGTAGAGAGCGATTAACAAGTAGTTCCATCTCAGAATATTGCAACACTTTCCACCTTCTCTCTAATTCCTTCCTCTTGGATTCTTCAATCAAAGTGAGTCCTCTCTTCATCTCATCCTCATCCAACTCTTTAAAACAAGAAATATTGCTGTAAAGGAAACTAACGTCACCACTTTCAGACGCTGATGGCTGCGCCGGAACTTTGGCCTTGACTTCTGATTCCCTCTTTTGAGTCGGAACTTTGGCCTTGGCTTCTGATTCCTTCTTTTGAGTCTCGGTAACGTATTTCGCAGGCTTGGGCTTTTCCACCCGTTCGTTGGGCAATTCACCCCAAATCTTTTTGGAGTGTGTAAACAAGACCCGGTCGTGAAACCTCAACCGAGGCTCAATTCCTTTCTTCTTTTTCGCCTCATAAGTCTCGAACTTCTTCTTCAGCCGTCGAATCTTATCCTTCAGCTGATGGCTGGAAACCTCCACGTGGAGTGACTTCTTAATGAAGTTGTGGAAAGCGTCGACATTCCAATAAGGCTCTTGTCCGGTCTTTGAGATGAACTCAAGTATGCCCTTTACAATGCAGAGCTCGTCTTCTGCGCTCCAGATCCTCTGGAACAACACCTTCGCTTGCCCGCCGGTCCCGTCCTCCTCCGTTTCGTCGTTAGCAACGGAAGGAGAAGGAGCCTCAGCTGGTTTTTTTTTCGTGCGTTTCGGCTCAGGCGGCTCAGTTGCGTGGGCGGGGCGCTTGGATCCCAGTTTCACCGGCGTGGAGGAACGCTGGGCCTGGACCTTGGGCTGGGGCTGGGGTAGATCCGTGGGCTTGGGTTTGGGTTTGACTCGAGCTGGTTCGGAGTCAGTGTCGGATTCGGATTCAGAGGAGGACTTGGGGTGAGGCTTGGAGAGATGGTTTGCAGAAGCAGGGAGAGTGGAACGTTGCTTCTCGTCTTCTTCTTCTGAAGAATCGTCTTCCTCTTCGGAGGAAGAAACCTGTGCTGCTGCTGCATGCTGTTGAGAAGAATGCGGTCGGTCATCATCTTCCTCAAATTCGGAGAAGGAAGCAGTTGAAGGATCTTCCACCGGTGCAGGGCGCTGCTTCGGCTTCTTTGTCATGGTCGAAAATTTGGGAATTTAGGGTTAGCGGGGAGTGACAGTGAGAGAGACTCAACACAGGAAAATGAACAGGTTTTTTATAATATAATTAGTTCCTTTTATAAATAATAAAAATAAGATAAACATTGTTATTTCTTTACCTGAAAATTTTTAGTTATTACTTCGTGGTTTCTGTTTCTTTTTGTTGTTTTATATCATTATTACATGTTCTATTTTCTGTTTTTTTTTTTCATTTTTTTCTACTTATTTTCTTTTCATTATTTATTTTAGGGTTAAATATATTTTTAGTCTCTATGGGTGATTATGAGTTTAGTCCCTCTTTCAAGATATAATTTAATCCTTCAATTTTAGAAAATTTTAGTTTTAGTCCTTTTTAACAAATTTTTTTAACTTTATTTGTTGTTTCAAACGTGTTTCTCAGTTAACATTGAAGCAAAAATGTGTCAAATAGTGTAAACAATCCAAATGTTATAATGAAACGTATTTGAAACCAGAGTTTGATAAAAAAGACTAAAACTAGAGTTTTCTAAAGTTGAAAGACTAAATTGTACCTTAGTTTGAAAGAATGACTAAACCCAAAATCGCCCCAAAGTATAGAGAGTAAAAACATATTTAACCCTTTATTTTACCGCTTTTGTGATTTTTTAGAATTTTGTTTTATGCAAATGATTTTACATTGCTTACGTCTTTTAAATGTTTGCCTATTTCTAGCTTATGAGCACTTTTCGTTCAAACACTATATATCTAAAAGTTTATTTTAGAACTAAATTAAATTAAATAAGAATAAATTGTTTTATATTAATTTAATTGAACATATTGATAGAAAGGTATATATATATATATATATATATATATATTATATTACTTTTATTTATTGGGAGATAAAGTTTGTTTCACTCGTAGAATAAATTTATTATAAATCACAAAGAAAAATAGTATGTGATATAAGTTTGTTATTTATTTTAATTTTATATATAACAATCCAGATTTTATCCAAATTGTAATAAAAGAGAGTTTCCATAGTCCTATGACATGAATATAAATAAAATCTATAATAATATTATCATTTTACTATGAATTAAAATCTCGAAAGTATTTTAAAAAGAGAACAGGTTTTGACTATATAAAATTTAACTATAAATTTTAGTTTCTCTACAAGAGACAGATAATAATATCATATGCTAAAATACATAAATAAGTTAGAAAGATTTAAAACTTAAAAGTTTTAAATTTATAAATTCATAAATTTGGTTAATTAAAAATAATGTCAAACAATCTATCATTTATATTCATATTATTAAATTTTTAGAAATCATTTAAAATATATTACTAACATTACCTTCGAAAGACTTGATGTGTTGACTAACACCTAAGATTTTATACGTGTTATTACTCTATCATTCTTGCTTATAAGAGTTATAGTTATAACATGTTTGGACTTTTCTCGATCCATAAAGTATGACAAGGTGAATTCTATACCTATCGAGCTCAACTTTCATTGGAACAAGAACCTCCCTCAACTCTCATCTTTAACTTTTTTCATCTATTTGATTCCAAAGATATTATCTGTTTAGTTCTTATCATCAATACATCCAATGCAAACCACATGATAGTATCCCCTCCTTGGGAATAACTAACTCCAATATCTTTTCATACAATAATCTCCATCTATACGTATTTAATATTACTATATCAAGCATAGTCTACAAAGGGCAGTGCATAAAAATATTCCAACTCTTCTCGTTTTAGGGTTTCACTTGCAAGTGAGCACCCAATAATGTTATCCTAGTGTCCAACGTTGAGGACCGTTGAAGCCCATTGAAATAGGACCAATCATAATGAGACAGTGCCTAATGTTACACACCCTTGAAGCTCACTATGAATTGGCGCCCAACAGTACAATGTGATGTCAAACGCCCTTATGCTTTGAACCCCTAACCTAGTTTGTTCATGAGCCAATGCTCGATGCTCCTTGTTTGCCACTCAACGCCACACTAGAAACCATCAGATGTAGGAAATATATAGTTTTCTCAAAGTGTTCCACTTTTGGTATTGATCACTCTTTTAAAAGATTTGTAATTGACTTAAAAACGTAATAAAATGGTACCATTATCTGCTAATTGATTAAACCTCAATGTCCTCACATAAATTTTATCCATTTATTCAATTCCACATACCCATACCCCCGCCATAGACACAAAAACACAGACACACGCACACACACACACACACACACACACAAATATGTCAAACAATTCCAAACCAGAAATCCCTTATTTTATCGAATATTCATCACAAATGACTTCATAACTGTAAAGGCAACAAATCATGACAACAATAATCAAACAATCTATACGTGCAAATGGATACACCACTTTACATAAAAACTAACTTCCCTTACCTCTATTCGAGCTCTCACATATTGTCTTTAAACCCTTTTTTGTCCTTCCAACGCTTTTTAGACACAGAGGGAGTCCTAGATTAATTATTTAAACTCATATTTGGGACTACATAACAGAAAAATATTCTAAGAACCTCTTAGTTGTCACATCAAGTGCTCATGTATTCATAGGTATGTAAAACACAAAATACCCTCTAAGAGAGTAGAAAATTGGACTTACCTTATAGAAGAGAATGATCAGTTGGAAAAAGAAATAAAAGTTATATATTTTTCAATTAAATTATTGTTATTTTATACTATCATTATTTACATGTCTTTAATAAAAAAATTAAAAAAATTGACATAGTTAAGTTGTAGGCACTTTATAAATTTGTGTATTAAAACTTTTCATCTTAATAAAATAAAATTGTTTACATCTTTTCAATTGAATATATTACGTTAGATTTTATTCTCAACTCATGTAGTATGGTTTTGTAATATTAAGTATAACAACACAAAGTTGAACAACAATAAAAATAAATTATTAGAACTGTATTTATTTTTACGTAAAATAACATTATTTTATGTTTCTATAGAATTAGTTTGACTTTTATTTTAAAACTAAAAGATATTGTAAAATAAGAGAGAAAGAGAAAGAAGAAAAGGGGAGTATAAGAGACAATGAAGGTTAATTTTTGGGTGTCATATTAGTAATAGGAAAAGTCTTATTTATAGATACAAAATGTAAATAAAAAAGATACAAATCAAATAGTTAATATAAATATTTAAATCTCATAAAGAGTGATCAATCATATGAGTAATTGTAAATCAGTCAATCATATGAGTGAATGTAGCAAATCAATGGACAACCATTAATTCATAGTACTCCTCTTCATGTCCATTGATAAGAGAACGTGTATCGTTACAACTTTACTAGGAAAAATCCTATGAGATAAAAACCTAGTGAAAGAAAAAATGTACATCATTCTTTATTCCTTAATATAATATTGTTCATCACATGTTCTATTTCTTCCCCTCATGTAAACTCGCATATTAAGGCGACAAAGTCCAATCTTGCGAATCAATTGCTCAAAAGTTCTCCTTGGCAAAGACTTTGTAAATAAATTTGCCCAATTTTCACATGAACGAATCTTTTGGATCTCTATATCATCCTTTCAATTGAACAATGCATTATTATCTTCATATATGGTTATTGATTCCACTTTTCCCAATGATATATCACAAATATATCACACATGTTGAATTATAAACCTTAACCAAAAGCATTCACGACTTACCTCATGTAATGTTAAAATTTTGCATGATTTTACAATGTTGTTGTTACGGTTTGTTTAATAAACTGCCATGAGATCGTTGTGCCATCACATGTGAACAAATGTTTTGTTTCTGATAAACCATTTTGAGGATCTAATAAATAACCTACACTATTAAGGTAATAAAGTATATGTTTTACTCTAGTTTAATGTCTTCTTGTAGGTGAAAAACTATATCTTGCTTAACAAATTTACAACAAATAATATATCAGGTCGAGTATAATTAGCAAGAAACATTAGTTCTCCTATAACACTAAGATATGGTACTTCTGGACCAAGAAGTTCTTCATCCTTTTCTTCAGGTCTAAAAAAGCCTTTATCAACATTTAATGGCCTCACAACCATTGAAGTGCATAAAAGATGTGACTTGTCCATATAGAACCTCTTTAAGTACCTTAATTATATAAGCCTCTTGATGTACAAAAACTACTTTTATTTAAATAGTCAATTTGTAATCCCGAACAAAACTTTGTATTTCCAAGATCCGGTTAAGACAAAATCGTCTAGAGAATAAACTGTCTAAGCAACCGAAGTTTTGAAGTTTAACAAAAAGCATTAAAAGAAATATTACTGTATGGAAAACTTCTTAAAGCAGTAGCGTCTAATGAAGAAATATTTTACAATGTCTGAAGCCAAGCTTATAAATAACATTTTTGGACCAAACTGTTTAAAAGAATCAAAAAATCATAAACAACATCTAAAAGAAAGTATCTCTCATTAAGATAATTTATTCAGACAATATGAACAAAACAAGCTAGTTTCTTGTGAAAAAAAAAGTCTATCTCTTATATAACATTAAGGTTAAAAGAATTTATTCAATACAATGTTATATTAAGCAAAGCTTTCTAAAGAAAACATCATTTGATCAATGATCACTAAACACTTTATCCTTTGAAGAAACATCTCATGTTTATACCATTTGACAACTAAGCATGTTTAATGTCTTACCAAACGATGCATTTGTTAATATAATGACAAGTGATAAAATGTCTTGAACATGTTACATTGCTTAATGGTCATAACGTTCAAAACATTTAATGCATGTACGGAAAAGTATTTCGATGCTTGTATACTTTGTTTCTTGATATTCATGCAGATCAATAAAGCAAAAAATATATGATCAGAATCACTGCACCTAAGAAAAAAGACGTTGTGAGAGAAGAATAATCTTTTAGGAATGTTTCTCTTGAAGCCATCTACTATTTCACATCGTACAAGCTCAAGTTTCGCTTAAGGCAATGAGAAAAATCCCTAAACCCTACAAAGTAGACTCAATTCTGACTTAACATCAAAGGGCTACCAATTTTTCATAAGTCAACTTCTTTGTCTAACGATCATCTTTCAAGAAAAGTTATATATAGAAGGAAGCTTGAAGAGAAGAAGTTGTTGATGATAACGAAGGAAAGATAACATAAGAAATGTGAAAAGAACATAGAAAGAAAAGCTTGTAGTGCTCATACAGCTTCTAAAGCTCAATATCTTTTGAGAGAAAAATCTTAGTAAAAGAGAGAAGCACCTTCAATTGTCATAGATTGTATTGTATTAGAACACATATTCTCTCGTTGAGAATTAATTGTTTGTACCTTGTAGAAAATTCATTTATGGACTTGTTGTAAGTTCTGAAGAGAAATCAAATACTTATTTGTTCAACTCTGGTTGAATTGAATGTTTAGATAGTTGTTTAGGGTTAGATCCAAGAGTGGCTATACTTGGTCTAGTCGTGTTGACTAGGAAACTAGAAGTGGTGGTAATACTCGTTGTAACCAGAAGTGGTGAGAATACCCGATGATATCTTGGAGAGGCAAAACTCGTGTAATCTTGGAAAACATTAATAGTGTTAAGATTGTTGACAACACAATATTTATATCACTCTGGTTTTTGATGATGACAACACATTTTTGATAACACACTTATGTTGTTGTTGTGTTACATGTTCTTATGCTTATTGTTTGATATATTGTTGAACATGTTTCTGTGTTATAATGCTATGTGAATGCATACTTATTGAGCTTGTACATGTTACATCATATCTGGTTGCATTACACATGTTTTAAAGGATGAAAACCACATGCACTCTTGTGAACTTAAAGCTGTGTGACAAAGCTGCAGTAAAGTCGACTCCAATACTAATTGAATCGACTATACTAAAGTCTTTGTACAGATTTTCAGAAACAATGTTGTGTGATATTTTGTGAAGGAAAGAATTTCAAAATGCTCTGACATGTCGAAGTCGACTGTGTGCGCCACGCATTCGACTGTATTAGTTGTTTGCTTTGAAATTCTGTTATGCTCATGAACAGTAACGCCTATATTTTTAAAAGTTAGTTGAACATTGAATATAAGTCAATTGTATTGAATGAGAATTTATTTTGTTTGACTGAATGGTACTGGTTTGACTAATCTGTTATAACTGTCATAACCTAGTCGACTGAATTAGTCGCATATTCGACTAAGGGAGCGTCTGATTAACAGAAATCTATAAATAGATGAAATATGAAGTTATTCTAAGACTTTTGGAAATTTGACGATCTAACATTTTTTTTTAGATTATGTTTCAGATTGTTTCTCTGAGATTATAGATCTCCAAGAACTCTTCAAGAAGATGGTGGTGATCTTGCTTGAAGGAGATTCAAAGGGAGATTCATTGCGCACTCACTGCTTGATCACATATCTGCACATTGGGGTGTTTTCTGGTTGATCAAGATTCTTGTTGGCATCCGTTGGTGATTGCTGTGGTTACCTGTTGTGATTACAGGGGATAGACTCGTGGAGTCTAGTTCACTTTGAGGATTGTTCAAAGTGGTTGGCAGATTGCAGGAGAGGGGACATCTTGCTGCAAGTCTTGTTGTGTGGTTTGCCTATATTTTGGTTAGAGGGTTAGAGAGGTGTTTTATATTTTTGACGTGGAGGTCTTCTATAAAATCCTTGTTGTAAAAACCTTGACCAATATAGTGCATTTGCTTCCGGGTACAGGAAGGACACTGGATGTAGGCATTGAGGCCGAACCAGTATAAAAACCAATGTTTGAAATTCTCTATCCCTACTCTTTTAATTACAGTCGACTTTATTATCTGCGCAGTCAACTATGATTTTCTGCTGCACACGAATTTTCATTACTTGCAATTCAATAAAGTTTGTAAAGTTTTCTACTTTGACTTAAAGATTGTGAAAAGACTCTGATTTTGAAAACCCACCAATTCACCTCCCCCCTCTTAGTGTAAAAAGAAGCCTACCTATTTTCCTACAAGTAGAACCCCTTAAGTGTTCTTAAGGGAGATTGAAAGTATAGGTTCAGTAAACCAATATAAAAATTTGTGGTCTATTACTTTTCTATTCAAAACATTTTCCATTTACTCATATTATAAAAACTAGCATCTAAACATCTCAAAATCTCTACACATTTTCTTTACAAGTTATTAGACGCTGCTTTGTGAAAGGATTTTAAGAATACTATTCACCCCCTCCTCCCTTTAGTGTTTTTTCTTGTGATTTCAGATCCTTCATCTCATATTCTTTCTTTAAGCAATCAATTGTCTTTGTGTGCTCACTAGGAGTTCCAACAATATTTATGTCATCTACATAAACAACAATTTTGGTAAATTTATTTTATAATCATTTCATATAAATATAAGGACAAATACCCTTCTTTTAATAAGGGCTCACTTAAATGGTTATACAATATACGTCCTGATTGCTTTAATCCATAAAGGGACATGTTCAATTTTATTGAATAATCCTCTTTATAATTTTCCTTGTTGGGCTAATTAAATCCTTCAAGGAGTTTCATATAAATATCCTTCTTAAGAGAATCGTATAAATAGGTTGTAAAATCATCCATTATATGTAAATGGAGACCTTCTTGTGCAACTAGGCTAATCAAATATCGAAACGTTGTTACATATAATACTAGTGAATATGTCTCTTCAAAAATGAATATCAGGTCTTTGTGAAAAACCTTGAGCAACTAACTATACTTTGTATCTAACAATTTCACAGTTTTCATTTTATTCTTTTATGCAAAAATCCATTTATACCCAATGGGTTTTACTATAACAAAATCATTAATTATTTAAAATAAATCAATTGAGATTTCCACCTTTTCTATTAGGTCATTGTCTTTTAACTCCTTTTCTCATTTGAAGGTTTTTATCTTTGGAACCAACATGCTTACCATGCTTCAAGTATGTCTTTGGATCCAGCACCACTCCTGAAGCGTGTTATGAATTAATATCAATTCTATTTGAAACATTAGTCGCTGATATATGTGATTTAGTTACCCTTTTTGTGTCGATAAAAACATTTTGTAATTGACTGACTAATTTTGTAAATAAATTATCCTTTGAACTTCTAGATCAATTATTTTGTACGAGGATCAAGATGAGATAATGATAATTCATTCTAATCAATATCTTTTTCGAATTGTTTTCTTTGTCCCCTTAATGTTGGAAAAACTTATTCATCAACATGGCAGTCGATCAAATGAACTCTAAATAAGTCTCTTGTTGATGGTTCAAGATATTTTATTATTGATGGAAAATCAAATCCAACATATATTCTTAATTATTTCGAGGACCCATCATAGTATCTTTTGGTGGGGAAATTGAAACATATTCAACATACCCAAAAATTCTTAAATGAGAAACCAACAACATGATAGAGTATTTGTGATAACTTGTTGGCTTTATTCAAATCAATATTGTAGCATGCAAAATTGCATATCTCCAAGTAGCCATTAGAAGATTAGCTTTCATAAGTAATGGTCTTGCGACCAATTTTAGACATCTTATTAATGATTCTACAAGTACATTTTGAGTATGAACATATGCTACTAGATGCTCAAATTCAATTCCAATTGACATACAATACTCATGAAAAGCATGAGATGTAAATTCAACTGCATTATCAAGACAAATTTTCTTAATCAGATAATCTAGGAAGTAACTTAGTTTGATTAACTATGTTAATAACTTTCCAAATGCTTGACTACAAGTTGACAATGAACAAATATGTGACCATTAAGTTTATGCATCAATTAAAACCGTGGAATATCTAAATGATCCACATGATAGTGTATTCGACTACAAATATCACCTTGTATTTGTTCTAAACACGAGATTGACTCTTTTCTATTTTTTTCCGGTGATGGTCTTATTATCAAGTTTCCTTGTGAACATGCAATACATGAGAAATCATTGGACTGAAGAAATGTTCACTTGTAAATGGGTGTCCACATGAGTTTTCAACTATTTTTTGTATCGTGATAGATCCATATGACCCAACCGATCATGCCAAACAAGAAATTCATTTTGTTTGTAAGCTTTTAGGTTACAGTGCACTTTAATTATACTAATATATGTGTAGTACAAGCCATAAGAAAGGGTTAATAATTTCTCTAATAAACATTTTTTATTCAACTCAATTATGATGATATAAAGATATTTCATATCTCTTTCATATTTGTCTCAATATGATATTCATTTTAGACAAATATCCTTTAAACTTAATAAGTTTCTATTATACTTCTTGGTAGAAGTATAGTAGCTCTTCAAGAGCCTTCAAATATATTTGTAGTACCATAAATAATGTTAATATTGTCTTCTCGAATAACCAAACAAGAAAAAAAAATTATTACTCTTGAGAATTGTATGAGTTATTGCATTATCAACAAGACATAATTTATTAGTTCATAGAACACTATTGCATACCAAATGATCATACATATAATTAAATTTTAATGGACTTAATAACCTCAACTCGTTGTAGGTACTACCCTAAATTAAGGAACCCTGCAAGTCATATATTATCATCTCCAAAAATATTTGAACCTTTATATATGTATAGTATAACAAAAACAAAAACAAAAATCGATATCAAAACAAATTTTTCACATTCTTACACATAATATGTATATTGACTTAAAAAATATCCATTTGTAATATATGTATGACGTATAAAATTTTTATTTGAATATCTTCATTTACACTTCTATAACAAATTACTATATAAGATCTATATAATAATAAATGTTCATCATACACTTGGTTCACATATACATTCTATAATACGAAAAAATGATTGTTAGACATATACATAATACCAACATTAAATATGCATATTTTAAACCAATATATATAGTAAAAATACCATAGAAAGTTGACCTTAAATTAAATTATATTGTGTCGCAACCGGAATCGTGTCGGGACGAAAATCCAAAAAAGAAAACGAGTTTTGAAAAAGAGTTTGGAGTTGCCACCATAGTTTATTTTGGAAAACTATAGAAAAAACCATAAGAAATAAGGCATGGTCTGCGAAAACCGGATTTTAGGTTTGGGAGTCGATTACGTGTAGGGAAGGTACTAGCACCCTACAACGCCTGTCCGAAGGCCGTACCTTTAATTAAATGCGCGAATGTGACGTGGTTTTCAAAATGTTTAATTATCCCTAAAAATAAAATTGTAAAGAGATAAAATATATATTTTTGTTTTTGTGCCTGACAAGTGTTGACCTTGCTCCTACGTAGTCTCAATCAGAATGGGAAATCAGGGTTACGTAGTTCTAGAAAACCGTTTGGAAAATTTGTTTGGAGAACTGTTTGGAAAATTTGTTAAGAAATTGATTATGGATAAATTTGGATTTTTGGGAAGGTGAACCTGACAAAGACTGGCCTTGCTCCTACGTATCTCCACTCTTGGTGGAGAATCAAGGATCATGTAGTTCTGACTGAAATTATTTGTTTGATTGAAAATATAGATGTTTTTAGTTTTTAAAGATTTTAGATGTTTTCTATATTTTTGAAAAAAAAACAGAAGTAATGAGTACTAGGCCGACGCGGACGATCAAACGAGTACCCATACCTTTAGAACGACATTTAAATATTTTTTGATTATTTTTTTTAAAAGAGAAAGAAAAGGCGTTAAGCACTAGGACGATGCGTATGATCACACGAGTGCTCACCTTTAAAACACTATATTTGTTATTATTTTTTAAAAAGAAAGAGAAAATGATTTTTAGCACAAAAACGACGTGAGTGGTCACACATGTGCTTAACCTTTGAAACGATTTTTGTTAGTATTTTTTTTAAAGAAAGAGAAAAGGTTTTTAGCACAAGGATGACACAAGCGGTCACTGATAACGGTTCAAAAACAATTATTTTTATACTTAAATTTGAGACAAAACATACCCTTTATGACTTAGAAATTAGCTTGAAATCATGCATTTTGCTTAAGTTAGCGAATAATAGAGTCAAAGGTGGTGTTAGTGGAATTATTCTTGGTTTTCCTTGTTTTGGCATGATTTAACATGAATTGAATGAAGGAACCTGAAGTAGGAAGGAGTTGGACTCAAGAAAATATGGAAAAGTACACAAATGAAGAAACGCCACCACCGCTGAGCACTAGGACAACTCTGAGCGCCAGCTTCGCTGAATGGATCTCTATCAAATGCTTAAGCGCCAACACTGAGCGGAGAATTTGAGTATCGCGCCCACCGCTGAGCGCTACCTCACCGTTGAGCGCTGGCTTCTTTAGTGAAGTCACTGCCAAACGCCTGGGCGTCAACGCTGAGCGTCCATCTTGAGTGTCGCACCTACTGCTGAGCGATAACCCAGCATTGAGCGCTATGCTTTTGGGCCTAGGCAGTTTCTACTGATTTTAATAAATTATAAATAGATTTGCACGACCTAGAAATGTTATCTTTTGACAGAAAGAGGCGCAGAAACACTCTCTCCACCCCTCGGAGGCGGATTTTGGATGCGGAAGCTCCAATCTACAAATTCTAGGGTTTATCTTTTCATTCTTTTCATTAATTTCATCTAGTTTCACCATGTCTATGGTGAACTAAACCTCCATTGTTGTTGGGGGAAAGGATGTAATCCTTTGAAACTCTCATATATTGAATTGATGCTTTATTCATATGCTTTATTTTATTAATTGTTAGAGTTTTTCTTCCATTATCTATGCATGCTTTGTTTAATTCATTCAACAACGTGATCTTTGATTTTATCTATATGGCACAAGTGGGTAGATCTATACATGAAGGAATTCTCTCGGAGGCAATATTACCTAGACATAGGGATAGGAGGACTGATTACCTTTAAGCTTCTGTGCGAATGTAATGCATGAACAATTGCTAGGGAGACAAGACATTGTAAACTAGTAATTAGGAGTAGGCTCTCTTCACCAAGACATTGAGATTAGGGTAAATTAGAAAGTGGCATTGACATTAATGAAAAAGTAGAATTCGTAAATATATGAGAGTGAATTATGATATATCGGAAACCTTAACAACACCATTCATCCATATCATTCAACTGCGTATATTCTTTGGTCAATTGATCAACCTTTGCATGCATATTTAATTTTCGTTTCTGCATTATAAACCCTACTTTTCGTTTCTCAAGCCTTAAATAATCAACAAATCACATGAAGGTCTAGGCCAATGAGTCTCTAGGGAAAACGATACTTGGTCTTACCACTTATTATTACTTGATATGATTCGGTACACTTGCCGGAGTCTTAACAAGTTTTTGGCGCCGTTGTCGAGGACTCGTGTGATTATTGATTAACTTTGACTTGATTTTTTTTTATTTTGTTCTCATAAATGTTTTTTAGGGTTTTGTGCCTAATGTTTGCAGGATGCAATTTGGACAAGAATTTAACTATATGGGCACTCAATTATACCAAGGTAATCTTAACCATTGGTAGGAACCTCACTCAAGCAGGGATCAAAGCCAATTTGGGCAAGCTGCCAAACAATTTGAGGAGTTACAACAACAACAATGGCAACAACAACACTCTATATCAATGGAAAAGATGGAGGATGCCTTTCAACAATATATGCAAAATATCATCTCCACTAAGAAAAGCATTGACGCAACATCCAAAAGGATGGAGATGCAAATTGGTCGCATAATTGAGAAATTGGATGATTCTAGGATTAATAGTGAAGTTAACCCTAGGGCGGAATGTCAAGCCATTGTCACTGGAAGTGACAAGGTTGTTGATGAGGAAAAGATAGAAAGAGATGAGGAAAAGATAGAGGAAAAAGAAACAAAAAGGTTGAGTGAGGAAAATAGAGATGAAGAGAAAGAAAAAGAAGTGGTTGAGAGAAAATAAGAAATGAGAATGTGTGAAAATAAAGAAAGTGAGAGAAAAGAAAAAGAGAAAATTTAAGGAGAAGGAAAGTAAGAAAAAATGGATGAGAGGAAAAAAGAAAAGATCATATGAAAAACCCCTTCCTCATCTAAAGAAGTATCATAGGAAGGAAAAAGAATTTAAGTGCTTTATGGAGATCTTCAAGAAATTGGAGATTAAAGTTCCTATGATTGAGACATGGAACCACGTGCTTGGTTTTATCAACTTTCTGAAGAAATTAAGCAAAAAGAAGAAAAAGAAAAGAATATCAAGCAAGGAGAATATCAACACTTATTGAGGGGTGTTTGAGCTTTACTGGGTCAAGCTAATGGCGTTAAAGAAGCGCTTGTTGGGAGGCACCCTAGTAACCTAAAAACATTGTTATTTTGTTATTTGATTAATTTGGTTATGTAATTTTGAATATTGTTGAACACTGTTTATTGGGTAACATCTACTGAGGGATGCTAAAAGATTAAGTATTCACTGAAGGATACAGGAGGGTACACCTACTGATGGGTGTTGGTAAGATTTGCACTTACTGATGAGTGCTAGAAAGGTTTGGGTCAAGCTCGTGACGTTAAACAAGCACTACCTGGGAGGCAACCCAGTTGATTGTTTTACTTCTATTGGATGTTTTAGTTCTGTTCTAGTTGTATTTTAGGGTTTAATTGTTGCATGATTGAGTTGAGTGAGTGGGAATTGCATAAAAATTGAAAATTGAGAGTTGAATTTGAGTGATACAAGGTCAATGATGCTTAAGGCAAGCCAAAAATGGGAAGATTCAAAATCGCACCCACCGCTCAGCGGTACCTAGCGCTGAGCAGTGGCGTCGTAGACTACACAATTGGGTTTCTAAATTGGGCTCAAGGTTAGTTGGCCCATTTCACATTTTAATACCCCTTAGGTCTCGCCCAACCCTCTCATTCAGACCCTCTGATGGAGACCAATTCCAGCTGGAAACAAACAGACAGAAGTTCCAATCCAGAAGAGATCAACAAAGATAGTGGGTGCAACGGAATGAAGGTGTTGATGCAGTGTTTGAAGTGTTTTAATGGAAGAGAGGTGTATGGGTAAGCCTCACAGCTCAGAAAGCCTTCCTATAGAGGAAGGAAGCTAGAGGAATGAAGGAAGAAATTGAAATTCAGAGAGACTCAAGAGCAAAGAAGGCTGGAAATCAAATTTTGCAGCATAACACTAAGCTCAAAAGTGGGGAAATACAAAGGGGAGACCCTCTTATTTATAGGTGAAGAGGGGCCTCATTTCTGATCTAATTCCTTCCTAAATTTCAAATAAACTCGCACAAGAGACGCGCCATTTTAAACCAGCAAGGGCCATGCCACCTTCCAGGTCAGCCAGCATCACATGAAACATGTTGCTTCGCCAGCACTGAGCGGTGAAGAGTAGCATTGAGCGTCACTCGACCAACAACTCCCTCATTTTCTCCTTTGTTGTCTTTTATTGATTCTACTTCTTGGATGGCTTCAATCAACTTCTCCAAGCTTTATTAGGCCCTACAAAACAACATATGAACATATTAAAAGATAATCCTTCTAAGACTTAGAGAAAGAAAATCAAGAAAGTTTTAGAAAGTCCTTCTTTAACTTCCCTTTCTTAGCCTTAGCTTGAGTTGCTACTTCTTTGAATGGCTTCCCTGATTAGGTTTCCATCATACCCTCCCTCTTGAAAAACAATTTGTCCTCAAATCGGAAGGTATAAAGAAGCACAACTTGGTTTATTTCTTCCCTCTTGGATCAAAAATAAATCTACAACAAACAAAGATGAACATTATTAAAAGGATGTATCCAAAGAAAAGAATACAGAGTGAAGGCCTTTTGAAAAAGATTTTCTTAGAAGTATCCTTGGCCTTTATTTTATTTTTTCTTTCACTTTGTTTTGAACATTCCCCATCATTATATGATGAAACAAAGTGATTTATTTGAGAAGAAGATTCAAGGTATTTACCTCTGGATGAAGAATTTAAAAGCATGCATACCTTCTTCTCCTTTCTCTTTTCTCCTTTAGAAGGTTGCTTATCCAACCTTTCTTCTTCTTGTCTTTCTTTTTCAATTTTCATTTTTATTTTTATTTCATCCTTTTTCACTTGTTGAGGTGTAAGAGGAATCAAAGTTATTTTACTTCCTTTGTGGAGAAAAGTTATCTTATTGGTGTAGCCATCATGAGTGGAGTTATGATCATATTTCCATGGCCTCCCTAGTAGAACATGCCCAACATCCATTGGCACAAAATCACATAAAACTATTTCTTCATAGTTTCCAATGGAGATAGGTATGTTTACTTGTGTTTTGACTACTATTTCTTCTTCCTCTTTTATCCATTGAAGCTTGTAATGCTTGGGATGAGGAATAATAGTTAAGGCCAACTTTTCCACCATTCTAGAACTACAAAAATTACAAGAGGACCCACTATCCACAATCAATGAACAAGTATTTTCAAAAACTTTGCATCTTGTGCGGAATAGATTCTCCCTTTGTGATTGTTCTAGTTCTATATGTTGACTTCCAAGAAGTCTTCTCACCAATAAAAAATCTCCTTCACAAGGTAAGGCTTCTTCCTCAGATATGGAAGTATTTGAATCACTAGAAGAATCTTCATCTTCATTTTGATGTTCTAGGATATAAGTAGACCTTTTGTTAGGACACTCAGAAGAATAGTTCCCTTTGTAACCACATCTAAAACACTTGTTCTCTTTTACCCTATCATTTTTTGAAGATTCTGTAGAGGGATATTTTTCTTTTTCCTTTTCCCTAAGTCCCTCTTCTTTTGATTTGGAGGGTTCACCCTCCCTCTTGGACTCTTTCCTAGGGTAGGAAGAATCAAAGTAGTCTTTTTTAGAGGGAGTTTTCCTCTTTAATTGTTGCTCTACTCTAACACAAAGTTGGACTAACTCATTGAGATCATTATAAGGTAAAAGTTATACCTTATCTCTTATGTCATAGTTGAGTCCACTTTGGAACCTAGCAATTGTTATCCTTGGTTCCTCTCTTATCCCAGCTCCTAACATGAGTAACTCCATTTTCGGCCTATATTTCTCAACACTCATGTTTCTATGTTGGAGTTTATGGAGCTTGTCCATTAACTCTCTGTCATAGTAAGCTGGAACATGCCTTCTTCTTAAGGCAGACCTCAACTCATTCCAATACCTAATGGAAGGTAGGTGTCTCAATCTTAGGTCTTTTACCAAGGCAGTCCACCAATATAAGGCATAGCCTTGAAAGCTCAAAGAGGCCATTGTTACTCTCCTCTCATCATCTATTTGGTGATACTCAAACAATTGCTCAACTTTCATCTCCCATTCCAAATATTCTTCAATATCATCTCTACCATGGAAGGGAGGAAGATCTATTCTAGTTTCCCTAGTGGTCATCATTGTGATGACTACTATATTGCTCAAACTCACTAGGTGGAAAGGGTGTGTCTTCATGATTTTCTCTTCTTCTATGTGAAGACCTTTCTTTCTTTTTGTTTTGATTGACCAAAAGTTGTTTAATCATTCCTTTGAGCTCACTAATATCTTTGTCCCTTTGTTGGAACTTTTTTTCAAATTCTTCTCTTAGTTGTAAGCCCTCACTACTAAATTTCATACTCCCTTGGACACTTGATTGACTCATTCTTGTCCACTAGTGCCGAAAGGACTTTACACGTCTGTTATTTTTGGCTTTTAACGTCTGATCTCTGTTCGACGTCTATACGGGTGACGTTAATGAGACGTCAGACCCTTTAGGTCAGAGGTCTCTATAGACATCGGGCCTATATATGTCAGACGTCTATATAGACGTCAGACCTATATAGGTCAGACGTCTATATAGACGTCCGATCTATACAGGTTAAACGTCTCTGAGGTTGCTCCTGACTGATGGTGATTTGAGTTTACAACTCTATATTTTAGTTGAAGAGAATGTATTGTATATTTTTTTTATTGGATGGTTTTAAAAACGTAGTAGAGGGAATTGGAGAGTGCAAAACGCAAGAAATCGCCGCCAAAGAACGTCGCCCAAGGACATGAGAATAACTGCACCAAAACCCAACGAAAATGCATTTTAATCGGTTCAAATGAAAGATAATACATCAAAGAGTGATGTAATCAGAGTACAAATAATTTAAAATGATGCAAAAGTGAGAAAACGAACCTGAAAAGTGTAACCCGTAGAGAGAAAATGCGACGAAGATGATGAACAATGAGTGCTCGTAATGGCTGTCTTGCGACCACGATGTTTTAATGCCGACATTTAGAAGTCGGTTCCTCTATAACAGACGTCTAAAGGGATTTATAAGTCGGTTCCCCCCATAACAGACGTCTAAATGGAGTCAAAAAGTGACTTTTTAAATTTCTGGGTATAGGGTTTAGACGTCGATTCCCCCAATAAAAGATGTTTAAAGGGTTCCAAAAGTTGGAGTGGCGGGATCAAACGTCTAAATGAAGTCAAAAAGTGAGTTTTGAAATTTCTGGGTTTAAGGTTTAGACGTCGGTTCCCCAATAACAGACTTCTAAAGGGCTTTAAAAGTTGGAGTGGCGGGATCAGACGTCTAAATGGAGTCAAAAAGTGACTTTTTAAATTTCTGGGTTTAGGGTTTAGACGTTGGTTCCCCCAATAACAGACGTTGGTTCCCCCAATTTTAGACGTCGGGGATCTCCCCTTTGACGTTTGTATGTCTCACAAGTAGGTGAATAACCATTAATTTCTGTCATATAGACGTCGGGGCCCCTCCTAACTGACGTCTATATGACTGAAAAAAATGACTTTTCACCCACTTGTCAGACATATAGACGTCAGTTAGGAGGGACCCCGACGTTTAAAATATTATAGACGTCGGGGCACCTTCTAACTGACTTCTATATGGCTAACTTATTTACGAAAATGCCACTGGTCATCAATATACGTCGTGCTTACCCTTAACCGACGTCTAAGGGGTGACGTTAAATAGCGTTTTTGCACTAGTGGTCAAGTAGGAAAAAGTTTTCACAAGGTTTTCAAAGACTTGCACAAGTAATGAGTGGAAAAGGTTTTCACAAACTTTCTTTGTTTTTGGTGAAGAATTTCCATAGAGATTCTAGAGGTAAAAGAATTTTTCCAAGTGGCTCCCAGGAAGAAGAGGTGAGCCACAGATGGACAAGCTTAGAAACCAAGTTCTTCCTTAGCCAGAGTTTCCTTAAAGTTATCTCTTACCTTAGTTTCTAAGTAGAAATCCTTCAAATTATTTTCAAATGATAATGAAATGCTCTTAAAAACCAAAAGAAGGTTTTCTATATGCTATGCAATCCTATATACTACGGAGACTTAAAACAAAAAGATCAACAAGCAATTTAAAGAAAGCAATAAAGGTGCAAGATGTACATGTTAGACGACCCTAAGTGAAAATGCAAGTGACACTTGGAGTCCCTTGACACACTTCCACACTAAGAAAACGAAATTGCACTATTACAATGTTCAAATGTGATCTTGGAATTGCTTCAAGAGCATTTTTCCAAGTCACTTAACCCAAAAACAGAAATGGAAATTAAACTACAAAGGTTCCGTGATATTAAGGCTCAAACAAACTCAAAATAATGCCTAAAACTCATGTAAACTTCAAGCCTTGGCTGCTACTAGGTGTCACTCAAAAGCAGTATGTAAGTTGAGCAAATTCTGGTAGAAAAGTTGATGCTGGAACGTGATCTGTAGCTGCTGGACAACAGAGTTGCAGCTGCTCAAAAGCCCCCTTTCCACTCCCTGAGATGCTACCTCAATAGGTGAAGGTTTCTGCTACTGGATGCTTCACAAGAGTTACCACAACACCTCAAGAATCCACTTAAATACACCAAACAGAATTAGCAAACTGCACCAGATTTTTATACCAGATTCAAAAGTATTTGACAATTTGGAGGCCAAAAATATGGAATTCAAAGGGAAACAGGGATGGAATAACAACAAGCACTAAAAAGGAACCTATCAAAGGCACTAAAACAGATTAAGAAAGCAATAAAAACGAAAATGGCAGATCACAAACTCATCCGACTGTTTGATATTTTACCAAAGTGTTTGTTAAAATGCCCCAATGAAAACCAGATTTTGTGTTTTGGGGTTTTAACTGCTTGAAAATGGATTGCACGGTTCTGCAGGCTTTTTAACACATGTTCTGACTTATTTTGATCATTTTTTTTTCAATTTAAATCAATGAACCAGCTCTTGGTACAATAAAAAAAAAGAAATCTGCACACAATATCAAAACAGTGGCTGTAACAACAATCTGCACTAGAAAAAAATGAACTGAAATGGTGGTTTTGGAACCCAAAACAAGTGGCAGTGATTCAACAGCTCCTGTGAATGATCAAACAACTTTTTTTGATGATATTAAGCATGTTTAAACTCTTAAGCAGCTCAGAAAATGATTACTAATCAAAATCACTGGTCCACTTCCTCTTTCAATTCAAAAGATGTTGGTTCAAAATGTAAATCTGCATATATGCTAATTTTTGACCAAATGAACAGTATGAGCAACTTTCAATCACCAATTTGGACTTGCTCAAGCTTTTCAAAAGCATAGGAACAACAAATTCCGAAAGTCACTCATGCTATATCAATTTATGCAGTAAAATACACTTATTAAACCAACCAATTTCAGTTTTCCAATGATTCAAAAATGGACAGCAAGGAAAATGACTCAATGAAGTGTAATTACACAGAACTAAGCTACAAATTAAGTGCTTAGTATGAATAAACTCAAAATGGACCAAACCAAAGATGATAGCATGGTGAAAAGCTGGAGTAAATTACTGGACAACAAAGGCTAATGGTTTTTAAGGCAACCAAGCTATGCTAGATGCATTTCCTTGCTTTTAATGGTCTGCCATACCTTTAGCTACTACCAATAACATGAAACAAATTAGTTCCAAACAGTGGAATCAAATAAAACCAGCTGAAACAGGCTTGAAATTTCAAAACCAGATTTGAATTTCTTGAGCAGATTTGAAACCAGACTTAGTTTCTACTGCTTTTGCTTCTATCACCAAGGCTAGAACATGTTCTCATTGCCTTATTTGGTTGATTTAAAGCTTTTCCAGCATTCCAAACTCAAGAAAATCGAATTAAAAACCAGCAGAACAGAATACTAAACAGAAAGAGATTTAAAACTGCAAGTATGGAATGCACAAGACTAGAACATAACTGGAATTGAAAAATGAAGCTGGAAATGACTCAAACAAACAACATTGACCGTTTAAAATGAAGGATAAACATGAAAACACAATGGAAACACAAGATCAGTGACTAGAATTAACAAAACAGCAGCAAAAGATACTCAAAACAGAAACTGGAAAACAGAAACAGAATGACAACAGAATGCAAAAATGAAGTGCAAAGATGGAGGAATAGCTTAGCTCTTGGTGCGTGGACGACCTAAGCTCATGATACCACTTGATGGAAGAAGGCTCCAAGGAAGTTGACCGAAAGTGCGACGCGAGATCCTCGAAGCTTCTCAAGAGAGAATTATTTCTGAAGGTCAGAAAAATCAATTCTCATTCATCTCAAAAGTCATAGGCTAGAGAGTCCAAAGACTTCTCCAAGTCTTTGTCGGAGAAGCTTCGAGGATCTCGCGTCGCACTTTCGGTTAACTTCCTTGGATCCTTCTTCCATCACCCTCACTCTCTTTTGGCACTCTCAAGACTTCTCCAAGTCACTCTCTTCACTTTTCCCTACACCCACCTTCTAAAAAATCCCTTTTCCACCATTTTTGCACCTCTTCATCATCAAAGTTTGGGGTTTTTGTGAGAGTACAACAGTTGGGGTTCATTCATCAATATCCACAAAGCACTTTGCATACATTTGAAGTCTCTCCACCTAAGTAAGTCATACATTCTACATTTTAGGGTTTTCAAAGCACGAATTTGTATGAGAATGTTAGTTCAAGCATGAAATTTTAGGGCTTTTGAGTTTTATGCATGATTAAGAGAAATAATTGATTTTTAGACCGATTAAATTGTATGATTGAGGTCTGGAACGAAGGAAATTGCATGTGGGTGAAGAGTAGAGTCGCATAGGATTGATTTTGAAAAACTGCAGCTGATAGCGCTACAGCTGATAATCCAATAAGTCTAACAAGAATAAGGTGTTGAGGTAAACCAGGGGTACAACACAAAATTTCTTGGTCCAGGCCCTAAGATAGGGTTGTAAGAGTGAAGTCGGGGTGCCATGTAGTAGTAGCTAGTCCAGCCCAAGGCCTTTTCTTTGCTTGCAGAACGAAGTGAGGTTCAGCCTAAACAGAAGAGGTGTGGATGGGAGTTGTGTGTGGCGACAAGAAGAAGAAAATGCGGCCCAATGGCTTGGCCTAGAGCCCTTTGCTCCAAATTAGAAACACTAGGGGTTTGCCATCCTCATCCCTACTTGCGTAAGCAGCACCCATGATCTTCTCCTCTGAACGAAAGACCACATAGACACTCACCTCGCCACGGCCATGCCTCAAACTCCACTCAACCGGCCACCACCATACCAACCGCCACAAACTACCGTCCAAGGTGTCGCCTAGTGGCACCGATCTCTGCCACAACCTTTGTCGGCCACCACACCATGCCCTCTCTTCTCCTTCCACTCTTCACGCGAGAGGTATAAGTACTCTAGAGCAACAAGATCGTTATCAAACGATCGAAACGAATCATCATAGCATCCATAAGTAGATGTTGTCAGTAACATCCATCAGTAGATGTCTAATCACGTAACATCCATCAGTAGATGCTAATATTTCTTATCTTCGTTGGTATCCCTCAGTAGACACCAATCTTTCTCATCTTCATTGGAATCCATCAGTAGATGCCTAATCACCTAACATCCATCAGTAGATTTTGTGGAAGCATCCATTAGTAGATGTTGTCATTACTGCCATCAAAAGCAACATATAACCTAAAAAAAAAGAACTCAAACACATAAAAACAAACTGAAATCCAAATCACACAAATAATAAAATAAAAGAAATAAAATAAAATAAAATAAAAGATAAAAAAATCGGGAACTGGGTTGCCTTCCAGCAAGCGCTTCTTTAACGTTACTAGCTTGACCCACTGCAATTGCCATGTTCCTCAAACATTCCCTTTTCTGGATATTTTTATTTCTTTTTGTTGAATTTTTTCAGGAATTTGATATAACCAGGAACTTGATGCAGTGTCCTAATCATAGGAATTTTAATTTTCAATTTCTTGAAGATTTCCATGAAAAGCTCAAACTATTTTTCCTTCTCCTTCCTATGATACTTCTTTGGATGAGGAAAGATTTTTTCATATGATTCTTTCTTTTTTCTCTCATCCTCCTTTTCTCCCTTGTTCTTTTCTTCCTTCTCCTTTTCTTCCTTAGAACACTCCTTAGCGTAAAGAGGAATGTTTTCAACCTTTTCCTTTTCTCTCTCAACCTCTTCTTCTTTTCTTTCTTTTTCCACGTTCTTCCCCTCTTCTTTTCTCTCAACCTCACTTTTTATCTCTTCTTTTCTCTCACTCTCTTCTTTTCCTCTCTCTACTTCATCTTTTTATTTTCACTCAACCTTTCTTTTTCTTCTCTCTCATCTTCTTCCTTTTCTACCTCGTACTCTTTCTCACTAAAACTTTCTTCTTCTTCTCTCTCTATTTTTCTCTCATCCTCTCTCTTTTCTTGTTTTTCTTTTTCGCTCAGCCTTTGTTCTTCTTTTCCCTTTACTTTTCTCTCATCTAAAACCTTACCACTTTTGGTGACAACATCCTTGCATTCCTCTCTAGGGTTCATGTTGTCCTTGAGATAATCCAGCTTTTGAATTATGACCTCACATTGTGCCTCCATCCTTCTGTCGGAAATACAATCGGTATCCGTTATAGAGTCGCGTAGCGGAATAAGATTTATAAAGTGGAAAGTGTGTTCTGTCACAAGTTATATAAAAATGGTCAGTTTTAAAAACAAATTTTCTAAGAGAAAATTTATCAAACAATTGATGTGCATAAAACAGAAAAGAGTCTAAGGAGTAGAAAAAGCACACAAATAATTTTTATACTGGTTCGATTCAAAATAATCTACCTTCAGTCGTTAATCACTATAAAAAGTGATTAACAGTTTCACTAAAAATCAGTTTCACAGATTACAATAAGAGTGAATAAAATATGATGATAGAACCTTCCTTCGACGAACGAACCGGAAGGGTGCTTCCTTCGACAAACGAATCGGAAGCGAACACTCTGCCAATTCGAAGAGAACCGCTCCGACTTTCGACCAACGAAACGCGAGCTTCTTCTATTCACGAGACCAGGCAGAGCACCTTGCCAACTCGAAGAGAACCACTCCGACTATCTACCAATGATACACGAACTTCTCCTATTCATGAGACCAGGCAAGACACTTGAACTAGCTTTTTAGAACTTCCTCAAACAAACTGTATTCTTAAAAAGCTCAAAGTTATTTCTGAAGTTCTAAAAGCTCCTATTTATAAGCAATTGGTCCGAATATGAAAGGTCACTTTTACAACTACCAGCAATAATCGATTATTGTAAGTTATAATCGATAATTCAAGTCCGTTATAGTATTTTCAAAAAAGAGTTAATCGATTATTCTGAGGGATAATCGATTATTCTAGGAACTTGGGCAGTTTTAGTTTGAACCAGTGATAATCGATTATTTGGAGTGATAATCGATTATTCCAGAGAAATATTGTTTTTCTGAAAAGCTCAGGATAATCAATTATAGCTCCTCATAATCGATTAAATACGTAACAGTACCAAAAATACGAGATTTACATATTTAAAAACATTCCTAATACACTTATATTCTACAAAGTGCTTTTAAAATAGATTCTAATATCTTCTTCAAGTTAATCTTCTTGGAGCATCATCAAAATCATTTATCTTCAAATTTACCAATGCTCCTCATTGGTAACAATCTCCCCCTTTTTGATGATGATAAAAAATACATGTTTAAAAGCAACTTTGGTTTTCTTGCAAAACATAAAAGCTAACAAACAAAAAAAGTTAGCAGGACTTGCACTACTTATCCCTCTTTTTTTTTATCATAAGCAAAAAGATCAATGTAAAAAGCTCCCCCTTAATATGATCTCCCCCTCAATTAAACACTAGATGCATTAAAAACAAGAGATCATTTTATTCATGAAACATGAAAAAGTACAAATTCAACATAAGGAGCAACATAAAAGTGCATAAATTTAACATAAAAGCAACAACAGCCAAACAAGAAAAGCACACTAGTCAATCAATCCTAACTATAAAAGTCAGGGCTTGGAGATCTCTCAGGTGGTTGTAGGTTGAGGTGATTTTCAATGTTACCAAGGCGAACATCAATGTCATGAAATTGATTAATCACATAATCATCATGAGCTTGCTGCCACTCATAAATTTGATCAAAGTGAGCTTTTTTTGCAAGACTCATGTCCTCCAATTGTTTGGATAAGTTAGCAAAGTGTTCTTCCATGTAAAGTAAGGTGGATGAAGGTACGTGAGAAGGACCAGCGCCAGAAGGAGCAGCAGCTCACACTAGTTCAACCATATGAGCATCCGTATCTTCATCTTCATCGGCATCTGGATGATAATCATCTTTATGAATGATTGCATTTCCTCTTGCAACAAATCCCATTTGCCGAAAGGTGGTTTCACTAATTTCTGTCCCAATGGCCTAATAGCTTGGACGTGTTCTCCTTCTACATTGACACTTTATACTCTAAAATTCTAGAAATAAGAAGAGCATAAGGAAAATGATAAGAGTGATACTTCTTGGCCTTTAGCATGGTGTCGACAATGAGTGCAGGCCAATCAATGTGTATGCGATTCAGAATTCCATACAGAAGAAGCAGATCTTGCTCAGAACATTGAGCATGGTTGGTGACCCGAGGACATAGAATCCATACAATAAGGTAGTGGATCATCCTTTCCTCAACTTTGAATCCACCAACAAGTAACTGGCGATGGTTGGTCTACTGTTCAAGATGGCGCAAGAAAGACTGAAAGGTAAGTAGACGGTTGAAATCTGGAACACCAAGATGGAAGTAAAAGACCCGGATGAGATCCGGATAGATACACCCCTTTTGCTCCACTAAGTGAGTAAGTCCTTGATCACTAAACAGATCCGGAAATTGGAAACCATAGAATCGATAAAAATCAAGCCGATTATATTTTACCACCATGATACGTCGTTCTTGCCAAAAGTTGACATAGTCAGCATGTTTCTCTTGATCCGAAATCCACCCATCAATGGTGGCGGGACGAGGTCTGGAGGAAGAAGAAGCACCTGTAGTTCTTCTGCGATTGTGTCTAGGTTTAGCCATTGAAGGAATTGGAAGTATTTGAAGATTTGAGAAAGTGAAAAGATATGAAGAAATCTGAATCAAATTTGAGTGAAACAGTGTTTCTGGGTGGAAAGGAGTGACCATTAATCGATTATAGGGGGCTATTTATAGGAAGAATGGAAAAACTAGCCGTTTATGGCCGTTTATAGCCGTTATAGAGCACTCCAACGACTCTATTTTTGAAACTCTGCATGTGATAATCGATTATTGTTAGTGATAATCGATCATCAGCTCATAGGTCACTTTCTAGAAGTTGTGTGATAATTGATTATGTATGCAGATAATCGATTATCTGCTCATGAATGTCCAGTTTTTGGGTTGAATGAGAATAATCTATTATTCTATGGGATAATTGATTATCTGCGATTAGAGGTTTTGCCAAAGCCAAAATAATCGATTATTACCCTGTGATAATCAATTAAAAACGCTAAAATTATGAAAAATGAGAAAATGTCATAATTCTTGAGCCTAAGACATATCTAACACTCCTAACTCTCTTATAAGCTCATAAAATCTATCTTTAGGCAGAGCTTTAGTAAAGATATCAGCTAATTGATGTAAAATATCAATGTATTCAATTTGGCAATCTTCCTTTTGGATATGGTCCCTCAAGAAATGATGTCTAATCTCAATATGCTTAGTTCTTGAGTGCATTATGGAGTTCTTAGTTAGATTGATAGCACTAGTATTGTCACATTTCAGAGTAATGTGGTCAAGGAAGATATCAAAGTCCTCCAACTGATGTTTCATCCATAAAATTTGGGCACAACAATTTCCAGCAGCAATATATTGAGCTTAAGTGGTAGACAAGGCTACGCACGCTTGTTTCTTTGAATACCATGACACTAAAGAACAACCCAAAAAGTGACAAGTTCCACTAGTACTTTCCTATTAATTTTACAGCCACCATAATCCGCATTAGAATATCCTATTAAACTACGTGAAGCATCAGAAGGATACCAAAGTCCAAAAGAGGTGGTTCTTTTAAGGTATTTCAAGATTCTCTTGACAGCAGTCAAATGAGATTCTTTGGGATTATCTTGGTACCTAGCACACATATAAACACTCTGCATAATGTCTGGCCTACTAGCACTTAGGTACAGTAAAGATCCTATCATACCTCTAAACATAGTTTCATTTACTTCTTCACAAGATTCATCCTTATCTAAATAACATGAAGTTGCCATAGGTGTGTTCGCCTCTTTACAAGTATCCATACCAAACTTCTTAAGCACTTCTCTACAATATTTTGTTTGGGAAATAAAAGTTCCCCCATCCATTTGCTTTATTTGCAGTCCTAAGAAGAAATTAAGCTCACCCATCATAGACATCTCAAACTCACCTTGCATTATTTGAGCAAATCCCTTACATAATGAGTCATCAGTAGACCCAAAAATTATGTCATCTACATACACTTGAACAATCAAGATATGCCTACCTACTTTCTTAATAAATAAGGTTGAATCAACCTTTCCTCTAGAAAAATCATTATCAATCAAGAAGGTATTAGGTCTTTCATACCAAGATCTAGGTGCTTGTTTAAGACCATACAAGGCCTTTTTCAATTTATAAACATGATCAGGATATTTAAAATCCTCAAAACCAGGAGGTTGACTAACATACACTTCTTCTTTTATAAAACCATTCAAAAATGCACTTTTCACATTCATTTGATATAATTTAAACTTCATCAAATTTGCATATGCAAGTAATAATCTATTTGCTTCTAACCTGGCTACCGGGGCATAAGTTTCATCATACTCTATACCTTCTTCTTGACAGTAGCCCTTTGCAACTAGTCTTGCTTTGTTCTTTGTGATGTTTCCATCTTCATCAAGCTTGTTTCTAAATACCCATTTAGTTCCCATGACTTGATAATCATCTTTCTTAGGAATGAGTTCCCAAACATCATTCCTTTCAAATTGATTCAGCTCTTCTTGCATAGCAACACATCATTTATCATCTTGAAGAGCTTCCTTAATGTTCTTGGGTTCTATATGAGACACAAAAGCTACAGTTAAGTAGAAATTATTAAGATTGTGCCTAGTAGTTACCCCTTTTGATATATCTCCAATGATGTTGTCCAGAGAGAGTCCTCTTGGTTGTTGATAGCTTTTAGGATCAATAGCTTGAGGTTCATTTTGTAATTCTGGAGGATAGTTCTCATTCAAGTACATCTCTTCTAGAGCTTCCCTCAAATAATCCTCATCACCTGTAATAGGTTTATTTGACTCGAGAGGGTTTACCTTAAGGTCCACAATCTCATCAAAGACAACATGCATTGACTCTTCAATTATCAAAGTTCTTCTATTAAACACCTTATATGCTTTGCTAGTTAAAGAATAACCTAAGAAAATGGCTTCATCAGATTTAGCATCAAATTTACCTAAATTATCTTTACCATTATTTAAAACAAAGCATTTACATCCAAAGATTTTCAAATGAGACACATTTGGTTTTCTACCATTCAATAATTCATAAGGAGTCAATTTTAGAATAGGCCTAATGAGCATCCTATTTAACACGTAACAAGCAGTACTAACTGCATCAACCCAAAAATATTTTGTCACATTAGATTCATTCATAAGCGTCCTAGCTAATTCTTCTAATGATCTATTTTTCCTTTCAACAAGACCATTTTGTTGGGGAGTTCTAGGTGCAGAAAAGTTATGTGCAATGCCATGTTCTTCACAAAATCTTTCAAACGATTCATTTTCATATTCACCACCGTGATCACTTCACAAGGTTTTGATTTTCAAATCTTTTTCATTTTGAATGCGTTTAGCAAATGATTTGAATGCTTTAAAAGCTTCACTTTTCAAAGTTAAAAAGAAAGTCCAAGTAAAACTAGTATAGTCATCAACAATCACTAAAGCATAGTAGTTTTCACCAAAACTTTTAATTCTAGATGGACCAAACAAGTCCATATGCAAAAGTTCCAAAGGTTTTGATGTAGAAATCATGCTTTTGCATGAAAAAGAAGATTTGGTTTGTTTTCCCTTTCGACATGCAGAACATAATTTGTCTTTCTCAAATTTCAATTTAGGCAAACCAATAACAAGATCTTTTGAAATTAATTTATTCAAATGCTGCATATGAATATGTGCAGCTCTTTTGTGCCATAGCCAAGGATTTTCCTCTTTAGCAACTAAACATGTTATACTATGACTAGATGCATTTTCAATATCTATCAAATAAATATTATTATGTCTAACACCTTGCAAAGCAATATTAATAGAATCTTTAAAATAAACAGTACATTTATCACTTTCAAAAGTTACCTTGAGACCTTTGTCACATAATTGACTTATGCTTAGGAGGTTGTGTTTGAGACCTTCAACATACAAGATGTATTTTATGGTCAAAGTGTTTCCTCCTCCAATGTCTCCGGTTCCCATGATTCTACCTTTGTTGTTATCCCCATATGTTACAAATCCTTGCTTTTTCTTCTCAAAGGAGATGAACCTCTTTTTGTCACCGATCATGTGTCTTGAACAACCACTGTCAAGATACCACAATGACTTCTTTGACTTAGAAGGTTCCTACAAAACAAATTCGCAAGAATGTAGGTCCTCAATCTCATTATGGGTCCTTGGGGTTAGTTCATGCAAGTATATATCATTTCACAACTTTAACCCATGCATATTTACCATTTGGAAAACCAAAATCTTTAATATTGCATTTGTTAGATGTGTGACCGTGCTTCATGAAATAAGAACAACAAACATCATTCACTTTATTTTTCACAAAAGTCCCCTTTTCAACCCAAACTCTATGAGTTCTCCTAGTTTTAGACTTTTTGCTTTGATACATGTTTGTGTGCCTAACATTGCTTATACCAAAATTTACTTTAGCGTGAGATTTAGGCTTAGTTGCCTTTGCAAGTAAATTTTCAAGAATATCAATATCAAACATATGACTCTTACATGACAAACATTCAATAGGTTCAACAATTGCAATTGAATCAGACAATTTTGTTTCTAAATTGCTAACTTTGTTTCTTAAAACAACTTCTTGATCAAGCAATTTTTCATATTTCAATTTTAATTCATTATGCTCTTTCTTAAGCTTTTTATGAGCAGCATCAAGTTTTTCAGATTCATTCATCAATTCAAAGAAGGCTTTTTGTAAATCTAACTCACTAGATTCAAAGCTAGAATCACTTACTTGACTTCCAACATCTTCTAAATCAGCCATTAAGCATAGATTTGCTTCTTCATCTGAATCACTTGAGTTTGAAGAGCTAGACACATTGTCTTCCCAAGCTATGTATGCTTTCTTTTTCTTTGGAAACTTTCTTTCCTTCTTTTTTTCACTTTTCTTATTTTTAGGACATTCGGTCTTCACATGTCCTCTTTCTCCACATCCATAACATTTAACACTTGATGGAGAATCTTGATTATCTTTCCTTTCTCCACGGTATTTATATTTTCCTTTTGCTCTCATAAATTTAGCAAACTTTTAATCATGAGGCTCATGTTCTCCTCATCATCATTGGAGTTATCTTCAATTCTTTTTGAACTCTTCCCTTTAGAGATTTCGGTCTTGAAGGCAAGTGTCTTTCTTTTGCCTTGATCCTCTTCTGCAGTTAATCTTCTCAACTTAAGCTCGTGCTCAAGGAGCTTTCCAAAAAGAGTGGGCATCGACATTTGAGAGAGGCTTTGTGACTCCGAGATGGCAATCACATTTGGTTACCAAGACCTGTCCAATGATTTCAAAATTTTGACATTTAATTCATCAGTATCAAAGGTCTTACCCAAACCTGTCAAGTGGTTAACTATGTGAGTGAAACGCTTCTGGACATCAGGAATAGTTTCTCCAGGGTGCACTCTGAACATCTCATACTCCTGAATGAGCGTGTTCTTTCTTGCACATTTCACGTCCTCTGTACCTTCATGTGTGACTTTGAGGACTTCCCACATTTCCTATGTTGTGTTACATACTGAAATTCTATAAAATTCATCAAGTACAATAGTAGATGAAATAATATTATGAGCTTTAATATCAAACTGAGCTCGTCTATTTTCTTCATTAGTCCACTCAAAAAATGGTTTTTCTACTTCTACACCTTCAACTGTGCTTTTAGGAATATAAGGACCATTTTGTACAGCTTCCTAAATGCCTCTGTCAACAGACCCCATAAAAATTTCCATTCTGAGTTTCCAAAACGCATAATTATCACCAGTAAAAAGTGGTGGTCTGTTAATAGAAGCACCCTCGGCATATACAAGATTTTGATGACCGACCATTTTCGCAAAATTTAAAACAATACAAAGTAAGCTCTGATACCAATTGTCAGAAATACAATCGGTATCCGTTATAGAGTCGCGTAGCGGAATAAGATTTATAAAGCAAAAAGCGTGTTCGGTCACAAGTTATATAAAAATGGTGAGTTTTAAAAACAAATTTTCTAAGAGAAAATTTATCAAACAGTTGATGTGCATAAAACAGTAAAGAGTGTAGGGAGTAGAAAAATCACACAGATAACTTTTATACTGGTTCGATTCAAAAGAATCTACGTCTAGTCGTTAATCACCATAAAAAGTGATTAATAGTTTCGTTAAAAATCAGTTTCACAGATTACAATAAGAGTGAATAAAATATGATGATATAACCTTCCTTCAATGAACGAACAGGAAGGGTGCACTAGTGCAAAAACGGGCTATAACGTCACGCGGTCAACGTCTCACTGCCCAATTCGCAACGTTAAAAATGACCGGTGGCATTACCGTAAATAAATTCAATCGCTCTATGTCAATTATTAAAACAGTTCGCCGTCTAATATTTGTTAACGTCAAACAAGGCCCATACTGATCTAAATTCTATTAACGTTAAAAAAGGCCCAGATCGACGTAAAACAATGACCTCAAAATCACATACCGTCAACTTAAGAAACATCTGACGTTCAATTTAAAATAAAAATATAACGAAGTATTGGTTTGCTTCCAGCAGTATTACTCCTACCCACATTTGACGTCAACCAATACAAATATTTGGCGTTTTATATGACAACAAGTGAATCACTTCTTTATTCTTTCTTTCTTTTCTCTTTTATACCAAAGAGAACGTTGCACACTTAATGTCCCGACATTTAGTCCAATATAAAACATCGAACAAGACGGGCCGACGTGATGGTCGTTGATGCAAATAACGTCGCTACGGAAAAAGCTGATGTCCAATTGTTAAGACCCTGGAAAGTGTACCAGATCGTATCAAGTAATATAATTGGTAAACCCAATATCGTTCTCCCAAAGGACTCAAAGGCCTTATCTTTTGTGTAAATCAATATCGTAAGACTTGTAGAGAAAATTAATTTGTGGTTTGAATGCAAAAACAAAAAGTAAACTTGCAAATGCAAGTGATTCAATTGGCAAGAAAAAGGTATGGATGAATGGAGTTGTTGGGGTTTACAATTTCATCTTATCCACTCTCTTAAATCTACTCTTCTTACTAAATTCGCTTTATTATGTAATTGTCATGCAAATTTTCTTAGTCTACCCTAAACCCGATCCCTCGGTGAGAAGAGCCTACTACTAGTTACTAGCTTACTATCCCTAGTCTCCCCTAGTAACTAGCAATGCAAGTACCACAGAACCAAAATACAATTGATCGTCCTACCCCCCTATCCCTAGGTGGTATTGCTTAATCAAGGAATTCCCTATCAGTTCTTGACTTCCCCGTACATCCCCGTATCGACAAAGGCAAACATCTATTTATCAAATGAGTTAAATGATAATAGCATAGAGCATAGATAAAGAACCCAACAATTGATAATAACAGCATATGCAACTATATGAATAAAACAAGAATTTCAATATAAGAGAGTTTCAAAAGATTACATTGTTCCCCAACAACAAAGGGTTTAGTTCACCATTGATATGGTGAAACTAGATGAAATACAATGAAAGAATGGAAAAGCAAACCCTAGATTGGATAAAATGGAGCCTAAGCATCCAAGAAATCTTCTCCAAAGAGTGTAAAATAGCTCTGGACATCTCCTTCTGCCAAAAGAATAATATTTGAATGGCACTGGGGCTATATATAGGGCATAAAAGTAACAGAATTTAAGCCAAAGCCCAGCAGACAACCACTCAGCGTCCAATTTTACCGCTCAGTGGTTTCCCTCAAGCTGCACCACCGCTCAACGGTCAGTTTCACCGCTCAGCGGTTTGCCTCTAATCGCTCTAGATGCTCAGCGTCACCACCTGGGCGCCAGACAGTGGCTTTCCCTCGAATCATGGCGCTCAGTGGTGCATTTTGACGTTGAGCGATGCATAGACTCTTCTTTTCTTCATTTTTCTTCTTCTTCCTTGAGTCTAAGACCTTCCTTCTTCAATTTCACCCTTAATTCTCATCAAAACCCTGCAAAACAATGCAAAACAAGCATAATATCTCTAAAAACAGCTTTTGACTCTCAAATGACTCAACTTAAGTGTTTTACTTGATGCTAAGCTCATTCTAAGCCATAAAGGGTGTATTTTGATATCAATTTAAGCATGAAAATAACGATTTTTAGACCGTTATCACAACCCCAAACTTAGAACTTTGCTTGTCCTCAAGCAAACAAAACAAAACTTGGCTTTCCACTTGTTCATCAAATAGTTCAACAATCCCAAAATTCATTTTCTTATGACAAGAACTACTCAATTTCAGATTTTCAGTGGAATCTAATCAAGATGTATGCATGCTTTCAATTCAATTCAGTTCACATGATCACATATTTCCCAACAGATGTTTTATTTATGAATGATCAATCAACTAAGCATAGATGTAATCATGGAATTCAACAATTCTCACCAAGCAAGTGTTTCACTCAATCACTCAAGTGTTTAAGAGGTCACTCCAACTCTCTACTATTCATATGTCACGTGAAACAAAATTGCCCTTCATCTAATACAATCAACATCCTCTCATGCAAATGCCATCACAAGGACTTTTCCATGGCTTATAATGAGGCTAGGCTAGGAAGAAAAATTGGTTTTTCTGGATCACAAAATCCTTGAGTCAAGAGAGTTATTTTAACATTTAAAGTTCAAGCACAAACTCTCTTTCTTTAACCAATCTCACTCATTCCCAACTTCCTCCCTTTCCTTTTATTTTTACATTGAGCTCATCCTTCATGCTTTTTCTTTTCTTCTTTTTCTTTTCTCATGCATTCTTCTTTTTCAACACTTGAGCTCAATGCCTTTCTTGTTGCCATTCAAATTTTCCCAACAACCTCAAACTTGAACCTTTTCAACAATTATTCTCAACCCAACTCAAGGTAAATAATTTCAAAGCAAGGGTTTTCATCCTGTTTAAGGCCAAGGTTAAAAAAGGGTAGAACACATGGTTCTAATCAATTTAGGTGAAAATTTGGCTAAGTAAGGGCTTCCAAAAAAGGCCTTGATCATATGACATAAACATGCAATTCAATCAATTATCAAGACTCAAGCAATATCATTCATGTTTTCTTGTGAACAGTACATATAACAATGAATATTTTGGAGCTCAATACCTCACACAATATGCTTTCTCACATATTATTCATTTCATACACCCTGCTTAGCATCATAACCACAATCATAAATCATCACACATTTGTCCACATAGCTAGTGAACTTTTCACCTGAATATCAACATGCAACACAACTCAATCATCATCCACATCCAATCATCATCAAATCGATTCATCATGCATTTCATTTAGTCAAACATTTTTAGAAATAGTGTTCAAGCCAAGCATAGACACTAACAATCAAAATTCAACCTATTCTAAAAAAAACAAAATACAAAAGTGCATGATAAAACCCTGTCTAAAACATGGGCATCCATCAGTATATGCCCTCTCAATCCATGTCCTCATCTGAGTCCTCCTGGTCTCCATCATCAACATCTTCAAAGTTATCTTCATTGTCATCCTCATCCATGCCTGGTGCTTCAGCTGCTCCAGATCCGCTGCCCTGTGCTTGCTCCTGAGGCCAACCCATAGCTCCATGAAACTCGTCCATGGTCCGCCTATGCACTGGTGGCTGATTGTACAGCCCTACTATTGATAACGGTTGAAAAACCGTTATTTTCACACTTAATTTTGATATCAAATGCACCCTTGTTGACTTAGAAACTTGCTTTGACTCATGATTTTTCTTTAGTTTTGTGAATAAGAGAGTTGAGGACATGTTTTATGAGTTTATCAATAAATTCCCTTGATTTTATAGGTTTTTGGAATGATTTGAAAGAAGGGTTGAAGTATCAAGGGGTTGTAGTGCAGAAAAGTCAACCAGTCAATCAGAAAAGTCAACCAGTCAATCAGAATGCTGAAAAATTGACCAGAGTTGACCAGAAAAGTCAACCAGTTGACCAGAGTGCAGTTGACCGGCGCTGAGCGGTGCCTGAGCGGCCGCTGAGCGGTCCGGCGATCAGAGGCAAACCGCTGAGCGGTTTGGACGCGGCCTTGGACCTGTTTTATGTTATTTTTATGATCTTTTTGGGCTTGGGCTTGTTTTCTGTTATGTTTATGCCCTATTTAAAGGCCAGAACATTTTAGGGTTTGTATTTTTTGATGGCTTAGGCACAAAAACACACTTTTCACCCCTTTGGGGGTAGATTTGGAGATGATGACAACTCTCTTTTTCTCCTTTTTAGGGTTTCTATCTCTTTCATTCAATGATTCACCTAGTTTCTCCATGATGATGGAGAACTAACCTTATTTGTTGCTGGGGAAATATGTAACCTCTAAACTCTCATTTATCCAAATTTTTATTTATTTCATATGCTTGCATATGCTTGCTTTATCTGTTGTTGGGTTCCTTACCTATATTTAATGCTTTTATCGTTTAACTCATTCAGAAACTGTTGTTTGTCTTTATTGATACGAGAACGTACAGTAATGTCATGAATTGGGGGGAATTCCTTGATTATGTTAATACCGCCTAAGGATAGGGGTAGGACGATCAATTGTATTTTGCTTCCGTTTATCATGCATTATTAATTGCTAGGGGAGGCTAGGGATAACAAGCCGGTAATTAGTAATAGGCTCTTTTCACCAAGGGATTGGGTTAAGGGTAGACCAAGAAAGTTTGCATGACAATATGATAAATAAACGAAATAAATAAGAAAAGTAGATATAAGAGAATGATTGGGTGAAATCTGAATCCTAGCAACAAACTCATCTCATATTATCAACATCATCCATCCACTTTTGTGTTGAACCTCAATTGATCAAATTGGATTCATGTTTATTTTTCCGTACTTTATATACAAAAATCCAAAAATATTGTTTTTATAGTCTTGATTGGTTATGCAAAAGCACAACAGTTTAGTGTCGTGAGTCCTTTAGGAGAACGATACTGGTCTTACCGTTTATTATTACTTGATACGATCTGGTACACTTGCCAGTGGCTATCTGCCCTCTACGAAGAGCTTCCATCTTAGCCTCCATCATGGACATATACATGTCCCTCATCTGGAATGGCTCGGCTTGTTGTGCCGGTGCATCTGCAGGTACATGCTCCTGCTGTGCTGCTGCTCTCCTAGGATGTCTCGTAGGTGCTCCGACTACCTCCTCTAGGCCTCTCATATGGTGGAACTGCAGTATCCACCCCAACCTGCTGACACAAAAGGTAATCAGGGACGAATGTCCCAGCGGTGTCCTACTACTCACAATGGTAGCGCAACTCTGAATCTCGTCGGCAATGACCTTCCCGACGTTCACATCTAACTACCTCAGCATGCAATAGATGAAGATGATCCGATGCATGGTGATGTCGGAAACATGAGAGCATGGTTGAATATTGGCATGAGTGAATGCCATCCAGTATTTCGCCAAAGGCGTCAAATCTACCCTCTTTAAATTGACGAGCACTCCATTAGGGTTATTATGAAAATGTCTTCCAGGAAGGCACATAACCCTCTCAATGTCTGCTATGTCTCTAAACCCCCCAACAAGTGCTGCATACTGGCACTGTTCACCTGGCCATTCAGTGCCCAAAAAGCTGTTAATAGTGTCAGGGTCATACCGAATGGTCTGCCCCCTAACATAACTTATGTATCTTCCAGCTGATAATTCTTCTCTAGTCAAGGCGTTCGTATAGAACTCCTTCACCAATTCAATGCTGGTTGGTGCAGGATATGTGGCCAGCCTTTCCCAGTCTTTCCTCATAATCTCTACTCCAAATTCAGGAGCCAAGTCTGGGATAAAAGTGGCCTTCCTCTTCATCAACAATCTCCTCTCCTACACAGTCACATAGTGTTCCTCATGTTTCCCGGAGAGGAACCTAGGCGAATCGAATCTTCTTTGCCTCTCAGGTTCCCTCCTCTTGTTGCCAAGATTTTTCACCCTTCTTGATGTGATGACATTCCTACATAAAATAAAGTTCAAAAGACCACAAGAATTCATCATTAGAGGTTAGTACATCATCATCAATCAGATTCCAAACCAATCACAGTCCAACACTGAGGGAAAAGCAGGACCCCTTAGCGTCCCTGCATAAAAAAAATTCAAGCATCCAAAACTGCAGCAGACCGCTTAGCGTCAAAATAGACCGCTCAGCGGTTTGCCTCTGGTCGCGCCATCGCTCAGCATCCAAGCAGACCGCTCAGCGGCAACAACTAGGGTTTTTCAAAATCCTTTTCCAAATTTCCCTATTCTCCACTCTAACACTAATTTCATCAATCTAGACCAAATCCATGAAATTCAATCGGTTCAAACAGTTTCTACTTCATCAAATCATGCATAGAAATCAAAAGCCCTAATTTATCATGTTCCTAAGCATGTTCTTCATCAAATTTCAAATTTAGAAACCATAAGAATGAAATTGCACAACTTACTTGAGTGGAGAGACTATATGCTTGCAAGATTTCTTCCTAATTGATGATGAATGCCTCCCGATGCAAAGCCCTCACTAAAAACCCAAAACTTTTGACAAGAGAATGGTATAAAATGAGGTTTTTGTGAATGGGTGATAAGAAAAAGTGGGGAAATATCTTTGGAAAACCATTGAAAGTGCAAATTGGGTGCTAGGGTTCACAGAGAATGCTTGAGCGGGCTTCAAAGAGGATTTTCAAAAGTGCAGAACCCCAGAAACGCTGAGCTTTTAAAAGCCCAAGCGGGGTCTGCGCCGCCACCGCTCAATGGTGGGCGGTGATTTTCTCCCTTTTTTTTTTCTTTTTTGCTTGCTTTTGTGTAATCTAACCCTGTAGCACTTGATTTCGACCTTCAATTTTTCAATCAATGCATTTCCCCTCTCAAATGCACATGCAAACATATAATGCACTTAAGATAGAGTTTAAAAACAAACAAATAATCAACTGGGTTGCCTCCCAGGTAGCGCTTATTTAACGTCACGAGCCTGACCCAAACCTGTCCAGCACTCATCAGTAAGTGCAATCCTTACCAACACCCTTTAGTAGGTGTACCTTTTGTATCCTTCAGTAGATACATAAAAATTAGCATCCCTCAGTAGATGCTACCCAAAAATTGTTTAAATATCAAAGGAATTACATGTCCAAAATACTAAACCAATAAAAAAAATGTTTTACAACAAAATATATTTCTCCAGCAAAATCATGTGTTGTCCTTCGTGTTGGTGTCTTTAGTACACCAAATTCTCAGCTTTCTTCCATCCACTTGCTTTGTCCGTCTAGAATAGGGTGCTTAAATCTCCACCACTCCTTTCTCCTTCAGCTCTTTTATTATCCACTCCTTCTTCTTATATTTCACCTTGATGCCTGGTCGGAATGGGTCTTCTTTTGGTTCAGGATGGATAATTTTCCCTTCTTCATTTACAGGTACCTGCAAAACATTATAACTATCAGTATCAATACCTATTGTGTTTTCTTCAGATGCAACTTCTCTTCTTGACTTTTTATATCTGGCTCTCTTCTTTTATTTTGATTGAACTTTCTTTAGTGCCATCATAAATTAACACCTGTTCTTGATCTCTTAATATCATCTTCCCGTCATTGAAACGTATCAACGTTTTAGAAGTCCTCATAAGAGGTCTTCCCAATATTAATGGAATTTTTCCCTCATTCGCCATATCAACAACTACAAAGTCAATCAAGAACTCCAACTGATCAATTCGAACAATTGCATCTTCCACCTTACCAACTGGCTTCTTAATAGAACCATCCACAACTGTCAGGGTAGTTTGAGCTGGTTTTAATACTAGCCCTCCAATCTTCTTGAAATAACTGAAGGGCATCAACTTAATACACGATCCTGAATCAATCATGGCTCTTCCTATATCCACATCATTGATGACACATGGAAGAGTTAAATGTTAAACCCCTGGCAAGTGTACCAGATTGTATCAAGTAATAAAAATTGGTTAACCCAATATCGTTCTTCCCAAAGGACTCTTAAGGCCTCATCTTTCGTGTAAACTAATCGTATAAGACTTGAGAAAAGAAAATAATTTTAATTGTTAAAATGCAAAACAAAAATAAACATGCAAATGTAGGAATTCAGTTGACGAGAGAAACTATGAATGAATGAGGTTGTTAGGGTTTATAGTTTCATCTTATCCACCCTCATATATCTACTCTTCTTATTTACTTTGCTTATGTATCATATTGCCATGCAAAATTTCTTGGTCTACCCTTAACCCAATCCCTTGGTGAAAAGAGCCTATTACTAATTACCGGCTTGCTATCCCTAGCCTCCCCTAGTAACTAATAATGCATAATGATCGGAAGCAAAATACAATTGATCGTCCTACCCCTATCCCTAGGCGGTATTAACATAATCAAGGAATTCTCCCCAGTTCATGACATTACCGTACGTCCCCGTATCAATAAAGACAAACAACATCTACCGAATGAGTTAAACTGTAGAAGCGTTAGTACAGGTAAAGAACCCAACAATTGATAAATCAAGCATATGCAAGCATATAAAGTAAATAAGAATTTCAATATATGAGAGTTTCAAAAGATTACATTGTTCCCCAACAACTAAGGGTTTAGTTCGCCATAATCATGGTGAAACTAGATGAATTGAATGGAAGAATGGAAAAAGCAAACCCTAGAATTGATAAAGTGGAGCCTAAGCATCCAAGAGATCTCCTCCAAAGGTGTAAAGTTACTGTGGACTTTGTTCTTTGCCAAAAGAATTACATTTGAATTCGTACTATGGCTATATATAAGCCAAAAAGATAATAGAAAAGATCTCAGAATCCAAAATATAAAATCAGACAACTGCCCAGGCGCCTAAATTGGCCGCTCAGCGGTTTGCTTCAACACACGCCACCGCCCAGGCACCAGAAATGACCGCTGAGCGGTTTGCCTCTTGTTGCTCTGGACGCTCAGCGTCACCGCCTAGGCGCCAGACAACAACTTTTCCCTGCACTAGGCCGCTCGACGATGTAATTGACCGTTGAGCGATTCACAAACTCTTCTTTTCTTCCTTTTTCTCATTCATTCTTGAGTATATGACCTTCCTACTTCATTTCCATCTTCCATTTTCATCAAACACCCTGCAAAACAATGCAAAACAAGCATAATATCTCTAAAAACAACTTTTGACTCTCATGTAACACAACTTAAGAGTTTTACTTGATTCAAAGCTCATTTTAAGCTACAAAGGGTGTATTTTAATATCAAATTTATGCATGAAAATAACGGTTTTGAGACCGTTATCATTAAACTCCCTGGATCCTTTCTTTTTTTTGGATGATCCTTCTTTCTAGGCTTAACACAAAATTCCTGATCTTCTTCATCATCAAGATCAATACGTAATCCTCTTGGAATAATCAGGAATTGGTGAAAGTACTGAAGGAACAACAGTCACCTGATTAAAGATCTCCCTAAATGATTCTCGGTGACTTTCGTTCTCTTTTTCTTTCTCCTCATCTTCTTCTTCACTGGTTCCATGCTCATTAGATTCTTCATTACTAATCATTTCTTCATCTTCCTCCTCACTGTTTTCAATATCAATTATTTCCACCTCTGCCTTCCTTTTACTTCTTTTCAGAACAGCTTTGCAGTCATCCTTAGGGTTAACATCAGTGTTAGCCCTAAACTGTTCTTTTCAGTGGTTTCTACCCTTTTGGATAGCTGACCAATTTGCATCTCCAAATATCTGAAGCTGGCTTGGTCACTAGCTTGTTGAGACTCATAGACCTTCAAAAATTTATCAAATCTATCATTCAAGCTTCTGACAGTCTTTGTCAAACTGCTTACCTACTGCCATAAAGGTGATGGTTGCTGTTGTCGGAAGCTTCCTGATTGCCCAGATGGGTTATTCTGATTTTGTCCAATACTAGTGTGGTTCTTCCAACCTTGGCTAGAGTTGCCTTGGTTAAAATTATCCTGCCTATACTGGAATTGATTACCCATGTAATTGGCTTCCTGCTGCATTTCCTCTGGCATAACACATTAATGGTCACCACCACAAAAATCATAAAGCTGCTGTGCTTGGGAGACATTCCTAATCTCCTTTGGAAGTTGCAAGAGAACCTTCGTCAAATTATCTAGCTTTTGAGTCAAAAGATGATTCTGGGCTACTATGGCATCATCTGCTGGCAAATGCAAAACTCCCCCCTTTTTTACAGGTGCGCCCCTCTCACTAAAATTTTCCTGCTCATTAGCAGCCATACTCTCAATCATGTCATAGGCTTCGTCCTCAGTCTTTTTCTTGATATCACCTCCAACTAAGGCGTCCAACATCATTTTAGACTGTGTGTTCAGACCACCTAGGTAAGCAAGAACTAGGGTAGTCTTGTCAAACCCGTGGACCGGTGTCTTCCTCAATAGGCCTTTAAACCTATCTCATGCTTGCCTGAGAGTTTCCTCCATGCCTTGTTTGAATGATGAGATCTCCAACCTTTCCTGAGTAATTTTGGACTGTGGAAAATATTTGTTGACAAATATGGTTGCCACAGTCTCCCATGTAGTGAATGTTCCTTCAGGAAAGGAATTAAGCCACGTCTTAGCATTGCCTCCACATGAGAATGGAAACAAGCTAAGCTTTACTCTTTCGTCTGATACTCCAGTCATATTCACAGTGTTGCAAATTTCACTGAATGTTGTCTAATGATCATATGGGTTCTCATTTGACAATCCGTGAAATTGGTTGCTTTGTACCAGATGGATTAGTGCTGGATTCATCACCATATTAACTGTATGGTCCGTAGGCATAGCTATGCTGTTGAAGTGGAAAGGGCCCACAACATTAGACTGATCCGCAAGTGTGCGTCTTGGAGGAGGTTGATTCACCATCTCCTCTAAGTTCTGTGTAAAAGCCTCTGGTGAAGAATGTAGGAGTCTGATAAAAGTCTCAAAACCGTTATTTTCATGCAAAAATTTGATATTAAAACACACCCTTTGTAGCTTAAAATGAGCTTAGAATCAAGTAAAACTCTTAAGTTGTGTTACATGAGAGACAAAAGTTGTTTTTAGAGATATTATGCTTGTTTTGCATTGTTTTGCAGGGTTTTTGATGAAAATGGAAGATGACAATGAAGTAGGAAGGTCATAGACTCAGGAATGAAGAAGAGAAAGGAAGAAAAGAAGAGTCTGTGAACCGCTCAACGGTCAATTCCACCGCTGTGCGTCCTAGTGCAAGGAAAAGTTGTTGTCTGGCGCCCAGGCGGTGACGCTGAGCGTCCAGAGCGACAAGAGGCAAACCGCTCAGCGGTCATTTTAGGCGCCTGGGCGGTGGCGTGTGTTGAGGCAAACCGCTGATCGGCCAATTTAGGCGCCTGGGCGGTTGTCTGATTTTATATTTTGGATTCTGAGATCTTTTCTGTTATCTTTTTTGCTTATATATAACCGTAGTACGAATCCAAATGTAATTCTTTTGGCAGAGAACAAAGTCCACAACAACTTTACACCTTTGGAGGAGATTTCTTGGATGCTTAGGCTCCACTTTATCAATTCTAGGGTTTGCTTTTTCCATTCTTCCATTCAATTCATCTAGTTTCACCATGATTATGATGAACTAAACCCTTAGTTGTTGGGGAACAATGTAATCTTTTGAAACTCTCATATATTGAAATTCTTGTTTACTTTATATGCTTGCATATGCTTAATTTATCAATTTTTGGGTTCTTTACCTTTCTTTAATGCTTCTACAGTTTAACTCATTCGGTAGATGTTGTTTGTCTTTATTGATATGGGGACGTACGGTAATGTCATGAACTGGGGAGAATTCCTTGATTATGTTAATACCGCCTAGGGATAGGGGTAGGACGATCAATTGTATTTTGCTTCTGCTCATTATGCATTATTAGTTACTAGGGGAGGCTAGGGATAACAAGCCGGTAATTAGTAATAGGCTCTTTTCACCAAGGGATTGGGTTAAGGGTAGACCAAGGAAGTTTGCATGACAATATGATAAATAAGCAAAGTAAATAAGAAGAGTAGATATATGAGGGCTGATAAGATGAAATTGTAACCCCCAACAACTTCATTCATTCATAGTTTCTCTTCGTCAATTGAATTCCTGCATTTGCATGTTTATTTTTGTTTTTCATTTCAAACCATTAAAAGTATTTTCTTTTCTCAAGTCTTAAACGATTAGTTTATACGAAAGATGAGGCCTTAAGAGTCCTTTGGGAAGAACGATATTGGGTTTACAGATTATTAGTACTTGATACGATCTGGTACACTTGCCATGGGTTTAACAGAGTCTTTTAGGAGAGGGAAAAAGTTCACGTGATGGACGTCTAACTCTTCTTTCTCTCCTATCTGATATACCTTCAAGAAGAGGTTGCTGTCTTTTCTTACTTCTAGTGTGTATTGCTTCCTGCATGCACAAGAAAAAAACCCTAAAAGCACTTTTACAGATAAGAAAAATAAAACAAAAACAAAATATATACAATAGTTACAATAATTACACCAAGTCAAATTCAATCAATTTACACTACTCGAAAAGTTAAACCACGAGTCCCCGACAACGACGCAAAAAACTTGTTAAGACCCTGGAAAATGTACCAGATCATATCAAGTAATATAATTGGTAAACCCAATATCGTTCTCCCAAAGTACTCAAAGGCCTTATCTTTCCTGTAAATCAATATCGTAAGACTTGTAGAGAAGATTAATTTGTGGTTTGAATGCAAAAACACAAACTAAACATGCAAATGCAAGTGATTCAATTGGCAAGAAAAAGGTATGGATGGATGGAGTTGTTGGGGTTTACAATTTCATCTTATCCACTCTCTTATATCTACTCTTCTTATTAAATTCGCTTTATTATCTAATTGTCATGTAAACTTTCTTAGTCTACCCTAAACTCGATCCCTCGGTGAGAAGAGCCTACTACTAGTTACCGGCTTACTATACCTAGTCTCCCCTAGTAACTAGCAATGCAAGTACCACAAAAGCAAAATACAACTGATCGTCTTATCGCCCTATCGCTAGGTGGTATTGCTTAATCAAGGAATTCCCTATCAGTTCATTAATTCTCCGTACGTCCCCGTATCGACAAAGGCAAACATCTATTTATCAAATGAGTTAAATGATAATAGCATAGATCATAGATAAAGAACCCAACAATTGATAATAACAGCATATGCAAGCATATGAATAAAACAAGAATTTCAATATAAGAGAGTTTCAAAAGATTACATTGTTCCCCAACAACAAAGGGTTTAGTTCACCATTGACATGGTGAAACTAGATTAAATACAATGAAAGAATGGAAAAGCAAACCCTAGATTGGATAAAATGGAGCCTAAGCATCCAAGAAATCTTCTCCAAAGAGTGTAAAATAGCTCTAGACGTCTTTTTCTACCAAAAGAATAATATTTGAATCACACTGGCTATATATAGGGCATAAAAGTAATAGAATTTAAGCCTAAGCCCAGCAGACAACCGCTCAACGTCCAATTTTACCGCTCAGCGATTTCCGTCAAGCCGCACCACCGCTCAGCGGTCAGTTTCACCGCTGAGCGGTTTGCCTCTAATCGCTCTGGATGCTCAGCATCACCGCCTGGGCGCCAAATAGTGGCTTTCCCTCGAATCATGGTGCTCAATGGTGCATTTTGACACTGAGCAGTGCATAGACTCTTCTTTTCTTCATTTTTCTTCTTCTTCCTTGAGTCTAAGACCTTCCATCTTCAATTCCATCCTTAATTCTCCTCAAAACCCTGCAAAACAATGCAAAATAAGCATAATATCTCTAAAAATAACTTTTGACTCTCAAATGACTCAACTCAAGTGTTTTACTTGATTCTAAGCTAATTCTAAGCCATAAAGGTGTATTTTGATATCAATTTAAGCATGAAAATAACAGTTTTTAGACCGTTATCACCAATACAAAATAAATAAATACTAAATATTGATATAATTAATATGACGTCAACCGTAACAAAAGATTGACGTTGTATATTATTGCCTATAGATATTTTTTTATTTTTCTTTTAAATCAACCCATAAAACATCAGTTATATATTGGCATCGACGTTTTATTATTTAGTTCCTTTTTTATTATTTTTTATTTTTCTTTTAAACCAACCAGAGAACGTCGAATTCTTCTATGTATTGACTTATTTTTGTAAAAAATTTAGTTCTTATTTTTTCTTTTAAACCAACCGATAAAACATCCTTACTTGTGACTTTAACGTTCCTATTTTGTGTTAGCTTTTTCTTTGTTTTTCTATCCACTCTTTCAAGGGGACAAAAATGAGTAATTTCTTTGTGGTTTGATTCTTTGTCATGTTGAAAAGCTTGAAGTAGTGATCAACAAAAACAAAAAAGAGGTTACCATTCATTTAATTTCTCGTAACAATCTGTTAACTTTTTTCTTTGTTTTCCTATAAACTCTTTCCGAATCACAGAGCAGAAAGTTAACAGATAACGAACGTACGATATGTGAAAATGGCTTTATATGCCAGCCAGAAGCCAAATGGTGATTCCACATTTTTTATGGGAAGAAGAATTTGAACAACAGAAATTTGGGGGAAAGAAAAATAGTAAGAAGATAAGTGCTTTTTCAAATATATAGAACCTTGGAGGGACAAAACTACTTTTATAACTTGAAGTTTCTTGATTGTATGATTCAGGTTTTAAGTATCTTGAAGTTGTTTTCTACAGAATCAGTAGATCTGATTTTCGGAGAAAACAACTCGAAGAAACTTTAAAAAACGAATCATTCAAAAACGATCAAACTCTGCAATTGTATAGAGTAAAGTATTATATTTATAACCACTCAAATGCCTTTCACGTCGAGGCCCCCTAAAGTTATATGTTTTATGGAAATTTAGAAAGGATGAAGAAAAAAAAAATACGACCTTTGCCTTCGGATAACGAATAATACGTCCGATGCTAAAGGAATTCATCGTTTATTGTTCAAAGTCTGAAGAAATTGACGTCAACCTCTTGCAATTTCCCTTACATCATTTGAATCAACCCATATAACATCATTTTATACTGGCTTCGACGTTTTATTATTGAGTTCCTTTTTTATTATGTTTTTTTTTTCTTTCAAAACAACTACTTAACGTCTATTTCTTCTATGCATTCGACGTCTACTGAGTTTTCGTTGTATTTTGGTGTAGTTTTGCTCGTGTTTTTGGGTAGCCTAGTACCACCTTCTTCCTTTGGTAGTTTCATTTTACGAAAAGCCTGTGTCTTTTGGATTTCTTATGGCATTTCAACCCAAAACCGAACCTGGGTCGTAGCCTAGACGTCATGTAAACCGCCAACAAAAAAGAAAACGGTGACATGAGAACTAGGCAAGGATCCAGGTTCGGTTTTGGTTGAAATCCCATAAGAGACCAAAAGACGTAAGCTTTTCTTACGAGGAAACTAGCAAAGGAAGAAGGTATACGCTACTAAAAGACACGAGCAAAATTGCACCAAAAAATGCGAGGAGGAGGATGATGAAGTGTGCCTAACCATGGGTTCCCGATTTCTGGGTTAACAGGAAAAAAAGTATTAAGAAGATAAGTGCTTTTTCAAAATATGTAGAACCCCTCGAACTGCTTTTATAAGTTGAAGTTTCTTGATTGTATGATTCAATTTTTAAGTATCTTGAAGTCGTTTTCTACAGAATCAGTGGATCTGATTTCAGAGAAAACAACTTCAAGATACATTAAAATATGAATCATTCAAAAACGATCAAACTATGGAATTCTATAGAGTTTAGCATAATATTTATAGAGTCAATATTAAGGCTCACAACCATTCTGGTAGCAACACAAAATTAATGCTCACACACACTCCAAAAGAAAAAGACACTTTGGAAGTCTGGAGAAATTGACGTCAACCTCTTCGTTTCTAGCAGCAAACTGCATTTTCCCATAGATCATTTAAGTAGACTGCCTTTTATTATTGAAACCCATATCAGGCCTTTCCCAACATTAATTATTTAATTTATAAAATTTCTTGTAACAACTCCAAGGTTTCTTAAACAAATATTGGACGTTTTATTCGAAATCTTCAATCTTTATTTTATTATTCTTTTCTTTTTTCTTTTAAACCAACCACATCATATTCTTTTATGAATCCAACATTGTATTTGCCAGCAAGTTATTCTTTTTTTTTCTATAAATACTGTTTCAGAGCCTTGGATAACCTCTACACCTCCATTTATAAAATTTCTCATAGCAACTCCTTCACTCTCTTCTTTGTGTTAACTTTTTTGTTTGAGTTTCTATTAGCTCCTTCAAGGTCACAAAAATGAGTCATTTCTTTGTGGTTTGATTCTTTGTTATTTTGAAAAGCCTGAAGGAGTGATAGAGACTCAAAGAAGAGGTTGATATTTTTATTTCGCACCCTTTCTAAACGCTACAATTTCTTTGTGGTTTCGCACCCTTTCAACACTTTACAACTTCCTTTTATAAAACTTCTCCTATGAACTTCATCTGTTAATTTTTTTCTTCGTGTTTCCTGTTATCTCCTTCAAGGACATAAACAAAGTTTGAAGGAGTACAGAAAACACAAAGAGAAAGGTTGATAGATTTTTCGAATATACAAAGGACGTCGAATATTTTAACAACCGACGTGTTATTGAAGGGAAAAGAAGAAAAGAAAAAGAAGGAGCGATTTGACTTCTAGATGAACGTTCATATCTTACTATTACGTCGAGTGGCTTTATAAATTGACGTATTATTTGTGTGTTAAAACAGAGAAAAAAAGGAGCTATCGTATATTGTGCAATAACCATTATCCTAGATTGAGTATAATGCATGCAATGTAATCATGTAACATTAAAATGGACATTTGCAATCATAAAAGTGATTTTATCAGATTTAATCATTTATAATCACCCTATGCACAATTGTTTGCCAAAAAAGAATTTCATTAATATTCAAAAGATGATTACAACCACCAATACAAAAGATGGCTTAAGAAGCCACTGATTACAAAATTAAAATCAAGCAACAAACATCCATATTCTTCTCTTGCAGTTTATGATCCCTTGTGTTTGTTCACATCACCCTCCTTTCCATTTTGAGCGGTGATTTATCAATCCTTTGAGTCTTTTGTCAATGAATGTGTCAACTTTCAATTTACCAGAGCTCCAAGAATCTTGTATGCGACACTTTCATTTTTCCAGAGCCCCCAAAATCTTCTATTGCGGTCAGGTTTCAATTTACCTCATCCCCAAGAATCTTTTTAGCGATTCTGACATTCCATATATTTTCACCGCATACCATTTAGCCCATTCATCTACTTCAGATATTGTCAAATCTGTTTTCTTTGCACTCCAATATTCAGAATTGAGATAGAGTTGCTGATGACCAATCCATTTTTCAAAGAGAAATCCTTTTTTTTTATCGACTTAAAAATGGATTGGTCATCAGCAACTCTATTTCAATTCCTAATCTTGGAGTGCAAACAAAACAAATTTGACAAAATCTAAAGAAGATGAGTGGGCTAAATTGTATGCAGTGAAAATATATGGAATGTCAGAATCGCTAAAAAGATTCTTGGGGCTCAGATAAATTGAAACCTGACCGCAACAGAAGATTCTGAGGGCTCTGGTAAAATGAAAGTGCCGCATACAAGATTCTTGGGGCTCTAGTAAATTGAAAGTTGACCCAGTTATTGACAAAAGACTCTACGGATTGATAAATCACCGATCAAAATGGAAAGAAACTCATCTCTGAATCTACTTTCCTATAGTTTAACGTTCATATTTTGGCTTTTACAATTTTGGCTGATAATAATACGTCAGATAGCTTAAGCGATCAATGTACTATTGGTGGTTTTTATATTGAAACGTCCAAGTATTACAACTCTTTGTTTATTGTTGGATTAAAGAGGGAGTAATTCTTCCTCTATTGTTGCATGAAAAATAAAAGGAAATAAAAAGGGAGAAACTCTTTGGCTTCTGGCTGACAAATAATACGTCATGCAAGTATTACAACTCTTCGTTTATTGTTGGATTAAAGAGGGAGTAACTCTTCCTCTATTGTTGCATGAAAAATAAAAGGAATTAAAAAGGGAGAAACACTTTGGCTTCTGGTTGAAACACTTCGTTTATTGTTGGATTAAAAAGGGAGAAACTCTTCGTTTTTTGTTGGATTAAAAAGGGAGTAACTCTTCATTTATTGTTTCATTAAAAATAAAAGGAATTAAAAAGGGAGAAACTCTTTGGCTTCTGGCTGACAAATAATATGTCCATCCTCGTAGAATTTAATGTAGTCTTCGTGGTTTAAAAGAAAACAAAAAAAAAATTAAAAAGTGTAACTCTTTTTGCTTTTGGCTGACAATAATACGTCGATTGGCTTTAGAAAACAATATACTATTGATGTATTAAAAGTAAAAAGAAAGAATAAAAGAGTGGCACCCAGAACTATCTACTGCCAATGAACGTCTGAACTTATATTGAAATTGTAACCTTCCCCTAAATCTCAAATCCTATTCTCAAATGGCTTCTCATCAAATACCCTTAGTAGTCAAATTAAGTCAACAATAAAAACTAGCCATTCACACTCATTGATTTAAAAGGGAAATCTGATTTCATTGACATGTTCATAATGATTAGAACCAGATAGAAGCAAAATGATGTGGCATATAATGCCGATAGCAAAACAAACACAAAACAAATAATAAACCAAAACAGACACAGAACAAAAACACAAAACAGACTCCGTACCAAAATTCTAAGCCTCTTTTCTGATTCAGAAAATTTCCATGGAATCCTCCTCATTAGACTCTTCTTCACTTGAATCTTCAGTTGGAGAATCATTGTTATTCTTTTTCTGATCCATAGCGTCTATCTTCTGTTCGATTCTGTTGAGTTTTTCCAAACCCAATCTTTCAAAATTTCTTCCAGAACTTTGAAGCATATTCTCTTCATCCTTGAAGCACCATCCCTTTGTGGTCGTCACAAGGCCAAGGGAAGTCAAGGTGTTTCGATTTATCACATTGAGCAGTCACAAGAGCATTTCTTTTCACCACTAACATGCACACCTTGAAGGGTCAGGATTTTGCTGATAAACACGGCATATGGTGCATGTCATGTATGCTTGATTCTTGCATCAATCATATGATATTTTATTACTGCCACCCAATTGGTAGGAACATCATTCTTCATGGCATATAGTAGAAAAATATCTTTAGTTGTCATTCTGTCTTGTAGAAATCTAGCAGGTAAAATCACCCGAGCAAGAATGTGTGCTATTATCTTTTCTTCTTTATTCAGTCCCTCATGCATATATAATCTTTCAATTGGGTGTCTCCCAGGAAACCTTAACCAGTTACTGTACACCTCCTTTTTCTTGAGCCATCTGTTTATTTCTGAGTACCGTAAGTGAGAGAATAAACCTTCAACTTTTAATCCTGCAACTTGAAACCAGACATCATTGTGAATGTGAACATTTACTCCTTTTACTCGAGAATGAAGGACACCACGTATGTTTCTCATATTGTTGTAGAAGACCCTTACTAAGTCAGGGTACCAATCACCCTTCATCTGGACAAGTGTAGAGATACCTTGAGTTTCAATCCATCCCTGGAAGTGAAATCCCTTTTTTTCAAATAAGTCGAGGTTCAGATATTCGTGAGGAACAATATGTTTAAACCTCGTCCACCTCAGAAACATTTTACGACTCTGCTCATCACTGATCCACCTAGAGAGATCATCGTTTCTTACAGCCTCAACAACCTTTCCTCTATCTCTTGAAGGATGTGATGAAGAAGCCATTTGAATTTGGACACCATATAATTTTCCTTAATACAAGGGTTTAGTATATTTGTACTTACAGAACAATGAATCAGGGTTTAGAAACAACTCAATGTGCATAAGATTTTCAAATTCACTATATATAAGGGTGGATCAATCAACATCAAGTGGTACCAATATTTGACGTGGATGAAATCGTTTCAAATATATAGAATCAACGTAATATTGGTATTTTAAAATAAAAAAATAAAAGAATGGCGCGATTGTTTTTATTGAAAATAAATCTATTAATTGAACTTATTTAGAAGTGAAGGGTTTCTTTTTCAAGAATGGCTGGTCTTTCAAAATGGTTTCTTTTCATCCAATGATCTCAATATTCGACGTCAACTATGTGAATAGATTCAAAATTTAAATTGTCTTTAAGTTCTTTCCCCCATTAGAAATTAGATAGCTATGAAATCTAACGGTAGAAAACAAATCGAAGACAATTTAAAAGAAGAATCATACATTGCAAAAGGATGAAGTGAAACAACATTTTTATAAATATATTTCAGTTCTCAAAATTGTTTCAGCATTAAACATATTGTGAACCATATTTCTTTTTCCTAAGCACTTTCCTTTCAGTAAGATGACTAAACCATTACTTTACAAAAAAAACATTTTGTTCACTTGAATTTCAAAGGCGAACTTCATATGAACTGAGGCCTGAATGTGGCACTTTCAAATTCAAGTCAACAAACTGCAATTTGAAAAACATAGATGTTTCAAAATCTAAGGAAAGAAAAGCGCACAAGAGATAAAAAACATGAATCCTAATATGTTCAATACGGAAACAGGAAGCAAGGAATTATGTGAAATGTAGGCTATATTTATATATGAACCGACGATGAGGAACATTAGATGCTCACTTGAATGATCATCGAATTCTTGTAGACTTTGACGTTCAAACATCATTCAGTGAAAAAGTAAAAAATCTCTTTGGATACTGATAATAAATGCTTCTGACGAAGAATACGTTGAAGATCTATGAGTCTTTGACTTTAAAGTGAGATTTTAAAATAAAAAAGAAAAAATAAAAAAAAAATTAGCTATTGATAAAGATTAAAACGTCGCAGCCCCAGGGAATTCGTGTTAATTGGTGCTCTGGTCAAATCGTCGCCACCACTCCAATGCCCTTCATGTCGATCCCCTTAACGTCTATTCCCTTAGAGGCTTCGACGTTTGATCGATACAAAAATGAAACATAAAGGAAGTAACCGAAGAAATAAGTTAAACAGATTTTGATTTCATTTGAAGTTGTACAATTTGAAAACCTACCCTGCATACCTTCCCTAACCAAATTCATGTTAAACGATGACAAGTGTTGTACTTCAATACAAACTGACTATTCTCGATATGATATGTCTCTTCTCAATCTTTAGCTTTGTTTGATGCATCTTAATTGTTAACTTGTATCAATCTTATGATACCTATCCTTATCATAAAATACAATTAAAGTCTTTTATACAATCATACATATCTTTATCCTAAAATTAACACACACCTACCTATAGAAAGAGACATTGAAGACTTGATTTTTGTTTTATCATATCTATCTTAATCATAAAAGTTTTAAAAGGAAAGAGGAAAGAAATATAAGGTTGGAAATGTTGTTGTTGAATCTAATAAAAAAAAATTATTTACTATGTACAATATGTTAACTTTTTTATATGAAAAAAAGTTAGTTCAGATGTTAAATAACATTCATTTCAAATAACTTGTAATAATATAGTAATATTCAATATGATTTTAAATATTCTGATGTATAACTACAACTAAATTCTCATAATTATCATTATTATTATTTTCCATATGAAAATAAAGTAATATTTAAAAGTAATAAAGTTTTTCTCTCTTTAAATTTCACCGACATGTCTTCTTATATTTAATAATATGTAAATATTAGAAGATAAAATTCAATAAATTAATAATATAAAAAAATGTAAATTTTATCTTAAAATATAATGATAATGGGAGGTTGTGGGAGATTTTATTAATGAATAACGAAAGAAGAAAATGTCGAACAATGGTAAAATGCGACGTATACTTTGTCTTCTGTATAAAAATCACAATTAATTAGTATCAATATTCGAATCCCTCAATACGCTAAGTTAATTGTATAAAAATAATTTGTATTGAAGTTGTTTCAAACAGTTCGACGTTATATTTGATTATTAAAATAAGAAATATTATCAAAAGGGCACCACATTTGGCTTCTGGTTGAAGACACGTCGAAGACCCGAACAAATTAACGTAATATTAATTTGTTATAGAGTCGAGCAAGCTGTTAATCATGAGCATATGGAAAAACCAGAGATGTTAACACTTATCAATTTCAAATTGTTTCAGCAGTAAATGCTTCGAAATCTGAGGAAAAGAAGATGCAAAGGAAATATTATTATTATTCATAATATGTTCAATAGGGAGGCAAGGGATTATGTAAAATGCAAGCTATATTTATAGATCAACCGATGACGTACATCGTTTAATGATTGCCTTTGCCACCATCTTTTTCAACGTCGATGCCCGGCGGAATTCGACGTTCAAACATCAATCAGAGAAAAAGTAATAATTCTCGTTTGAACATCCCGCCGACAGGAAATTGTCTACCTTTCAATTATCGAGGTAAGATTAGGATGGATCAAAGTTAAAAAGTTTGACGTGCCCCATCTATATACATATAATTCCACTTTCAATTTTGCTTTGTTAATATAATCGATTCTATGTAATAAAGAATCGATTCAAAGCGTTATAAATTCAAATATGAAAATGAGCTTTTAATGATTATTTATGGTGATATTAATTACAACGTTGCTTGATATTCAACACATGTTTGTTAAAATACTAAAAAACAAAGACATAATGCACGAGAAGGACAAATTTATTTTTCTCATAAGGGTAATCATAGTATTTTTTAAAGCTTATTCATTTATTGTAATTATTTATTATTAAATATTAAATTCATTAGATCCACGTCAGTGGTATCAATATTGGACGTGGTCTCTCACAAATTCTTAGATCTAGAATTATTCAGAAGTGAAGGGATTCTATTTCGAGAATAACTGGTTTTGCAAAATGGTATCTTTTGCATCAATTATCTGAATATTCGACGTCAAATGTTAAAATTTAAATTTTCTTGAAGTTGTTTACCCCATAATAAATCAGATAGCTTTGAAATCTAACGGTAGAAAACAAATCCAAGACAATTTAAAAAAAGAATCATACATTTCCTAAGCACTTCCCTTTCACTAAGATAACTAAACCATTACTTTACTATAAAAAGCATTATGTTGACTTGAATTTCAAAGGCCCCCTTCTAATGAACTGAGCCCTGAATGCGGCACTTTCAAATTCAAGTCAGCAAATTGCAATTTTAAGAACTGACATGTTTTGACATCTAAGGAAAGAAAAGCGCTCAGGAGATAAAAAAACATGAATCCTAATATGTTCAGTACGGAAACAGGACAAATGACGTTACAAGAAAAGCACATCTATATTCATAGATGAAATAGTGTCGTCTAATTATTTTAGTTTTCAAAATTGTTTCAGCATTAAACATATTGTGAACCATATTTCTTTTTCCTCACCATTTCCCTCTCGTAAGATAACTTAACCATTTCTGTACTATAAAAAGCATTTTCTTTACTTCAATTTCAAAGTCCACCTTCATATGAACTGAGGCCTGAATGCGGCACTTTAAAATTGAAGTCAGCAAATTGCAATTTAAAGAATAGATATGATACGAAATCCAAGAGAAGAGGACAATGACAAAGAGATAAAAAACATGAATCCTAATATGTTCAATACGGAAACAGGAAGCAAGGCATTATGTGAAATGCAAGCAATATTTGTATATGAACCGATAACGTACATTGGATCGTGAACATATGGTATGAACGTCGAATCACAGCCAAATTCAACGTTCAAACATCATTTAGTGAAAAAGTAAAAAATCTCTTTGGATACTGATAATAATTGTAAAAAATCTCTTAAAGTAAAAAATCTCTTTGGATACTCATAATAATGTAAAAAATCTCTAATTGACGAAACTACGTCGAATATCTATGAGGCTAGGATGTTAAAGTTCAAATATAAAATAATAAAGTAAAATAAATAAAAATCGGAGGACACTCAAACATCATTGACATTGATAAGGTAAAAAATCTATTTTGGATACTGATAATAATTATGAGACCGGACGTTAAAGTTAGTGTTAAAAAGAAATAAGAAAAAATAATAAAAAATTGAGCAACCCTTGGCATCAAATGATCTCTATATGCGACGTCAATTATAAAATCTACCATTGGAAAATTATGAAATTAAACAATTATCTCATAAATATATTTTATATATGAAACACATTAAATGAAATGCAAGCTATATTTATATATGAAACGATGAAGGAGATTAAATCATGTAATTATGGTCAGCAGCAGTCACTTGAATTAACGTCGATTCCCAAACGCATTGACGTTCAAACATCATTCAGTGAAATAGTAAAGAATCTCAAATATCTCATTGGATACTGACAAAATCTCTTTGGATTACTGATAAAATCTCTTTGCATAATGATAATAAGTGCCTCTGACGAAAACTACGTCGAAGATCTAAGAGGTTTCGACGTTAAAGTGAGAGTTTAAAAGAAAAAAACAAAAATAATTAAAAATGGATTGACGTTCAAACATCATTCAGTGTTAAAGTAAAAAATCTCTTTGGATACGGTTAATAATTTGAAAAAATCTCTTTGGATACTAATAATCGACGAAAACTATGTCACATATCTATGGGACTACGACGTTAAAGTGGGTGTTTAAAAGAAAAATGAAAAAATAATAAAAATTTAAGCGACCTTTGGCTTCTGGTAATAACAAACAATTAATTATTCCAAACAATCCAAATCCCTTCACGTCGATGCCCGTCACGTCGTGTCCCCGGAAAATCTGACTTTTATTACTATTACAAATACAACATCAAATCATTAATGGATTTCGACGATTATTCTTTGATTGAAAGAATAATTAAATATAAAGGGAATAACCAAAGAAATAGGTTAATAGATTTGGATTTCATTTGAAGTTATACCTTTTGAGAACCTATCCTACATAACTTCGGTAATCAAATTCATGTTAACTTTTTTCCTTCCTTTTTGCTTCAATTCCTTTATTAAACGAGGAGATTTCTTTGTTAACCATGAAAGATTGATGGAAAACGAAAGGAAAATGTTAACTCTTATGAATTTCAAGTAGACCCTTTGAAAACCTATCCCACATTCTCCATTGTTAACTTTTTTTCTTTTTAACTTCCTGTTTTTGGTTATAATGTATACCTTCATCTTTGTTTATATAGGACGTCGATGATCCCAAAAAATGGACGTCAATCTCTAGGAATTTTCATCGAATGCACTCAATATTCGACGTCAACTGTAGAATTTAAAAAATTTTGAAGTTGTTTCCACAATAGAAATCAGATAGCTCTGAATTCTAATGGTAGAAAACAACTCCAAGACCATCCGACTTTGACGTTCAAACATCATTCAGTAAAAAAGTTAAATAAAAAGTAAAAATAAATGTCGTTTGTTTCAGATAAGAACAAATTCACCCATAACATCCAAACCCTACGGTTTTGACGTCTATTGGATGGTTAAGTAAAAATAAAAGAAGAATAAAAAATGAACGACCTTTGGCTTTTTGTTGAAGAAGACATCCCATGGACTCAATATTCGACGTCAATTGTATAAATTTAATTTTTCTTGGAGTTGTTTCCACCATATGAAATCAAATAGCTCTAAATTTAATGGTAGAAGACAAACCCAAGACAATTTAAAAAACGATTCATACATTATAGAATGTTGAAGTTGAACAACTTTTTTATATAATTACTTTAGATCCTAAAATTGTTTCAGCATTAAACATATTGTGAACCATATTTCTTTTTCCTAAGCATTGCCCTTTCAGTAAGATATGTTAACCATTTCTGTAATATAAATAAAAACAATTACTAAACTTGAACTTGAAAGGGCTCCTTCATATGTAATGATGATAAATGAACCACTTTCAAGTGAAAGTTATCAAATTGCAATATGAAGAACATAAATGCTTAAAAATCTTAGGAAAAGACAATCCAAAGGAAATAAAAAACATGAATCCTAATATGTTCAATATGGAAACAGGAGGCAACGGATTATGTGAAATGCAAGCTATATTTATAGATGAACCGATAATGCTTAGTAACTGAATGCAACCACGTCCTATGAACGTCGGGCCCTGCCGAGTTCGACGTTCAAACATCAATCATAGAGAAAATAATATATGTTGTTTGATTAATAACAAATTGACATCCCCGACCCCAAAAATTGTGTACTTTTGAATTACCGAGGTGCGATTTGGAGGGATTAAAGTTAAAAACTATGATGTGCCCCTACATATTTATATAATTCCACTTTCAATTTTGCTACATTAATATCATGGATTCAAGAATAAAGAATCGATTCAAAGCGTTATAAATTATGAAATGCAAATGATGTTTGGGGATGTTTTTGAATATAATAAAAAAAATATTTACGGTGCAAACTATTTTTCATTTTTTATATGAAAAAAGTTAGTTCGGATCTGAAAAGAACATTCATTTCAAATATATTTTAATAATATATAGTATTATTTAATATGATTTTATTTATTTTGATGTATATATATAGTATAATATAATATAAATTTACATAAATTAATAATATAAAAATATAAATAAAATGTAAATCTTATCTTAAAATATGATAACGGGAGGTTATGATAGGTTTTATAAAGGAAAAAAGGAAGAAGAAAATGTCGATAACCGTAGAAAGTCGGGCCGAATTCGACGTTGAAACATTAATCAGGCAAAAAGTAATGATTATCGTTTTGATTCATAAAAAAACAAATTGACTTCCCCCATCTCAAAGAAATTGTTTACTTTTCAGTCACCCGCGAAGAAGGTGAGATTAGGATGGATCGAAGTTAAAAAGTTTGATGTCCCCATCTATATACATATAATAACACTTTCAATTTTGCTTAAAATAGAAAGAATTATACAATGGCTTCTTCATCTTCACGGCGTGAAAAGAAGGCTGCACAAGTTGTAAGAAAAGATAGTCCAAATGATATAGAAAGGATCCTGATATTTTGACAACTTTTTTTAACAACTTTTTGATAACAGGACACATGTCTTCGAGGTGGTCCCTCACAAGTTCTTGGATCTAGAATTATTCTGAAGTGAAGGATTTCTTTTTGAAGATGGTTTCTTTTGCATCGTAGATCTCAATATTCGACGACGAATGTGTAAATAGATTCAAAATTTAAATTCTCTTGAAGTTGTTTCCCAGATATAAGAAATTTGATAGCTCTGAAATCTAAGCGAAGAAAACAAATCCAAGACAATTTAAAAGAAGAATCATATATTGCCAAATGATGAAATTAAACAAGTTTTTCATAAATATATTTTAGTTCTCAAAATTGTTTCAGCATTAAACATATTGTGAACCATATTTCTTTTTCCTCGCCATTTCCCTTCTAGTAAGATAAGTTAACCATTTTTGTACTATAAAAAGCATTTTCTTGACTTGAATTTGAAAGGCGACCTTCATATGAACTGAGGCCTGAATGCGGCACTTTCAAATTCAAGTCAGCAAATTGTAATTTAAAGAATAGATATGATACAAAATCTAAGAGAAGGACAATGACAAGGAGAAAAAAACATGAATCCTAATATGTTCAATACCGAAACAGGACGAATGTCGTTATAAGAAAAGTACATCTATATTAATAGATGAAACGATGTTGTCTAATTATTTTAGTTCTCAAAATTGTTTCAGCATTAAACATATTGTGAACCATATTTCTTTTTCCTTGCCAATTTTCTTCCCGTAAGATAACTTAACCATTTCTGTACTACAAAAAGCATTCTGTTGACTTCAATTTCAAAGGCCACCTTCATATGAACTGAGGCCGGAATATGGCACTTTAAAATTGAAGTGAGCAAATTGCAATTTGAAGAACAGATATGTCACGAAATCTAACAGGAAGAAAATGAGAAGGAGATAAAAAACATGAATCCTAATATGTTCAATACGGAAATAGGAAGCAAGACATTTAGTGAAATGCAATCTATATTTATATATGAACCGATGATGAACATTAGATCGTGTAATTATGGTCAGTAACTTGAATGAACGTCAATTCCCATCTGATATGACGTTCAAACATCATTCAGTATTAAAGTAAAAAATGTCAAAAATCTCTTTGGATACTGATAATAATTGCTTCTGACTAAAACTACGTCTCATATCTTGAGTCTACGACGTTAAAGTGAGAGTTTAAAAGAAAAAATAAAGAATAATAAAAATTGATCGACGTTCAAACATCTTTCAGTGGAAAAGTTCAAAATATCTTTGGATATTGATAATAATTGTTGAAAATCTCTTTCGGTACTGATAATTGACGAAAACTACGTCAAAGAACCATAGGACTAGGACGTTAAAGTGAGAGTTTAAAAGAAAAAAAAATAATAAAAGATGGATCGACGTTCAAACATCATTCAGTGAAAAAGTTAAAAATCTCTTTGGATACTAATAATAATTGTAAAAAGTCTCTTTGGATACTCATAATTGACGAAAACTACGTCGCAGAACCCAAGTGGACTAGGGCGTTAAAGTTAGTGTTTAAAAGAAAAAAGAAAAAATATTTGAGCGACCGAAGAAGATCAAAGTCCATATGACTTAATGGAACAAGATTCAGACGGTTCAGACCCCAATCTCTAACACAATTAATGCTCTTAACCACGCCAATGCCCCTCATGTCGATGCCCTTAATGTTTATGCCCCCACAGGCTTCGACGTTTGATTGAAAGAAAAATAAAAGAAGAATAAAAAGGGCAAGAAGACATCACATGGACTCAATATGCGACGTGAACTACATAGGAAATGAAATAACTCTGCATCTAATGGTAGAGGACAAACCCAAGAAAATTTAAAAAACGATTCATTTAAAATGTAGAAGGATGAAGTTCAACAACTTTTTTATATAATTATTTTAGATCCTAAAATTGTTTCAACATTAAACATATTATGAACCATATTGCTTTTTCCTAAGCATTTCCATTTCTGTAAGATATGTTAACCATTTATGTAATATAAATAATAACATTTTGTAAAGTAAATCATGTCGTTTGATTAATAACAAATTGACATCCCGCCCCCCAGAAATTGTGTACTTTTCAATTATCGAGGTGAGATTTGGAGGGATCGAAGTTAAAAACTCTGATGCGCCCCTCTATATTTATATTATTCGACTTTCAATTTTGCTAAGTTAATATAATCGATTCTAAATAATAAAGAATCGATTCAAAGCGTTATAAATTAAGAAATGTATTTAAATGATTATGACCTGGTGACATTAGTGACAACGTGGCTAGATATTGATCAGACATTTTTTTAAATATTATAAAGCATAGAAATAATGCACGAGAGAGTTCAAATTTGTTTTTCTAATAATGTTAATCATAGTATTTTTTTAATATCATAATCGTTTATATTAATAAATTATTATAACTATTAATAATATATTAATAATCTTGATAAGAATCAGAGTTCTAAACCAATGACCAAGAGATTCATCTCTCAAAAATGAAAATCCATATTATGACTTCCAAAATGGCTACATATGTTAGTTTGTCTCGACCTTTAGTGTGAAACAAACATCCTAACATTCATTTTAGGGTCAACCAGTCTCGATTGTTAGTCAAACTTAACCTGCTTAATCTTCGACCCAAGCCATTATGTCTTAAGATCGGTTTGTCTTGACATGTAATCCACGACGATTTTTGGACTTCGATAGACCCCGACTATTCTTGATACATGCTGTCTCTTCTCGATCTTTGGCTTGGTTTGATGCATCTTAGTTGTTTTTCTCAATCTTATTTTCTAAACTGACATATCTTAGTTTTTGTTCACAATAATGTATCCTAACCTTCAGTTTATCACTCAACTTAATTTTTATTTAAATTTAAAGTATTATTTTATTGTAATGAATAAACATTTTTTAGTATAATCATACTTATCTTTATCCTAAAATTAACACATACCTAGAAAGATACATTGAGGACTTGATTTATGTTTTATCATACCCATCTTAATCATAAAACTTTTAAAAGGAGAGGAAGAAATATCAGGTGTGAGAATGTTGTTGAATCTAATAAAAAATTATATTTATTATATAAAAAAAGTTAATTTAGATGTTTTCACATATAATATAATAATATTTATTATTATTTTAAGTATTATGATGTATAACTATAACTCAATTCTCGATTTTTTTTCGGATTTTTCTCGATTTTATAAAATTCTTTTTTTTTTCTAATCTTAGGTTACAATTCAATTTCTAGGAAACCGAATTCTGAGTTATATCTTTTTTATATCTTAGATTGTTTAGCTTATTTTGATGAAATTTAATAAATTTTATTATTTTTATAATAATTATTAAATTAATATTTTATAATATATTAGATAACATTTTATAAAATATTAATTTAATAATGATTATAAAAATAATAAAATTTATTAAATTTCATCAAAATAAACTAAACAATCTAAGATATAAAAAAGATATAACTCAGAATTCAGTTTTCCAGAAATTGAATTGTAACCTAAGATTAGAAAAAGAAAAAGAAAATATAACTTATAATTCGGTTTCTTGCAAACCGAATTCTCACCTTAAAAAGAAAAGTGTTACCTATGTAAATATAAAGCACAATATGCTATCTGCGTAATATTAAATGTTTTGATTTACTTTCTTATATAACATAGTATTATTTTAAATTTACATAGATAGCATAGTGTAGTTGATATTTACATGGATAGCACGGATTTATAAAAGATTAAAATTCGGTTTCTGGGAAAACCATTTAAGACTTTAAAACTTATTTTTAAAATTTTTAACCTATTTTTAAATTTTAACCTATTTTTAAAATTTTTCTTTCAAACTAAAATTAACAAATAATTAATTTATTTTTAATATTATTTAATACGTTACACTATATTAAATAAAATTTTACATTATTATTATTATTATTATATTTATTAATATTATTATTTTTATTTTTATTTTTAGTTTTATTAATTTTAATTTAAAAACAAAATTTAAAAAAAATGTTAAACTATTTTTTGAATTTGAATTTTTAAAATGAGTCTTTGCTTGGTTTGTTCGCGCCCTTTAAATATGTGATGATAACTAGCAATGACTCAAAATCACACTTGTTGGAAGCAAAACCTAGGCTGCTTATCTTTGCTAAATGGCTGCATCCTCTTCTAATCTCACGAAAATCTCCACATCGGTTGAGAGAAGTACTAGTCCTATAGGATGGATGAGTGACGATGGAGTTAGAGAAAGGTTCATCCATGGAAGAATCAAAATTGTTGTCACTCTGGAGTATCTTGATCTGAGCTTATTTGAAAGAGAAGGGTTTATGTTTCCTGGTTGGTTGAAGTCTCAGGAACTATCGTCCTTGGTTCAACTGAAAGGATACTAGTATCCTGATCTTGTGAAAGTGTTCTACCACAACTTGAAACTGGTAAGCGTGATATTCACTCTAGAGTAAAGGGGGTTGACATTGTGATTAACAATGATACATGGCTGCATGCTGTCGGTTTAAAAGCTAAGGGTGTATCATCTCATCTTCTTAACTCAACAAATTCGTTGTTGAAGATGAGAGATGTCTACAAAGTGTGGCTAAGATATTCTAATGACAATACAAGGTTATTGGAGTTGCTTGAAAAAGACCTCGCTCATATACTTGCCTTTGTGATTCTACCTGCAAGAATCCCTAAACCAAATATGATAGCTGAAGATATCTACTTGTTGTATGCTCTTAAGAATGATATTCCAATGAATTGGGTGGATGTGATAAAAGAACATATGATTGAAAGTACTATGAAAAAGTCTCTTCATCTACCCTATGTAGTATTAGTCAGCATAATTCTTGAAAATCAAGGTGTGAACACTGATGGTGAAAGGAGGTTTCCATGCAACTGTAGAAATGATATTAACCAAAATACTCTGATCTCATTTGAATTAACAAGGACTTTAAGAGGATGGTGCTTTAAAGGAGAAGAAAATCTGTTATATCTTTATGGAAGAACCTCTATCACAAGTGAGCAAAGAAAGATCGCATATTCTGACAGCAGCTGCATAGATCTTGCCACGAATAATCTTCAGAACATTGTTGACAAGCTTAATCTGCTTAAGGTAAAAATTGATCGCATTATACATCACTGCAATGAAGAAGATATGTCTGAAGACGACTCTGTGGATTCACATAATTAAGAATAGGGATCTAGTAGCCTCAGAAGTGTGATTGGAGTCTTGTTAGCTATTTGTCTTCTGTATATGTTCTCATAATTTATTATTATAATTAAGTTTAATATGAAATTAAAATAATATTAAAGAAATAAAGTTTTATTCTCTTTAAATTTCACCAACAAATCTTTTTATATTTTATTTCCGTGTAATTATTACAAGATAAATTTACGCACCTTGATATTATATTTTAAAATAATATTTTATTTCTCTTTAAAAATAAAACTTCGAATATCCTTAGAATTCGACGTCATACTAGAACACTAAAACGTCGAATATCATACAAATTCGATGTAAGCTTAACTGATCACTGGTTAAAAATCCAAATTTCAGTACACTTAAAAAATCCAAATTTCAGTACACTGCTAACTCGATGTCTATAATGAATAACTCTAGGTCATTGCATCGATGGTACTCAACATTAGACATCAAACTTTCTAAATAGATTCTAATTTTAAGTGGTTGATTGCGAGACTGATAATAGGGACCCCGTGAACTCAAACGCTCCTAAGAAACACCTTCGGTGAAAATGATCTTCAGAGCTTCTTCTTGAAGATTCTGGTTTTTGAATTTGTGGCATAAGTGGCTGAGGTAGAGAGAGAATATCATGCCATAGATTCAAATACCGGAAGCTTCTAAAAGAGTCTCTCAAGTTCATCTTCAGCAAAGGTGAATCTTACGAGCGTCTAAACTTCATCGGAGTCTCCATTATCAGTCTCGCAACCTCGATCCTGGCCATCTGTCTATCCTCCGTGCCTCTCACATCACTACCGAGAAGCTGGCACGCGTTGCCATTCGGTCTCCACGTCTTCGTCCGCCAGCACGCTCAGCCCCTCATGGACCAGGTCGAGCGTTTTGTCGAGGCAGTTGTGTTGGAGAATCCTTCCGTTGTGTCGCACGGTGTGGGCTGTAGGGATGGAAAGGGTTTTTCTGTTGTAGGTCGATTTAGGGTTTTATTTGGGTGGTGCGATTCTGGGTTTTCTATTTGCAGGTTGTGTAAAGGAGCAAGCTTCCATGGTTGTGCGAGATTGATGATGGAGGTGCGACATCCATGGAGTTTGGATGAGAACGAAGGCAGCGGCGCTTTGGCAAGGTGGTTAGGTGGTTGCAAGGTGATTGTTGGAGAAGATGATGATGACGTGTCAAGGTGGTCATATGGCAGCATGTCATTGGCTGAAATGTTTTTTTTCCCTAAAATGTTTTTTCTTTTTTAATTTTATGTTCAAGTATGTGTTGGTGTAGCACTTGACTATTTAATTTCGCAATGTAAATGTGAACGAGGCTTTCAGCACTTAATTTTAGGTTTAATTTCCAACTTTTCCCTTACTTAAACATCGGTTTTCACCTTGTATACTTCATTTTTTTAATTCAAGAATTAAAAAATTATAATTCAGTCAAAACGTCGAATTTCCTTATATCAAAAGAAGTCATGTAACAGTTAGCGTGTGAATGATCATGTATTATTACATATTTGATTATTACATCACCACAAATCCCAAGAATTATTACATATTTGATTAGATTTGCAAGTTTACATTTTGCATAGTTATATATAAATATTGGTTTGGTTTGTGATGTGAGAAAAATAATGGTGCATTGATTTGGAAAAGCATGAAAGAAAGGGAAAGACTGGGAAGCTTATTTTTAGCCATTGTTGTTGAATGGGTTTGGAAAACCATGGAAGGGTTCAATGGGTTTGGAAAACCATGGAAGGGTTCAATGGTTTTCACAAAAAAATTAAAATTGTTCACCGGATTCAAAATAAATTTACAAGATAAATTTACACACCTTGATATTATATTTTAAAATAATATTTTATTTCTCTTTAAAAATAAAATCTCGAATATCCTTATCATTCGACGTAAGATTAAAAGTCAAGTACACTTGATGTTAGTAATGCCAGTGCATCGAGGGTACTAAACATTTGACGTCAACTTTTTAAACCTTAATCATTTATACTAATTACTTATTATAACTATTAAATTTTTGAAAGTAATTTATTTGATTTTGACCAAATAAAAGGTCTAAGTTTTTTTTGAATTTTTATCGTCGTCGACCTTTTAAAAACTGATCACTGGTTTAAAAGTGCAAATTTCAGTACACTGCTAACTTGAATCGATTAAGGAAGAAGTAAAAAGAAAATATTTCATGTATGATTTTAAAGAAAAGAGAGCGCCAAATTTTGAAATTGGCGGAAGAAAAAAACGTCAAAACCCCATGGAATTTGACTTTCTATTAAGCACATCATTAATGCTCCCAACCACTTCAATTCCCTTTACGTCCCAGCCCCGCAGCCCTCGACGTTCTATGGGAGGAGTGAAAAGAAAAGAGGTACAAAAGTACGGTACTTTTTTATATTGGCGGCTAATTAAGAGAAAACGTCGATTTTCCTCATATTCGACGTTCTATTGGCGCTAATGTTTTAAGGGAAACCGTGAATTATTTGGGTTTGGACGTTATATTTAAATATAACATCATATTTTTAATGTATACGACGTGGAATTTATTTATTGAATTAAAAACATAACACAGTCTCACTGTTTGTTCACGCTTCCATTTCTGCTTGAACTTTCTTCTTCGCGGACGACTGCGATAAAGAAAGAAGGTTATTTTTAAGTTGTTTCAATGTCATTTGGTTCACATTGTATGGTTGACCGATTGTTTTTCGTTTACCTTTAGGCTGTTTTTTTTAAGTTGTTTCAAGTATGTTTTTTTTTTCTTTCAATATCTCTTATCCATGATAGATATTTATTTTTTGTTCTCTACGTCTACGTAAGTTAGTTTTTATTTTTTTTCGTAGATTCTTTTCTTTTAGAGTCCTAGAGTATGGATCGAAGCTGGATTCGTGAGCGTCGTATTAGTGAAGTGTATGACCGAGGGGTTTCTGAGTTCATAGAATATGTTAAGGAACACGCAAAACCAGTGAACAGGGCATATTTTGTCCCGTGTGTTCGTTGTCTCAATCAAATACGCGAAGACTTGGACAACATCCGTGATCATCTGTTCATCTATGGAATAATGAGAAGTTATACAGTTTGGACTTGGCATGAGGAAGTATTATATAAGCGAACAACTTTAAGAGGTTCGGATTATGTCGAAGAATCGATGAGTGATCATTTAGACGAAATGGTACGTGACGTTGGAGAAGAAACTTTTGGAAGAGCTCATTTATACGATAGTCTTAAGAACGATTCAGAGCAAGAGTTGTATCGAGGATGCATCAATTTTACAAGGTTTTCGACTACTTTGAAATTGTTTTGTTTGAAAGCAAGAAATGGATGGACTGATAAAAGTTTCACGGAATTGTTGGAGTTACTGAAGGACATGCTTCCAGAAAATAACACGTTACCTATACGTAATTATGACACGAAGAAAATTCTATGTCCAATGGGTTTGGAATACCAAAAGATACATGCATGTCTCAATGACTGTGTATTGTATAGAGATCAGTATGCTTCAATGAAGGTGTGTCCGACATGTGGTTCGTCACGATTTAAGAAGAAACTTGATGGAAAAAACGATGAATAGAATGAAGGTCCACCGGCTAAGGTCGTGTGGTATTTACCTATAGTACCGAGGTTGAAACGATTGTTTTCTGTTAAAGAAGATGTGAAGAATCTTATGTGGCACGTTGATGGAAGAAAATGCGATAATCTTCTTTGACACCCAGTTGATTCCCCACAATGGAAGAACATTGATGCCACATTTCCCGAATTTAGTGTAGAGCCAAGAAACTTAAGACATGCACTTGCTACCGATGGTATGAATCCTTATGGAAACTTAAGTAGCAAACATAGTTCATGGCCAGTTATTTTGATGATATACAATCTATCTCCTATGTTGTGCATGAAGAGAAAATACATGATGTTGTCGATGATGATATCATGTCCTAGACAACCTCGAAATGACATTGATGTTTATCTAAAACCCTTAATTGACGATTTAAAAATGTTGTGGGAAGAGGGCGTCGAGGTCTTTGATTCATATTCAAAAGAAAAATTCCGTTTGCGTGCAATGTTATTTTGCACCATAAATGATTTCCCAGCCAATGGGAACTTGAGCGGTTACAGTGTTAAAGGTCATTTTGCATGTCCGATTTGTGAAGAAAATACTAGTTATCTTCAACTGAAGCATGGGCAAAAAACTGTGTATACAAGACATCGAAGATTCCTTCCTCGAAATCGCCCTTACCGTAAATTGAAGAAAGCGTTTAATGGAAGTCCTGAAGATGATGTAGTGAGCAGACCACGTAATGGGGAAGAAGTATACAACCAGGTGAGGAACATTGACGTTGTCTTCGGAAAACAAAAAAAAATGACCCTTGAGAAAAACATTTGGAAAAAGCGATCAATATTCTTTAATCTTCCATATTGGTGTAAACTTGATGTGCGACATTGCATAGATGTGATGCATGTTGAAAAAAATGTATGTGATAGTGTTGTTGGCACTTTACTAAACGTTAAAGGAAAAACAAAAGATGGAGTGAAAGCACAACAAGACTTGGTTGACATGGGAATCCGTTCTGAGTTACATCCGTAGTCAATAGGAAGACGCACCTATCTTCCTCCAGCTTGTCATACTCTTTCAAAAAAAGAAAAACAAATTTTTTGTCAATGTTTACATGGTTTGAAGGTTCCACAAGGTTATTCGTCGAATATTAGTAGCCTTGTTTCTATGAAAGATTTAAAGTTAGTTGGTTTAAAGTCCCATGATTGTCATGTCTTAATGCAACAACTTTTACCAGTAGCTATTCGAGCCATATTACCTGTCTTTGTGAGAGGTATTCTCACACGTTTGAGTTTGTTTTTCAATGCCATTTGCAAGAAAGTTGTTGATCCTCGACAGTTAGATGATTTGCAAAATGAGGCCATCAGACTTTTGTGCCAATTATAAATGTATTTCCTAACCTCATTTTTTGATATCATGGTTCATTTGATTATCCATCTAGTGAGAGAAATTCGAATATGTGGGCCGGTTTTCTTGAGGTGGATGTACCCGGTTGAAAGATACATGAAGATCTTAAAGGGATATGTTAAGAATCAATTGAGACCAGAGGCTTCGATTATAGAGTGCTGCATTGCAGAGGAAGCCATTGAATTCTGCTCAAGTTATATGCCAAGTTGTGAACCAATAGGACTTCCAAACAAAACAGTACATGAACACAAACGTGAAAGAAAGGGAGTTCGAGGAGTAAGGATTGAAAGTGTTGGTGGAAAAGAAGTTAATCAAGCTCATTTGTATATTTTAAACAACACATGGAATTTGGTTTGCTTGATTCTCCAATACAATCCACTCCATAATAAACGAGTACTTTTGATATGAAGACACAGTAGGGTAAGTTGGCAGATTCCAGTTTGGTAACCTTCATCATGTTGTCAGATATCGCTACAGTTAACTTGGATATTTTCCTTTAAGGCTTTCAACAGAAACAAATCTTCTGTAGTAGCCTTTGCATGGTTTCCACCTCTTGGCATTATAATATAAGAAATATCTAAGATAGCAAGTCGATCATCCATCTTCATCCCACCAGTTTTATAACTGGAATAGTCTCTACAGTCATCAGGGTTCCTCAAAGTATTCTAATACTCAGTGTACTTATGGAAGCCCTTTATTCCCAAATGACATTTTTCACCTTCAATCCTTAATCCCGCCAGATTCATCCATATATCTTCAGTAACTATGATATCAACTCCCTTTACTCTGGAGCATAAAGTATCATCTTCAACTCTCAGATTGCAATATAAGACTTTGACGAGGTCAGGATACCAGGGATCAGCCATTTCCACAAATTTCCTTAACCCTTGACGTTTAAGCCATCTTTGAAATTTAAAACCTTCATCTTTGAAAAACTACACTTTCAGAAATTTGTGAGGTATTAAACTTCTCATTTTCCAGCAGTCCAGGAACTTTTATTGCATATCGTCATCACTAATCCACCCATTTAGTTCAGGAGAACATCTGGTACGCATCTGCTCTAGTGTCTTGACACGCTTCTTCTGTGCAGAGTTTGAGGCCATTTGACCAATATATGATAGTCCGAGACACCGAGAGTGGTTGAGAGAGAGAGAGCGACTAATTAGAGAGCTTAGTGTCGGCACAGTTGTAATGATGCTTGCAAATTTGATTTCAGATGAAATATATATATATTAAGGTTTTAGAGGGAACAATTTGATTTCATTTTCGCACCAAAATAAAACTTTAAATTTTATACTCAGTTAGATAGAATATCGTCAGTCGAATAAGCTGAGAGCTTAATTGATAGTAGTGTGTCCAAAAGAACTTTAAGACCATAGTTTTAAAACACATACAGAACATATTCGAATGAATTATTAAAGTTGTCGATTAAGACTCATGTAAACAGAGTTTTAAACACATTCAATCAATCAAACAATCAATTAGACAATATATTCATGCAATCAATCATCAACAACCAATCAATTTAAGCAATAATGCAACAGATTAATACAATTTTACCAATTGTAGATACTCAAGATTTTGATTGTTCCAAAGTAATTCATCCTTGATATCATACTGCACCTGCTATGTATCCTGCAAAACAATTCATGTTTTGGTTGCTGGTACCCATTTAACTTTGGGTCCATGATTGTCAGTCATTGTCACTTGTTCCTTTGGTCTCCAAACATATAATCCTTTAGGAACAACAACATTTTTGTAATAACAATTTCTAACAGTATGACCAACACAATTACAATAGAAACAAGCATTTTTAGCAGGTTTACTTAAATCAATAAATCTCTTAGTATTGGTTCTATTAGATTGAGCTTTGTATCCTATTCCTTGCCTATATATAGCTCTGCCAGAGGATTTCAAAACAACATTTAAATTGTCTCTACCTTCTCTACCTTGAGTAAACTTAGCTAGAGTGCTAATCAAGTAATCTATCTTTTCAATATGAGCAGGAAAATTTTCACAAGATTTTTCTACTATAACAGTTTCAATTTTAATATCCTTAGCAGATAACAAAGCATCATTTAATGCTTTCTCTAATTTTTCATTTTCAGACACAAGGTTGTTAATCCTATATTCATAATCTCTCCTCTTAGAGTTCAGTCGATTAACCTTGTACTGTAGTCGCATTGCTTCAGCATGCAGTTCTTTAAATGTTTCCACAAGTTGCTGATATTTCTCTTCAATTGGTAGCTTCTCAAATTCCTCATCACTGTCACTGTCATCTTTTGATGTTCCAACCATGTGGCAGATGTTGGATTCTTCCTCTTGATCAACATCTTCATCACTGAGCTTTCAGAATCTGTATTCTCCCAAGCAATCTATGCTCCTTTTCTTTTCATGTTTCTGCCTTGAGGGAATCTTTTCTTTCCTTTCTGCTTAGGCTTTAATTCTGGACATTCAGGCTTGATATGTCCTACCTTTCCACATTCGTAACATTGGACAACATTTGTACTGAAGCTTTTCTTTTTGCCTTGACCTGCATGGTTAGTCAGTTGACTATCATTTTGTATAAGTCAACTAAATTTTCTTACCATCAAGGTCATCAATTCTTTCTCGTCCATGTCTGTTTCTGAGTTGTTCTTGCTTGTAGCGTTTAGAGCAATGGACTTCTTTTCTTCAATCTCCTCTTCATCCTTTAATCTACCAAGTTCCAATTCATGTTCACGTAGCTTGCCAAACAAGGTAGCCATGTTCATTGTTGTAAGATCTTTGGATTCAGAGATTGCTATGACTTTTGGTTGCCAATTTCTGTTCAGACTTTTCAGAATATTGATGTTGATTTCTTCTTTATCAAACACCATCCCGAGAGCCATGAGATGATTTACAATGTGAGTGAATCTTTCTGTACATCATAGATGGTTTCTCCAACTTTCATTTTGAACAATTTGTACTCTTGTATCAGGGAGTTCTTTCTTGCCCTCTTCATCCTTTAATCTACCAAGTTCCAATTCATGTTCACGTAGCTTGCCAAACAAGGTAGCCATGTTCATTGTTGTAAGATCTTTGGATTCAGAGATTGCTGTGACTTTTGGTTGCCAATTTCTGTTCAGACTTTTCAGAATATTGATGTTGATTTCTTCTTTATCAAACACCATCCCGAGAGCCATGAGATGATTTACAATGTGAGTGAATCTTTCTGTACATCATAGATGGTTTCTCCAACTTTCATTTTGAACAATTTGTACTCTTGTATCAGGGAGTTCTTTCTTGCTCTCTTTACTTCGTTCGTGCCTTCATGTGTTACTTCTAAGACATCGCACATTTCCTTTGTAGATTTACATTGAAATATCCTGAAAAATTTATCAACTGTTAGGGTAGAGGCAATCATATTTCTAGCCTTAATATCATACTGAGCTTTTCTATTTTCATTAGCAATCCACTTAGTAAAAGGTTTTAAAAAGGTTTTCTCTTCAACAGTTTTGGTAGGCACAAAAGGACCATTTAAAGTAGCATCCAAAATTCCTTTATCTTGTGATTCAAGAAAGATTTTCTTTTTGATTTTCCAAAATGGATAATTTTCGCCAGCAAACACAGGTGGTCTGCTTGTTGAAGCACCTTCACCAAAAGTTTGAAAACAGGAAGCCATCCCCAGGTTTATAGTCCAATCAAAGAAAATAGAGTCGACTAGTTTTTCAAATATCTTATGAAATGCAAGTAATGAAAAAATGTGTGCAGCGGAAAAACGTAGTTGACTACGCAAATAGTAAAGTCGACTGTAAAGTAAAAGTGCAGGGATAGAGAAAATCAAACACAGGTTTTTATACTAGTTCGGCCAACAATTCCTACATCCAGTGTCCTTCCAACCCAGGAAGCAAATGCACTAATGGTTGTGGTTTTTACAACAAGGAATTTATAGAAGACCTCCACGTCAAAAATATAAATCTCCTCTCTAACCTTTAACCAAAATATAGGCAACACAAACAACAAGACTTACAGCAAGATGTACCCTCTCCTGCAATCTACCAACCACCACTTTGAATAATCCTCAAAGTGAACCAGACTCCACGAGTCTATCCCCTGTAATCACAACAGGTCCAATAAAATAGTCTTCAAGGATGCCAAGCCAGAATCTTGATCAAACCAGAAACACCTTCACTGTGTAGAATGTGACCAAGCAATGTGTGCACAGTAAGTCTCCCTTTGAATCTCTTTCAAGAAAGATCACCACCGTCTTCTTGGAGAATTCTTGGAGCTCTAAAAACCAGAGATATAAATCTGAAACAGAAATGAAATTGTTAGATCGTTAAAAGTCTCTGAACATATTTGTGTTCAGTCTATTTATAGTTTTTTGTTTAACAGATAGACTCTTAGTCGAATAAGCTACTAATTCAGTCGACTGAGTTATGACAGTTATAACAGTTCAGTCAAACTAGTAGCATACAGTCAACCAAAATAAAAACTCATTTAATACAGTTGACCAATGAATCAATGCTCAACTAACTTTTAAAAATATAGTTGTTATAGAGCAAGACCAATCAGCCATGTTTTAAAAATAAAATACTATTATCTGTGATGTAATTTGATACTAAATGCACCTTTTTTGACTTAGAAACTTGCTTTAACTCATGTTTTTTATTTAGTTTTGTGAATAAGAGAGTTGAGGTTATACTTGATGATTTTATCACTAAATTCCCTTGATTTTATCACTAAAGTACCAAATAGTTGGAATGCAGAAAAGTTAACCAGAGTGTAGAAAAGTCAACCAGAATGCAGCCTGCGAGGCTTGGGTGCCCTCAGGGGGGGGGCCTTGAGCGCCAAAAAATCGACGTCCACCGCCCGGGCGCCTTATTGGGGCGCTTAAGCATCCGGTCTCGAAGCTTGGGCGCCCAATCGAAGGCTCAAGCCCTACATGAGGTCCGTTCACCGCCCGGGCGCCCTCTTTGGGCGCCTGAGCGTCAAGTTTCGCGGGTCAGGCTCAGTTTTTGCTCTGTTTCGACTCTGTTAGACCAGACTCAGTTTTTCTCTTTTCCGACTCTGTTTAAAGGACCCTGGGGCTCTAGGTTTTGTATCTTTGGCAGAGAAAAGTGCAACAACACACTCTTTCCCCAATTCTTAAGGTTTCTCTATCTCATTCTCTTCCATTGTTCATTTAGTTTCTCCATATTTGTGGGGAACTAATTTCTATTTGTTGTTGGGGGAAGATGTAACCTTGTGAACTCTCATGTATTTGAATTGATTCTCAATAATATATGTTTTTTCATTAATTGTTAGAGTAATTCATCTATTTCAATGCTTGTTGTGTTTAACTCATTCATTAGCATGATTTATGAATTGCATGAGTGCTGGGAGGTTCGTTACAATTCAGGTTCTTGTTGAATTACTCCCAATATTAATATTGCTCAGGGATGAGGGTACGAGTCTTGGTTGTCTTTAAGCTCTTGGTCTTCACATCATATTACTAGGAATGCTAGGAATTGCGTGAACCGGTAATTTGGGACAAGCTTATTCGCTGAGGGATCGGGTTTAAATGATTTTGTAAGTGACGTTGGCATTAATGCATAAATAAGAATTCATGAGAGGGAACTTGGTGAAATCTAACCCCAACAACATATGCATCTCATATTAAACAACATCCGTTCATCTATGTGCTACTCTACTATTGATCCAATTGCATTCATATTTAATTTTTGTTCTTGCATTTGAAACCAATGATCTCCTTTTATTTAAGTCTTAATTAATCTTGTTATCACACGACTGTCTACCATTGAGAGTCTTCTGGGATACGATACTCGGTCTTACCATTTTATATTACTTGTGTGACTCGATACACTTGTCGATCCGTCGCAACACTTACACACAACCATTTAAAAGAATTTTCCTTGAACTCCTTATAACCATCATTCACATGGCATCATAATTTTCAACCATATCGCAGAATATAAGATAAACCATCCTACCATATTGATAACGGTTGATTTCACTATTATCTGTGACTTAATTTTGATACTAAATGAACCCTTTTTGACTTAGAAATTTGCTTAAACTCTTGTTTTTAGTTTAATGGTGGGAATAAGAGAGTTGAGGTTATACTTTATGATTTTATCACTAAATTCCCTTGATTTTGTAGGAAATTGGAATGATTTGGAAGAGGAGTTGAAGTACCTAGGAGTTGGAACCCATAAAGGACTGAAAAAGCACTAGAAAAGAAGGCTACAAAAGATCGCAGGATGCTTGAGCACCCTTTTTTTGGGTCCTCAGCGCTAAAGCCTCGCATCAACGTCTGGGCACCCTTTATAGGGCGCTAAGCGCCAGCTTTCCTAGTGCCGCATCACGCTTGGGCGCCCTTCCTAGGACGTTGAGGGCCACTTCTCCTACTTGCCCTAGGTAGGGGCGCTGAGCGCCAGCGACGAGGGCTTGGACTTTGTTTTTGCTCTATTTAAGGATTTGTTCGACCTAGGGTTTGTATCTTTTGGCAATGGAGATGCAAAAACACACTTTTCGACTCTCTAGAGGCAGAATTGGATGCAAAAGCTCTCCTCTTGTGTCTTTAGGGTTTATCTTTCATTCTCATTCCATTGTACATCTAGTTTCTCCATGATAATGGAGAACTAAACCTTATTTGTTGTTGGGGAAGATGTAACCTCTAAACTCTCATGTATTTGAATTTATTCTGGACAATTTATGCTTCTTTCATTAATTGTTAGGGATTTTCTTCTCTGCTCTATACTTGTTATGTTTTGATCATTCATGGCATGATTTTATTGTGTTCTTTGTTATTGGGAAATACCTAGAAACCAGGATCTGGAGAATTTCTCCCAAAAGCAATATTGCCCAGGGATGGGGATAGGAGGTTTGGTTATCTTAAGCTTCCATTCATAATGCAAGATTAATTATTAGGGATTCAAGGGATTGTGGTCTAGTAATTAAGGATAGGCTTTCTTCGCCGAGGGCTCGGGTTTTAAGTAATTTAGATAGTGACATTAAAAATTAAATGAAGAAGATGAATTCTTATATCATGAGAGTGATTAGGTTAAATCTAAATCCCAACAACTTATTCATCTCATATTATAAACATCATCCACTCACTTTTGTGTTTCTCTTCAATTGATCAAAATTGCATTCATATTTACTTTTATTGTATTTGCATTAAAAAACCAACAAAATGTTCTTTGAAAGTCTTAATTGGTTAAGTAATTACATGACTCTTTAGTGTCATGAGTCTCTTGGGAAAACGATACTTGGTCTTACCACTTATTATTACTTGATACGATTCAGTACAATTGTTGAGGTCTTAACATGTTTTTGGCGCCATTGTCGGGGACTCGTGGTTTAACTATTCTATTTGTGTGATCTTAACCGATTAGACTTTTTTTTTTGTTTTTGGGCTAATTGTGGGCTCTTTAGTGTTTTGTCTCTGGTGTATGTAGGGTATAATTCGAATGAGAAGCACAAAAATTTCTGAACCTCTTCTTACAGGACTAAACGAAAGTAGTAGAAGAAGAAGAAGAATCAGGACGGGCAGAGAACTTTTCCCTTCTCCTGAGACGCTTTTACAGAATTCACCTCAAAGATCTGACCAGGACACAAAAGATATGGGTGAAGAGCAGAATGGTAGACGTACTCTGATAGATTATGCAAAAATTATTGATGCTTATCATTTTAACAGTATTGCAAGGCCGAGGGTTAATCTGTGAATATGGAGATGAAGCATGCTCTCATTCAAGTAGTAAAGAACAACCAATTGAATGGATTAGCACATGAAAATCCATATGAGGATCTGACCACGTTCAACGAGATTTGCAATACAGTGAAGATAAATGGCGTGCCAGATGAAGCTATTAGACTTAGCTTGTTTCCTTTCTCTTTGAGAGGCAATGATAAGATGTGGTTGAATTTTTTTCCGGAGAATAGCTTTACTGAGTAGGAAGCCGTGGTTACAAAGTTTTTGAACAAATACTATTGAAATTGTTGATAAGGGAAGCACTGGTTTAGCTAACCTTAATCTCACAATGCTTTGTTCACTCTGTTTTTGATGATGACAACACATTATTAATAACACATGTCCTGTTATCTGTTACATGTTCTGTTACTTATTGATTGATATCTTGTTGAACTTGTTTTGTGTTGATTTTCATATTGAATGCACATTTACTAAGCTTGTATATGTTACATCATTTCTTGTTGCATTACACATAGTTTCGAAGAAGAAAACCACATGCACTTTTGTGAACTTAAACTATGTCGCAAATCTGATACTTCAAGTCGAATTCATTATTAATTGAATCGACTAAGACTGAAGACTTTGCACAAATTTTCAAATATGGTGTTATGTGAGATTTTGCATTGAAAAGAATTTCAAAATGTGCAGATGTGTCAAAGTCGACTGTGTGCGCTTTGCATTCGACTTTCTTAGTTGTTTTATTTAAGATTTTGTTAAGCTTGTGAACAGCAACAACTATATTTTTAAAAGTTAGTTAAGCATTGAATGAGAGTCAACTGTATTGAATGTGAAATTAATTTGTTTGACCTGACAGCTACAACTTTGACTTAACTGTTATTACTGTCAGAAGACGGTCGACTGTATTAGTAGCTTAGTTGACTACAAGAGCGTCTATTATATAGAAATCTATAAATAGACGAGACCTGAGTTGTTTTAGAGAAATTTTGGAAAACTAACATTTTCATATTCTGTTTCAGATTGTTTCTCTGTGATTTAGAGCTCCAAGAACTCATCAAGAAGACCGTGGAGATCATTCTTTCAAGGGGTTCTGAAGGAGAATTCTGCTGTGCTTACTGCTTGATCATTATCCGCACAATTGAGGTGTTCTTTGGTTGATCAAGGCTCGTGTTGCATTCTGTGGTGATTGCTGTTGTACGTGTTGTGATTACAGGGGGTAGACTCGTGGAGTCTGGTACACTTTGAGGATTGTTCAAAGTGGGTTGTAGATTGCAGAAGAGGGCATATCTTGCTGCAAGTCTTGCTGTGTGTACTGCCTATATTTTGGTTAGAGGGTTAGAGAGGTGTTTTATATTTTTGACGTAGAGGTCTCTATAAAAGCCTTGTTTTAAAAACCTTGACCATTATAGTGCATTTGCTTCTTGGGATTGTAAGGACACGAGATGTAGGCATTGAGGCTGAACCAATATAAAAACCTGCATTTGAATTCTCTATTCCTACACTTTTACATTCAGTCGACTATGCTATTTACGTAGTCTACTTTGATTTTCTGTTGCACTTAAATTTCTATTACTTGTGATTCAAGAAAATTTGTAAAGGTTTATACTTTGTAAAAAAGATTGTGAAAAGACTATGATTTTGAAAACTCACCAATTCACCACCCCTCTTGGTGTTAAAACGAAGCCAACCTATTTTCCAACAATTGGCACCAGAACTGGTTTTCATAAGATATTTAAAAAACTAGTCGACTTCTATTTTTCTTGAATCGACTATATACCTGGGGATGGCTTTCGGTTTTCAAACCTTTGGTGAAGGTGCATCTACAAACAAACTACCTCTCTTTGCTGGTGAAAATTATCCATTTTGGAAAATCAGAATGCAAATATTTCTTCAATCTGTGGACAGAGGAATTTGGGATGCAACTTTAAATGGTCCTTTTGCGCCTACTCAGACTGTTGAAGGAAAAATTGTTTTGAAAAAATTTTCTGAGTGGACTCCAGAGGAGAATAGAAAAGTGCAGTATGATGTTAAAGCTAGAAATATCATTACCTTTGCACTAACTGTTGATGAATTTTTCAGGATATGTCAACACAAATCTGCCAAGGAGAAGTGGGATGTCTTGGAAAGCACACATGAAGGCACTAATGAAGTCAAGAGAGCAAGGAAAAATTCTTTGATTCAAGAGTATGAAGGCTGGAGAGACAATCTATGAAGTCCAGAAAAGATTCACATACATTGTTAATCACCTTATGGCTCTTGGGAAAGTGTTTGATAAAGAGGAAATCAATATCAAGATATTGAAAAGTCTGAACAGAAACTGGGAACCAAAAGTCACTACAATCTCATAATCCAATGACCTTACAAGCATGAATATGACTACCTTGTTCGACAAGTTAAGAGAACATGAATTGGAACTTGGAAGGCTGAAGGATGAGGAAGAGATTGAAAAAAAGAAGTTCATTTCTCTGAAAGCAACAAGCAAGAAAATATCAAAGTCAGATGACTCAGAAGCAAAAATGGACGAAAAAGAAATCATGACCACGATAGTAAGAAAGTTCAGTCGACTTATGAAAAATCATAGTCAACTTACTAACCATGTAGGTGCAGGAAAAGCAAAGAAAGGCTTCAGATCAAATGTTGTCCAATGCTACGAATGTGGCAAAGAAGGACATATCAAACCAGATTGTCCAAAATTAAAGCCGAAGCAGAAAGCTAATATAAAATTTCCACAGGACAAAAACAGAAAGCACAAAGGAGCTTACATTGCCTGGGAAAACAGTGATTCCGATGCATCAAGTGATGAAGATGTTGATCAAGAGGAAGAATCAAATATATGTTATATTGTTGGAGCAACATGGGATGACTATGACAGTGATGCAGATTTTGAGAATGAACCAATAGAAGTGAAGTATGATCTGCTGATTGAAGCATTCAAGGAAATACATGCTGAAGCAATACGACTACAATACAAGGTTAATCGACTTAACTCTGAGAGAAGAGATTATGAGTATAGAATTAATAACCTTGTGGCTGAAAATGAGAAATTAGAGAAAGACCTAGATGAAGCTCTAATGTCTGTTAAAGAAGTTAAAATTGAGACTGTTACAGTAGAGAAAGCTTGTGAAAAATGTCCTACTCATATTGAACAAATAGATTACTTGACTAGCACGCTTGCCAAATTCACTCAAGGTAGAGACAACTTAGATGTTGTATTAAAGTCTTCTGGTTGAGCAATTTACAGACAAGGAATAGGCTATAAAGCTTAGACTAACAGAACCAAGGCAAAGAAGTTTATTGATTTAAGCAAACCTTTCTAGAAATGTTTGCTTTTATTGTAATTGTGTTGGTCACACTGTTAGAAACTGTTACTATAGAACTGTTGTGTTCCTAAATGATTGTATGTATGGAAACCAAAGGAACAACTAACTAAAACTAACAATTAAGGACCCAAGTTCAAATGGGTACCTGCTACAAAAATTTGAGTTGTTTTGCAGGATAACAATCAGATGGAAGGATGTGCAGTGAGAGCTCAAGGATGAACTACATTGGCTATATCAATCATCTTGAGTGTCTACAACTGGTAACATGTATTACATCACTGCATCATGCATTAATTGATTGATTGTTTGATGTCTGATTTGATGTATGATTGTTTATATGCTTGAATGATTGATTTTGTTTTGAAAAACAGTTTCCCGAACTTTAGTCGACTTTATTATGAACTTATTCGACTTTATGTTTTAAGGTGTACAACTCTGTTTTTAAAACTCTGTGTAAAACTCGATTCAACTTTCACTTTATTTGAATCAACTTAAAACCTCTGTTTTGGGTTTACAAAAAATTAAAAAATTCAAATGGGTCATTTTTGGTTTTTTTTTGTTCGCGCCTTTAAATACTTGTCTACTAGCATTTATTTAAAATCACACATGCTGAAAGCTTAACCCTAGACTATTGTGTGGAAGAGTTTTTATGAATCCTCCTATGGCTGCATCATCCTCTAAACGTACCAAAATCTTCACTCTATTCGAAAGAAGTGCTACTCCTACAGGATGGATCAGTGACGACGAGGATAGGGAAAAACTCATTCATGGATCAATAAAAGTTGTAGTCACTCCAAAGTATATTGATTTAAGCTTATTTGAAAGAGAAAGATTTATGTTTCCTGGATGGCTGAAAGCTCAGGAACTTTCGTCATTGGTTCAACTGAAGGGATGCTGGTATCCTAATCTTGTGAAGATATTCTATCAAAACTTGAAACTGGAAAACAGTGATAACGACACTTGGGAACAGGTTATTGGTTTAGAAGCTGAAGGTGTATGATAATGGTCTAAAAATCATTATTTTTATACTTGAAATTGATATCAAAACACACCCTTTATGACTTAGAATGAGCTTGAAATCATGCAAATTGCTTTAGTTAGGTTGCAAGAGAGTCAAAGGTGGTTTTAGAGATATTATGCTTGGTTTTACATTGTTTTGACAGGATTTAATGAGAATTGGATGATGGAAAGTGAAGAAGGAAGAAGTTGGACTCAAGAAGATATGAAAAAAGGTGCAAAGGAAGCATCGCAGCTACCGCTCAACGCTAGTTTCAGCGTTGAGTGCCAACTTTGGAGAGGAAGTCACTACTTGACACTGAGCACCAACGCTGTTGTCGGGGACTCTACGGTTTAACTATTCTAAGTAGTGTGCATTTGATTGAATTTGACTTGATTTTTTTTTTATGTTTATTTTTATTTTTGTTCTAATAAATGTTTTCTAGGGTTTTGTGCCTAATGTTAGCAGGATGCAATTCGGACAAGTATTTGACTATATGGGCACTCAATTCTACCAAAATGATTTCAACCACTGATGGGAACCTCACTCATACATCGATCAAAGCCAATTTGTGCAAGCTGCTGAGCAACAAATTACTCCACTTAAGGAGAACACAAATTCTGATGAAGACCATCCAGAGAATTATTCCCTTCTCCTGAAAGACTATTACAACCCTCATCGGAGGCATCTACTCAAAACACAGAAGAGATGGCAGAAGGAGCTCCTCCTAGACGCACTCTTGAAGACGCATCTGATGTGGTTGTCCCTCTACACTTTAACCGTATTTCTATGCCAAGGGACAACACATTAAACATGGTGATGAATCCAGCGTTGATACACCTGGTGTAGAGCAACCAGTTTCATGGATTGTCAAATGAAAGTTCATATGATCACATCACGACATTCAACGGGATATGCAACACAGTGAAGATGAATGGAGTGTCAAATGACAAGATCAAACTCAACTTGTTTCTTTTTTATTGGGAGGCAATGCTAAGTTGTGGCTGAATTCTTTTCCAGAAGGAAGCTTTACAACGTGGGAGGCAGTGGCATCTAAATTCCTGAGTAAATACTTTCCACAGTCAAAAATCAACCAAGGAAAGTCAGAGATTTCTTCCTTCAGACAGAGCATGGAGGAAACCCTAGGGCAGGCATGGGATAGATTCAAAGGATTGATGAGAAAGACGCTTGTACATGGGTTTGATAAGGTAACTTTGGTTCTTGCGTTCCTTGGAGGTCTTAATACACAGTCCAAGTGCATGTTGGATGCGTCAGCTGGAGGCAATATTAAGATGAAGACTGATGAAGAGGCCTATGAGTTAATTGAAAGCATGGTTGCAAATGAGCAGGAGACTCATAGTGAAAGGGGCGCAACAGTTCAAAAGAGGGGAGTTCTCCATTTGCCCACTGAAGATGCATTGGTAGCTCAAAATAAGCTCCTCACTCAACAACTGGAAAACTTATCAAAGATTATTGCTCAACTTCTGAAAGAGATAAGGAATGTTTCACAAGCACAACAACTCTATGATTCTTGTGGTGGTGACCATATTAATGGTCAATGTGTCGTCCCTGATGAGGCACAAGAAGAAGCTAATTATATGGGCAATCAGTTCCAGTACTGTCAGGGTAACTTTAACCAAGGTAACTATAACCAAGGTTGGAAGAATCATCCTAGTATTGGTCAAAGCCAGAGTAATCCATCTGGAAAAACTGAAGACCTATTCAACAGACCACAACAATCGCCCTTATGGCAACATGTGGCTAGCTTGACTGAACATGTCAAAAGCATGGATGAGAAATTTGAAAACTTCTTCAAGTTGTATGATTCTCATTATACGAGTCATGAAGCTAATTTTAGGACTTTGGAGATGCAAATTGAGCAACTGGTAAAAAGGGTGGAAGTTACAGAGAAGAATCAATTTAGGGCTAATACTGATGTTAACCCTAAAGAAGATTGTAAAGTTGTAGTGGGCATAAGTGAGAGAGGAGTGGAAAAATAAAGTATTGAGCTAGAGAGTAGTGAGGATGAGGAAGAGGAGATGAAAGAAAAAAATTGTGAAAAAGAAAAAAATAGAGAAAATGAGTGTGATTGTTTGAGAGGAGAAGAGAAAAAAAAGAGTCATTGTAGGCACTTTAGAGAGATTTTTAATCAGATGAAGATCATTATGCCTTCAACTAAAGTACTCCACCAACTTCTTGTTTATTCCAAGCGTATAAAGTACTATCTTGGAGAAGTTATAGATCTTGAAGAAGAAGAAACTAAGAAATAGGAAGGTTGTAATTGTCCTAAGAAGCGGAAGCATCCGTCTAAGATGAAGGATCCAGGAAGTCTTATTATCCCATGCGCCATTGGAGATGTTGATATAGGGAGAGCTTTGCTAGATTATGGGTCTGGTATTAACTTGATGCCCCTATCTTTAATAAAAAAGATTGGTGGGCTAACATTGAAGCCATCTAATCTTTTTGTGGTGGTGGCGGATGGATCTTCGAAGAGACCTGCTGGTGTGGTGGAGGATATGGTTATTCGTATTGAGCATCATGAATTTTTGGTCGACTTTGTAGTGATGGAGATGGAGGCTAATGAGATGATTCCATTGATTTTTGGAAGGCCATTTATGAAAACAGCCAAAGTGGTCATAAGTATCCATGACGAGATGGTTATGTTGAAGGACCAAGAAAATAAGTTGATCTATACTGGCTCTAAAGAGAAGCTTACACGAAACAAAAGAGGGCTAAATTTAGAGCTTCAAGGAAATATTGAGCCTTGCTTGATCAGATTGAGCCTTGCCCAGAAAGTGGAAAGATGCCTTATTCTAACAAGAAAGGGAAGGGCAGAGGGGATAACTTACTCGATTAGCATAAACAATTCATCCCACCTAGTCACAACACAAGGTAAACATAGGGAAAGAACTTTGGCATTCCTGCTTCCACATCACATCTTTATCAATTCAATTAGCGAGTTGCTTTCATTCCTCTTCCCCAAAAACTGGAACTTGCTCTTAAGTTAAGCTATAGTACTTTCTTACCTATTCTTAATTAGTAGTAGAAAGTTCTACTCTTAACGAATTTATAAGATAAGTTATTGGCTACACAGACTACTGCAGTTGAGGGATTTGAATGTGCTAACAAAGATAATAATTGTAATTTCTTGCAGGTACAAGAAGAGGACGATGTTGATAAAGGAGGCACAATCCACATTGACTTGGAGGACGCACCATTCCAACCTAGTTCATGGGTGAGATATAAGAAGAAGAATTGGATGGTGATGAGCCATAGAAAGAATGGAATGCTAGAAATTGAAGATCCATACTACAGAATGGTCAAGAAGGTGGATAGAAGGCAATTGATGAGTTGGTGTGATGAAGACATCAACATAAAAGAGGAGACTTTAGCTTTACTGGGTCAAGCTAATGACGTTAAAAGAGCGCTTACTGGGAGGCACCCCAGTGATCCAAGAACAATATTTGTGTACTTTCAATTTATAAATCTTGGTGATGTAATTATGAACAATTTTTAAATTTTTGTGTATTGGGTAGCTTCTACTGAGGGAAGCTAAAAAAATTTTAGGTATTCACTGAAGGATACAGGGAAGCATTCCTACTGAAGGGTGTTGGAAAGGTATGCACTTACTGACAAGTGCTAGAAGGTTTGGGTCAGGCTCGTGACATTAAACAAGCGCTACTTGGGAGTGATGGGTGTCGCACCCCATACAAATTTAATGTGCATAAAGAATGCAGTATATACTAGGAAGTGACTCCTAGGTCGTCTCTCAAAGACCAAACTGTGGTTCAAGAATCAGGTCAAACACGAAGTGGAGGGGGGGGTTGTGAAAGATTTTGTGAATGCGATGAATTAAATTAAACACAGATGCAAACAGAAAGGTAAACAGAAATGTAAAAACGGAATGTGAAAACGGTTGGTCATTAACTCAATCACTATGCTTCCAATCATAGATTAACGACAAGTACACACTACTCTAATCCAAATCCAACATGAATCACCCAACTAAGCGAAGGCTAATTCGGTCTTCAAAATTTCAAACTAAGCGAATGCAATGCTCAAATTCAATCAGTCATGCACCATACAGTCTAATCAACCAAGCGAAGATTAAACACCGATTAGGCAACTAAGCGTATACCGAATCACAAGCACACAACAGATTAAATAGTGAGCCAAATCAGAGCAGCAACATGGCAGTTAAAGTGCAGACGTCTCATCAATAAACTACTCTGGCCTCTAATCCAGCACATTTAACCGCCTTAGCGAAGACTAATCATGCTATCATAATCACGAACTAAGCAAACGCAATACACCTATTCCATCCTATGTGTTCTATACAGATCGATCAACTAAGCGAAAATGCAATCACCAATTGGGCAACTAAGCGTATACCCATTGCAAGAACACAGTCAGATTTCATACAAGTCCAGGTAGAGTACAATAAACACAAGTACAGTTCGAGAAATCTCAAAGAAACAATATAATTTTGTTAACGAACAACCAACTAACCTAAGCTAACATCGCATTTAAATTAACACAATCGAACAAAATAGACGATATTAAAGTGAATGAAAATAATGGAATAAAATATTCAATGCTAAGGTTCGTGAACAGTAAAATAGAGTGAAAATGTAATAAGTAAACTAAAGAAATAAAAACACAACTCATCACAGAAACAATAAATTAAAAAGAACTTGTGAACAATGGAGTTGTCAAGGATTAACAATCTACTTCAATGCTGAATGTAAATTAATGAATATAAAATAGAAATGCATCTCGGTTCCAGCGTTAAGAAAGAAAAACAATATAAGAAGACCACATGAGCAAACCGTGTGCACTTCTTCTCCCATTAAATCACTGTTTGCATCAGTGTGCTTTTCCTAAATTCCTTATGAAAGCAGCGTTGGCAGCAACGTGCTCCTCCTCACTCTACAAATTACCAAAATGAAAAGGGCAGCTTCAAGCAATTGAATCAGTAAGCCGTGAAACCCAGCTCCTGTGAGAGCATTTCTTCAATTTAAAATCGCACGCCCTACATTGCAGCACCTCCCGTGAGCTCACATTCTTCCTCCCCCTTTTTGGGTGGCGGCTTAGCCTTCTTTTTTAATGCTGCCCTCTCCACACACTCCGCTGCCAGCATGGATGAAGAAGGAATAATGACCTATTCCCGTGCTCAGCTCCACGGTCCAGCCTCTTTTTTTTTTTCAATTGACCACCCAACATCCATGAGTGCACCCCTTGCTAGAGAACGCTGCTGCACACCTTTGGGCCGTGACTTCCTTTAATTTTTGATGGGCCATGACCCTTCACTTGCAGCCAAAATGTAACCACCGAATGTAGCTGCTTCCAATAATTAAACAAAATTCTCAACATTCTTTGTGGACGTGGCATTGTAGGTTGCAGCAAATAAAATGGATGTCCATTTTAAATGAAGAATGAGAATCCTCCGCTTGGGCCATGATAGTGTGCATCATATTTTTTTTTCAGCCATGGCCGTGACATCACGTGCCCATTTTCTTCATTGAAATCAGCGCATGGGTTTCTAAAATCAAAGGAAATGAATTGCTGCTTCTCTTCCTTGAATCAACGATTTTTTTATTCTAATCACCGTGCAACACTTCTCTTTTTTTCTAAGTGAAATCAACCCTCCTAAATAACCCATGGGTTGTGACCGTTTTTAATGTGGAAGCTGCTGTTGGACCTGCCGTGGGACTCACTGGACGCACCTACGAATTGCTTGACTTCCGTGATGTTGGATGCTTTAATGTTTGCTAGGTCGTGGACTTGAGCACCTCTCCAAGCTGGACCAAACCTTTCCTAATTGCACTCCTCGGGTGGCAGCTACTCTCTAAGCTTGGACGCTACAGCTCTTCAAATGTTGGACGTGTGTGGGTTGTGCCTTGCTAGATAGCATCTCTTTGCTGGGCCGTGAATGCCAGAAGCCCAACAAAAAAAGAGGCTGCTCCCTCCAAAAGAAAATGACGTTGAAAGTTCTTTCTTCTATTTTTTTTAGCTAAACCAAACAACATATTCCAGCTCAAGTCTCCATGGATCAGTAAATCTTTTTCTTTTCAACACAATAAATAAATGCAGCGTAGGTTCTTCCAAGTACATAACATCGTGTGCAAATGAATGCCCCTCCAAATATCCCAAATTGTATTTCCAAAATTTTCTCTACAATTAATAATGCAAATAATTAGCTCAGATAATTCAAATTAATTAAAATAACAATTTCTAGTCAAATTAAGTATAATTAGTTGAAACGGGAAAATTCTGGACATTTAAGCACAATTCCCTGATTAATTCTAGCACAATAAACTAAGTGAAGTCAAGAAAATATTGACGCATCAGGAGGCAACCTAGTTGGCATTCTAGGAATTGAGTGTAGCATGTGAGAGGGTAATTGCATAAAAATTGAGAATTGAGAGTTGAAATCAAGTGCTATAAGTCACAAAACGCTTAAGCGAACTTAAAAAATGAGAATTTTTAAATCGCGCCTACCGCTCAACGATAAGCCAGCACTGTGAGCGGTGGCATCACAGATGCAGTTTGGGCTTTTTAAGACAACTCAGCGTTGTAGGCCCATCTGCACATTCTAAACACCCCTTAGGGTTCGCCCAAGCGTCATTTTGCGCCTTTCACTCTTCTTTTGCACTCTCAAGAGCTTTTCAAAAGTTCTCTTCACTTTTCCTATCACCTACTCACTAAAAATCCTTTGTTCATCATTTTTGCACCATTCCTTTAGTAAAGTTTGGGGTTTTTGGTGAGAGCACTGCATTTTGGGGAGCATCCATCATCATTCAAGGAGCATTTTGCAAGCATTCAAAGTTTCTCCACCCAAGTAAGTTATACAATTTTCATCTTAGGGTTTCTAGAATAGGAATTTGATGAAAGCATGTGTAGAAGCATGAAAAATTAGGGCTTTTGATTTATGTGCATGATTTGATAAAATAGAAACGTTTTGCACTGATTAAATTGTGTGATTTTGGTCTGGAATTGAGAGATTTGGATTTGGGTGGAGATTAGAGAGGTTTAGGAGAAGTTTTGCAAAACTGTCGCCGTCACCGCTGAGCGGTTGACTGGAAGATTGCTTGAATTGCTGAATTTTGTGCTTCGCAGGAGACGCTGAGGGGCATTATTCTGCCCTCATCACTAGACAGTGATGGAGTAACACTTATTTTATGGTTTGCTAACCGTTGACGATGAATTTCTTGGTCTGTTGAATTGTATTTGATATAGGAATGGCATCCTCATCCGGAAAGAGAGTCAAGACTCAAGCGAACAAGAGGAAAGAACCGGAGAGATTTTACTCCAAAAGATTTCTCTCTAGGAGGCATGAGCAACATCATGTAACTATCCAAGGAAGACACCTCCTAATGGAAAGGAAAGTAGCATTTATCCTAGACTTGGCTCCACAGTTTGGTGAGGAGCTATTGAGTAGAAATTGGGAGAAATTGGCCACAAATCCTGCACCTTCCAATATAGTAGTGGTAAAAGAATTTTACACAAATGCTCGGTCTATGGGGATTAACATGGATAGGTATACAAGTTATGTATAGGGGAAGATCATTAAATATGACCCTGAAAAAATCAACAGCTTCTTGGGCACTGAGTGGGTTAGTGAGCAATGTCAATATGCACTGAATGTAATGGAGGGCACAAATTTTGAGGACATTGAGACCACACTTTGTGTACCTGAAGGGCATTTTCAAAGGAATCCAAATGGTACAGCCATCAACATCAAGAGAGCTGACTTGACACCCCTGGCCAAATATTGGATGGCATTTTCCCATGCTAATGTCCAACCCTTCTCCCATGTTTCTGATATTACAATTCACAGGATCATGTTCATTTATTGCATGTTAAGGGGTCTGGATGTGAATATTGGTGACGTCATCGCCAATGAGATTCAGAGTTGTGTGACTATTGTGAGCAGCAAGGCACCACTTGGTCATTCTTCCTTTATCACGCAGTTGTGCCATCAGGCTGGGGTAGATACCTCTACTCCACCATTTGAGAAGCCTAGGAAGGCTATAGATGCAGCATATTACAGGTAGTATTGTGGAGGAGATGAGGCAGCTGGTTCAATGCCTCAGAGACGCCCTAGGAGAGCAGCAGCCCAACAGGATGAGCCAGCACAACATGCAGAGCCCTTCTAGATGAGGGACATGTATATGTCCATGGTAGAGGCCAGACTTGAGGCTATTCATCGAGGGCAGGTGGCCACAGCTGAGATAATTGTGGGGTTGTATGATACACTCCCTACACATAGGTGGACTATGGATGAGTTCCATAGTGATATGGATTGGCTGCAGGAGCAAGCTGGAGCAGCTGAAGCTCCAGTCATGCATGATGAGGAGGAGGATGAAGATTTTGAGGATGTAGAGGCTGGAAATGATGATGATGACAACATGAGTTGATAGGGCATGTACTAATGGATGCCAATTGCAGTAGAACAGAGTTTTATTTTCTTTATGTTGTGTAATTTGAACTTTTAGAATATTTTTATTTATGTTGAGTAGTGTAGGTTTTATTACACTTGCTTGAACACCTTATCTGATGATGGTTTGACTTGTTGATTGCATGATGAGTGTGCTTGATGATGCTTGATGTGGATGATGATTGAGATTGCTTTACATGCTTATATACAGGTGAGTTGTTCACAAATTGTGTGAACAGATGCATGATGAGTTATGATTGTGGTTATGATGCTAAGCAGGGTGTATGATTGATATTTGAGTTGTTGAGTGAGCATAGTTGTGTGAGGTTTTTGAGCTCCAGAGTGCTTGATTGATATATTTTCTATTCATTTGAGAGCATGAATGATTTTTCCTAAGTCTTTATGATTGATTGAATTACATGTTTGTGTCATATGATCAAGGCCATTTTTTGAAGCCCTTAGCCAAATTTTTGTCCCAAAGTAAAGAGAACCATGTGTTCTATCCTTTTTGAACCATAGCCTGAAACACTTTTGAAAACCCTATTGAGAAAAATCTTTACCTTGAGTTGAGTTGAGAATAATTGAATGGTATTGATAAAGGTTCAAGTTTGGGGTTGTTGGGAGAATTGAAAGGCAAAGAAAAGCATTGAGTTAATGTGTTGAATGAAAAAGCATGAGAAATAGAAAAGATAAAGAAAATAAAAGCATGAAAGATAAGCTCAATACAAAAGCAAAACAAAAAGGGAAAAGTTGGGAATGAGTGGAATTGGTGAAAGAGAGTTGGTGCTTGAACTATGAATGTTGAATAACTTTCTTAACTGAAGGATTTTGCGATCTAGAAAAACCAATTTTTCTTATTAGCCCAACCTCATTATAAGCTTTAAAAAGTCCTTTTGATGGCATTTATGTGTGAGAATGTTGATTGTGATAGATAAAAGGCAATTTTGTTCTATGTGACATGTGGATAGTAGAGTGAAGGAGTGACCTCTTGAGACACTTGAGTGATTCAGTGAAACACTTTGCCTGGTAAGGATCTATGAAATTCATGATTACATCTATGCTTACTTGATTGACCATTCATGAGAATAACATTTGTTGGAGATTATATGATTATGTGAACATTATGTGAGTTAGGAGCATGTGTTCATTTTGATTAGATTCCATTGAAAATATGAATTGAGTAATTACTTGTTGTGAAAGAATGAGTTTTGTGTTGAACCATTTTGATGATAGGTGGATAGCTAAGTTTTGTTTTGTTTATTTGAGGACAAGCAAAGTTCTAAGTTTGGGGTTCTGATAACGGTCTAAAAACCATTATTTTTATACTTGAAATTGATATCAAAACACACCCTTTATGACTTAGAATGAGCTTGAAATCATGCAAATTGCTTTAGTTAGGTTGCAAGAGAGTCAAAGGTGGTTTTAGAGTATTATGCTTGGTTTTACATTGTTTTGACAGGATTCAATGAGAATTGGATGATGGAAAGTGAAGAAGGAAGAAGTTGGACTCAAGAAGAGATGAAAAAAGGTGCAAAAGAAGAATCGCAGCTACCGCTCAGCGCCGGTTTCAGCACTCAGCACCAGCTTTGGAGGGGTAAAATTGTACGCTGAGGGGTAAAACTGTTTGACGCTGAGCGCCAATGCGGAGGGGTAAAATTGTACTCGCGCCTACCGTTGAGCGCTAGATCCAGCGCTGAGCGCTGGCCTTCTTAGAGATAGCAATACCAAACGATTGGGCACGGACGTTGAGCATCCCACTTGAAGTGTCGCATACTGCCGAGCGGTGGAACCAGCGCTGAGCGCTGTACTTATGGGCCTGGGCCAAAATTCTGTTATTCTTTTGTATTATAAATAGACCCAGAACGCACCAGAGAAGGTATCTTTTGGCAGAGAAGGATGTCTAAACACTTTCTACACTCCTTGGAGGCGGCTTTTGGATGCGGAAGCTCCCATCTACCAAATCTAGGGTTTATCTTTTCATTCTTTCCATTCAATTCATCTAGTTTCACCATGACAATGGTGAACTAAACCCTTTGTTGTTGGGGAATAATGTAATGCTTTTGAAACTCTCTTGTATCGAAGTTCTTATTTTATTCATATGGTTCTTATCAATAGTTTGGGTTTTCTTCTCTGAGATTAAAGCTTGCATTGTTTAACTCATTCAGTGTCATGATCATTGATTTTGTCGATATGGGAACATACGGGGAAATCTAGAATTGAGAAGAATTCTCTTGATTATGAAATATTACCTAGGAATAGGAATAGGATGGTCAATTGTTTTAAGCTTCTATCATTAATGAGTTACTATTTACTAGGGAGACTAGGAATAGTAAACTAATAATTGGTAATAGGCTCTCTTCGCCGAGGAATCGGGTTTAGAGTAAATTAGAAAGTTGCATGAACATTGATAATAAACTTGAATTTAATAAGAATAGTAGATATAGGAGGGTGGATTAGGATGAAACTGTAAACCCCAGTAACTCCATTCATTCATATCTTTATTTTCCAATTGATCAAGCTTTTGCATTTGCATGTTTATTTTCGTTTTGCATTACAACCATAAATTCAATCTTTATCAAGTTTTATGAAATCAATTAACATGAACGTTTAGGCCTAAGAGTCCCTTGGGAAACGATATTCGGACTTACCGTTTATTTATTACTTGATACGATCTGGTACACTTGCCAGGGTATTAACAGTGTATACCATTTTCCACCAACCTCGGAAGAAAATTGTTTGTTGAAGAAAAAGGATATCTACAAAGGATGGTTAAGATCCTCTGATAACCATTATGATGAAAAGTTCTTTGCTCATGAAGGATTAAAGATGGAGGAGAGAATAATGGCTCATATTCTTGCTTTTTTTATTATACCTGGAAGCCTGCTTGAGCCAAACTTGTAAGTAAAAGATATCCTCTTGTTATATGCCCTTCAGAAAGACATTCCCATTAATTGGGTGGAAGTTCTAAAAGAACACATGATTGAATGTGCTCTGGACAAGTCTCACTATCTACCTTATGCAGTATTGGTCAGCAGAATACTTGAAATTCAAGGTGTAAACATTAATTGTGAAATGAAGTTATCATGTAACTGTGCAAATGAGATTAATCAAAATACTTTAGTTTCATTTGGATTGACAAGGACTTTAAGAGGCTGGTGCGTTAAAGGAGAAGAAAATCTATTTTATCTTTATGGAAGCACCTCTGTAACAAATGAACAAAGAAAGATTGCATATTTTGACAACAATTGTGTACACCTTGCTACAAATCAGCTTTAGGAAATTGTCAACAAGCTTGATCAGCTCGAAATAAAAGTTGACTGCATTCTACAATAGAGCTTTGAAGAAGATACGTCTATAGACGACTCTATGGATTCACATATATAAGAATAAGGGTTTAATGGTTTCAGCAGTGTGTTTTGAATCTTGTTAGCTAGTCTTGTTCTGTTTTATTTTTTATAATGGCTTAGAATGCCATTCTATGTTTTGTTTTCTTTTTGTTCTGGTTCTTCCAATGTAATATCTTTTATGAACAAGTAATGAATTCAGAAGTTTGATTCAATATCATTTGCTTTACTTTGATTGATTAAATTTGTTCTGATTGCATGATTGAATAGACTTTGTACTGAGTGAAGTTGACTATGCATGTTTTCACTGTTACATTAAATTGTTCTGCATATTCACTTCGTGTTTGAGTATTTTTCTTGCACTTCTATGATTCTAAAATGCTTGATCTTCAAAAGATCATGAAAGGTTTTGCAGGAAAACATTGCTTTGGGATTCACAGCTGAAATCAAAACTCACTTGAAAGCAATGGAATTGACTGGGATAATAATACAATCGACTTGATCATAACAGGGTTATAAATTCCATCACTGGAATTTAGTTATTGTGTTGATTGATCATTTTATTCTGATTATCTTCAATATATCTCTGTTTCATAATGATTGCATAATTCCTATATGAGATTATATTGTGAGATTGTTGATAATTGTATCTTTGCATGATAAAGCTGCTTGAATCATAACTATGATACAATACTATTTGTATGCTTTGATTCTTACTGTACTGCATTATGCATCTGAATATGATTAAGAAAGTTATACATGATGACAGGGAGAGCATTATACACTTACATATTTCTTCACATGCCTACACTTCAGGGGAAGGTTATCTTTTTCATGTGAATATATATGATAGGGGGAGCATCTCTGGTTGTAAATTTTTTATGTTGATGCATCTCTAATTGTGGTTATCAGCATATCATATCTAGAAGCATACCTTTTTTGTTAATGCACAAAGGGGGAGAAATGGTTGATTATGTCTTTGATTGCTTACAAATTGGGTAAACATGCTAGATTTGTGATTGCTTGATAATGTTTTTTCAGAGTTATAATGCTTATTATTGCTTGATACTCTGAAAACTACTCTGATACACTGGAGAGATCATTTAATCACTTGCACTTACTGATTGCTTGATTTTGAGTGGTTAATTGACTGGTTGAGTTGTTTGTGTACAAACATGGTTGTTTATTAATCATGGTTGTGCATCATAAAAAAAGGGGGAGATTGTTGAGATTGTTGATAAGGGAAGCACTAATTTAGCTAACCTTAATCTCACAGTGCTTTGTTCACTCTGTTTTTGATGATGACAACACATTATTAATAACACATGTCTTGTTATGTGTTACATGTTCTGTTACTTATTGATTGATATCTTTTTGAGCATGTTTTGTGTTGATTTTGATATGTGAATGCACATTTACTGAGCTTGTATATGTTACATCATTTCTGGTTGCATTACACATAGTTTCGAAGAAGAAAACCACATGCACTTTTGTGAACTTAAACTGTGTGGCAAATCTGATAGTTCAAGTCGACTTCATTATTAATTGAATCGACTAAGACTGAAGACTTTGCACAGATTTTCACATATAGTGCTATGTCAGATTTTGCATTGAAAAGAATTTCAAAATGTGTAGATGTGTCAAAGTCGACTGTGTGCGCTTTGCATTCGACTTTGTTATTTTTTTTATTTGAGATTCTATTATGCTTGTGAACAGTAACGACTATATTTTTAAAAGTTAGTTAAGCATTGAATGAGAGTAAACTATATTGAATGTGAAATTAATTTGTTTGACCTGACAGCTACTACTTTGACTTAACTGTTATTACTGTCAGAAGATAGTCAACTGTATTAGTAGCTTAGTCGACTATAAGAGCGTCTGTTATATAGAAATCTATGAATAAATGAGACCTGAGTTGTTTAGAGAACTTTTGGAAAACTAACATTTTCATATTCTGTTTCAGATTGTTTCTCTGTGATTTAGAGCTCCAAGAACTCATCAAGAAGACCATGGAGATCATTCTTTGAAGAGGTTCTGAAGGAGAATTCTGCTGTGCTTACTGCTTGATCATTATCCACACAATTGAGGTGTTCTTTGGTTGATCAAGGCTCGTGTTGCATTCTGTGGTGATTGTTGTTGTACCTGTTGTGATTACAGGGGGTAGACTCGTGGAGTCTGGTACACTTTGAGGATTGTTCAAAGTGGGTTGCAGATTGCAGAAGAGGGCATATCTTGCTGCAAGTTTTGTTGTGTGTACTACCAATATTTTGGTTAGAGGGATAAAGAGGTGTTTTATATTTTTAACGTGGAGGTCTCTATAAAAGCCTTGTTGTAAAAACCTTGACCATTATAGTGCATTTGCTTCCTGGGATTGGAAGGACACTGGATGTAGGCATTGAGGCCGAACTAGTATAAAAACATGCGTTTGAATTCTCTATCCCTACACTTTTACATTCAGTCAACTCTGCTATTTACGTAGTCTACTTTGATTTTCCGCTGCACTTAAATTTCTATTACTTGCGATTCAAGAAAATTTGTAAAGTTTTATACTTTGTGAAAAAGATTGTGAAAAGACTCTGATTTTGAAAACTCACCAATTCGTTCCCCCCCCCCCTCCTCCCCCCTTTTGGTGTTAAAATGAAGCCAACCTCTTTTCCAACAAATACTTCCCACAGTCAAAGGTTAATAAAGGTAAAGAAGAAACTTCTTATTTTAAACAGGGCATGGAGTAGACATTAGGTCAAGCGTGGGACAAATTTAAAGGCTTATTGCGGAAGACGCCCACACATGGCTTTGATGATCCTATGGTGGTCATTCTATTCCTTGAAGGACTGAGCTTGTAGAAAAAATTGATGTTGGATGCCTCAGCTGGAGGTAATATCAAAAGCAAGACTCCAAAGAAGGCCTATGAATTGATTGAAAACATGGGTACCAATGATGATGAGATGCGAGTGAAAGATGAGCTCAATTTCAACAGAAAGGAGTTCTACAATGATAATCTCAGGATGCTCTGTTTGCACAAAATAAGATCATGACTCAATAATTGGAGACTTTGATGAAGAAAATCTCTCAATTTCCAGAGGAGTTGCATAATGTTTCACAAGTTCATCGACAAGTTTGTGAGTTATGTGGTGGAGATCATATCAATGGTCAATGTGCTATGTCAGAAAATGCCCAAGAGGAAGTCAATTTTATAGGTAATCAGTTCCGTCCAGGTAATTACAACCAAGGGTGGAAACCAAACCCAAGTATGGGTTAAGGGCAGGCTGGGCAATTCAATAGACCACCGCAGCAACAAAGGCAACAACAACCATCCTTATCCGATAGAATGGAAAACCTAGATGACACACTCCAACAATTTATGCAAGTGTCCATCTCTCATCATAAAAGCATTGAAGCTGCAATTAGAAGATTGGAGATACAAGTTGGTAAACTAGTTAAGAAGTTAGAGGATTTTGGGGTTAATACTGAAGTTAATCCTAGGGAAGAGTGTAGAGCCATTATTACTAGAGAAATCCTTCTTTTCTGATCGACTTAAAAATGGATTGGTCATCAGCAACTCTATCTCAATTCTGAATCTTGGAGTGCAAACAAAACAGATTTGACAAAATCAGAAGAAGATGAGTGGGCTAAATTGTATGCGGTGAAAATATATGGAATGTCAGAATCGCTAAAAAGATACTTGGGGCTCAGATAAATTGAAACCTGACCGGAACAGAAGATTCTAGGGGCTCTGGTAAAATGAAAGTGCCACATACAAGATTCTTGGGGCTTCGGTAAATTGAAAGTTGACACAGTCATTGACATAAGACTCTAAGGATTGAAAAATCACCAATCAAAATGGAAAGAAACTCATCTCTGAATCTACTTCCCTATAGTTTGACGTTCATATTTTGGCTTTTGCAATTTTGGCTTATAATAATACGTCAGATAGCTAAAGCGATCGACGTACTATTTGTGGTTTTTATATTGAAACGTCCAAGTATTACAACTCTTCATTTATTGTTGGATTAAAGAGGGAGTAACTCTTCATTTATTGTTGCATTAAAAATAAAAGGAAATAAAAAGGGAGAAACTCTTTGGCTTCTAGATGACAAATAATACGTCATCCAAGTATTACAACTCTTCGTTTATTGTTGGATTAAAGAGGGAGTAACTCTTCATTTATTGTTGCATGAAAAATAAAAGGAATTAAAAAGGGAGAAACACTTTGGCTTCTGGCTGACAAATAATATGTCCATCCCCATAGAATTTAATGTAGTCTTCGTGGTTTAAAAGAAAACAAAAAAAAAATTAAAAAGGGTAACTCTTTTTGCTTCTGGCTGACAATAATACGTCGATTGGCTTTAGAAAACAACGTATTATTGGTGTATTAAAAGTAAAAAAGAAAAAATAAAAGAGTGGCACCCAGAACTATTTACTACCAATGAACGTCTGAACATATATTGAAACTGTAACCTTCCCCTAAATCTCTAATCCTATTCTCAAATGGCTTATTCATCAAATACCCTTAGTAGTCAGATTAAGTCAACAATAAAAAATAGCCATTCACACTCATTGATTTAAAAGGGAAATCTAATTTCATTGAGATATTCATAATTATTACAACCAGATAGAAGCAAAATGATGTGGCATATAGTGCCGATAGCAAAACAAACACAAAACAAATAATAAACCAAAACAGAAAAAGAACAAAAACACAAAACAGACTTCATACCAAAATTCTAAGCCTCTATTCTAATTCAGAAAATTTCCATGGAATCCTCCTCACTAGACTCTTCTTCACTTGAATCTTGAGTTGGAGACTCCATACCAAAATTTTGTTCGATTCTATTGAGTTTTTCCAAAACCAATCTTTCAAAATTGCTTCCAGAACTTTGAAGCATATTCTCTTCATCCTTGAAGCACCATCCCTTTATGGTCTTCACAAGGTCAAGGGAAGTCAAGGTTTTTCGATTTATCACATTTGAGCAGTCACAAGATCATTTCTTTTCACCACTAACATCCACACCTTGAAGGGTCAGGATTTTGCTGATAAACACGGCATATGGTGCATGTCGTGTATGCTTGATTCCTGCATCAATCATATGATCTTTTATTACTGCAACCCAATTGGTAGGAACATCATTCTTCATGGCATACAGTAGAAAAATATCTTCAGTTGTCATTCTTTCTTGTAGAAATCTAGCAAGTAAAATCACCCGAGCAAGAATGTGTGCTGTTATCTTTTCTTCTTTATTCAGTCCCTCATGCAGATATAATCTTTCAATTGGGTGTCTCCCAGGAAACCTTAACCAGTTACTGTACTCCTCCTATTTCTCCAGCCATGTGTTTATTTCTGAGTACCGTAAGTGAGAGAATAAACCTTCAGCTTTTAATCCTGCAACTTGAAACCAGACATCATTGTCAATGTGAACATTTACTCCTTTTACTTGAGACTGAAGGACACCACGTATGTTTCTCATATTGTTGTAGAAGACCCTTACTAAGTCAGGGTATCAATCACCCATCATCTGGACAAGTGTAGAGAGACCTTGAGTTTCAATCCATCCCTGAAAGTGAAATCCCTCTTTTTCAAATAAGTCGAGGTTCAGATATTCGTGAGGAACAATATGTTTAAACCTCGTCCACCTAAGAAATGTTTTACAACTCTGCTCATCACTGATCCACCCGGAGAGACCATCGTTTCTTGCAGCCTCAACAACCTTTCCTCTGTCTCTTGAAGGATGTGATGAAGAAGCCATTTGAATTTGGACACCAGATAATTTTCCTCAATACAAGGGTTTAGTATATTTGTACTTACAGAACAATGAATCAGGGTTTAGAAACAACTCAGTGTGCATACGATTTTCAAATTCAGTATATATAAGGGTGGATCAATCAACGTCAAGTGGTACCAATATTTGACGTGGATGAAATCGTTTCAAATATATAGAATCAACGTAATATTGGTATTTTAAAATAAAAAAAATAAAAGAATGGCGTGGTTGTTTATATTGAAAATTAATCTATTAATTGAACGTATTCAAAATTGATGGGTTTCTTTTTCAAGAATGGTTGGTCTATCAAAATGGTTTCTTTTCATCCAATGATCTCAATATTCGACGTCAACTGTGTGAATAGATTCAAAATTTATATTGTCTTTAAGTTCTTTCCCCCATAAGAAATCAGATAGCTATGAAATCTAACGGTAGAAAACAAATCGAAGACAATTTAAAAAAAGAATCATACATTGCAAAATGATGAAATGAAACAACCTATTTATAAATATATTTCAGTTCTCAACATTGTTTCAGCATTAAACATATTGTGAACCATATTTCTTTTTCCTAAGCACTTCCCTTTCAGTAAGATGACTAAACCATTACTGTACATAAAAAAACATTTTGTTCACTTGAATTTCAAAGGCGACCTTCATTATGTTCACTTGAAGAACAGAGATGTTTCGAAATCAAAGGAAAGAAAAGCGCTCAAGAGATAAAAAACATGAATCCTAATATGTTCAATACGAAAACAGGAAGCAAGGAATTATGTGAAATGCAGGCTATATTTATATTTGAACCGACGATGAGGAACAATAGATGCTCACTTGAATGAACATTGAATTCCTGTAGACTTCGACGTTCAAACATCATTCAGTGAAAAAGTAAAAAATCTCTTTGGATACTGATAATAAATGCTTCTGAAAAAAAATACGTCAAAGATCTATGAGTCTTTGACTTTAAAGTGAGAGTTTAAAATGAAAAAGAAAAAATAATCAAAAATGAGCTTTTGATAAAGATTAAAACGTCGCAGCCCCAGGGAATTGTCGTAATTGGTGCTCTGGTCAAATCGTCGCCACCATTCCAATGCCCTTCACGTCGATGCCCGTAACGTCTATTCCCCAGAGGCTTTGACGTTTGATCGATACAAAAATGAAACATAAAGGAAGTAACCGAAGAAATAAGTTAAACGAATTTTGATTTCATTTGAAGTTGTACAATTTGAAAACCTACCCTAACCAAATTCATGTTAAACGATGACAAGTGTTATTCTTCTCGATCTTTAGATTTGTTTGATGCATCTTAATTGTTAACTTGTATCAATCTTATGATACCTATCCTTATCATAAAATTCAATTAAAGTCTTTTATACAATCATACATATCTTTATCCTAAAATTAACACACACCTACCTATAGAAAGAGACATTGAAGACTTGATTTATGTTTTATCATATCTATCTTAATAAAAAAAGTTTTAAAAGGAGAGAGGAAAGAAATATAAGGTTGGAAATGTTGTTGAATCTAATAAAAAAAATTATTTATTGTGTACAATATATTAACTTTTTTATATGAAAAAAAGTTAGTTCGGATGTTAAATAACATTCATTTCAAATAACTTGTAATAATATAGTAATATTCAATATGATTTTAATTATTCTGATGTATAACTACAACTAAATTCTCATTATTATTATTATTATTATTTTCCATGTGAAAATAAAGTAATATTTAAAAGTAATAAATTTTTTCTCACTTTAAATTTCACCGACATATCTTCTTATATTTAATAATATGCAAATATTAGAAGATAAAATTCAATAAATTAATAATATAAAAAAACTGTAAATCTTATCTTAAAATATAATGATAACGGGAGGTTATGGGAGATTTTATTAATGAATAAGAAAAGAAGAAAACGTCGAACAACGGTGGAATGCGACTTATGCTTGGTCTTCTGTATAAAAATCATAATTAATTATTATCAATATTTGAATCCCTCAATACGCGAAGTTAATTGTATAAAAATAATTTGTATTGAACTTGTTTCAAACAGTTCGACGTTATATTTGATGATTAAAAAAAGAAATATTATCAAAAGGGCACCACATTTGGCTTCTGATTGAAGACACGTCGAAGACTCGAACAGATTGACGTAATATTAATTTGTTATAGAGTCGAGCGAGCTGTTAATCATGAGCATGGGGAAAAACTAGAGATGTTAACACTTATCAATTTCAAATTGTTTCAGCATTAAATGCTTCGAAATCTGAGGAAAAGAAGATGCAAAGGAAATATTATTATTATTCCTAATATGTTCAATAGGGAGGCAAGGGATTACGTAAAATGCAAGCTATATTTATAGAACAACCGATGTCGTACATTGTGTAATGATTGCCTCTGCCACCATATTTTTCAACGTCGATGCCTGGCAGAATTCGACGTTCAAACATCAATCAGAGAAAAAGTAATAATTCTCGTTTGAACATCCCGTCGGCTAGAAATTGTCTACCTTTCAATTATTGAGGTAAGATTAGGATGGATCGAAGTTAAAAAGTTTGATGTGCCCCATCTATATACATATAATTCCACTTTCAATTTTGGTTCGTTAATATAATCGATTCTATGTAATAAAGAATTGATTCAAAGCGTTATAAATTCAAATATCCAAATGAGCTTTTAATGATTATTTATGGTGATAATTAATTACAACGTTGCTTGATATTCATCACATGTTTGTTAAAATACTAAAAACCAAATAAATAATGCACGAGAAGGTCAAATTTGTTTTTCTCATAAGGTTAATCATAGTATTTTTTAAAGCTTAATCATTTATTATAATTATTTATTATTAAATATTAAATTCATTCGATCCACGTCAGTGGTATCAATATTGGACGTGGTCTCTCACAAATTCTTGGATCTGGAATTATTCAGAAGTGAAGGGATTCTATTTCGAGAATAGCTGGTTTTGCAAAATGGTATATTTTGCATCAATTATCTGAATATTCGACGTCAAATGTTAAAATTTAAATTTTATTGAAGTTGTTTCCCCATAAGAAATCAGATAGCTCTGAAATCTAATGGTAGAAAACAAATCCAAGACAATTTAAAAAAAGAATCATACATTTCCTAAGCACTTCCCTTTCACTAAGATAACTAAACCATTACTTTACTATAAAAATCATTATGTTGACTTGAATTTCAAAGGCCCCCTTCAAATGAACTGAGGCCTGAATGCGGCACTTTCAAATTCAAGTCAGCAAATTGCAATTTGAACAACTGACATGTTTCGACATCTAAGGAAAGAAAAGCGCTCAAGAGATAAAAAAACATGAATCCTAATATGTTCAGTACGGAAACAGGACGAATGATGTTACAAGAAAAGCACATTTATATTCATAGATGAAACGGTGTCGTCTAATTATTTTAGTTCTCAAAATTGTTTCAGCATTAAGCATATTGTGAACCATATTTCTTTTTCCCCGCCATTTCCCTCTCGTAAGATAACTTAACCATTTCTGTACTATAAAAAGCATTTTCTTGACTTCAATTTCAAAGTCCACCTTCATATGAACTGAGGCCTGAATGCGGCACTTTAAAATTGAAGTCAGCAAATTGCAATTTAAAGAACAGATATGATACGAAATCCAAGAGAAGAGGACAATGACAAAGAGATAAAAAACATGAATCCTAATATGTTCAATACGGAAACAGAAGCAAGGCATTATGTGAAATGCAAGCTATATTTAATATGAACCGATGACGTACATTAGATCATGAACATATGGTATGATCGTCGAATCACAGCCAAATTCGACGTTCAAACATCATTTAGTGAAAAAGTAAAAAATCACTTTGGATACTGATAATAATTGTAAAAAATCTCTTAAAGTAAAAAATCTCTTTGGATACTCATAATAATGTAAAAAATCTCTAATTGACGAAACTACGTCGAATATCTATGAGGCTAGGACGTTAAAGTTCAAATATAAAATAATAAAGTAAAAATAATAAAAATCGGAGGACGCTCAAACATCATTCATAGTGAAAAGGTAAAAACTCTCTTTTGGATACTGATAATAATTATGAGACCAGACGTTAAAGTTAGTGTTAAAAAGAAATAAGAAAAAATAATAAAAAATTGAGCAACCCTTAACATCAAATGATCTCTATATGCGACGTCAACTATAAAATCTACCATTGGAAAATTATGAAATTAAACAATTTTCTCATAAATATATTTTATATCTGAAACGCATTAAATGAAATGCAAGCTATATTTATATATGAAACGATAAAGGACATTAAATCATGTAATTATGGTCAGCAGCAGTCACTTGAATTAACGTCGATTCCCAACCGCATTGACGTTCAAACATCATTCAGTGAAATAGTAAAGAATCTCAAATATCTCATTGGATACTGATAAAATCTCTTTGGATTATTGATAAAATCTCTTTGCATAATCATAATAACTGCCTCTGACGAAAACTACGTCGAAGACCTAAGAGGTTTCGATGTTAAAGTGAGAGTTTAAAAGAAAAAACAAAAATAATTAAAAATGGATTGACGTTCAAACATCATTCAGTGTTAAAGTAAAAAATCTCTTTGGATACAATTAATAATTTGAAAAAATCTCTTTGGATACTGATAATCGACGAAAACTACGTCACATATCTATGGGACTACGACGTTAAAGTGAGTGTTTAAAAGAAAAATGAAAAAATAATAAAAATTTGAGCGACCTTTGGCTTCTGGTAAAAGCAAACAATTAATGCTTCCAAACAATCCAAATCTCTTCATGTCGATGTCTGTCACGTCGTGTCCCCGGAAACTCTGACTTTTATTACTATTACAAATACAACATCAAATCGTTAATGGATTTCGACGATTATTCTTTGATTGAAAGAATAATTAAATATAAAGGGAGTAACCAAAGAAATAGGTTAACAGATTTGGATTTCATTTGAAGTTCTACATTTTGAGAACCTATCCTACATAACATCGGTAATCAAATTCATGTTAACTTTTTTCCTTCCTTTTTCCTTCAATTCCTTTATTAAACGAGGAGATTTCTTTGTTAACCATGAACGATTGATGGAAAACGAAAGGAAAATGTTAACACTTATGAATTTCAAGTAGACACTTTGAAAACCTATCCCACATTCTCCATTGTTAACATTTTTTCTTTTTAACTTCTTGTTTTTGGTTATAATGTATACCTTCATCTTTGTTTATATAGGACGTCGGTGATCCCAAAAAATGGACGTCAATCTCCAGGAATTTCCATCGAATGCACTCAATATTCGACGTCAACTGTAGAATTTAAAAAATTTTGAAGTTGTTTCCACAATAGAAATCAGATAGCTCTGAATTTTAATGGTAGAAAACAACTCCAAGACCATCCGAATTTGATGTTCAAACATCATTGAGTAAAAATTTAATAAAAAAGTAAAAATAAATGTCGTTTGTTCCAGATAAGAACAAATTCACCCATAACATCCAAACCCTACGATTTTGACGTCTATTAGATGGTTAAAAAGTAAAAATAAAAGAAGAATAAAAAATGAACGACCTTTGCCTTTTTGTTGAAGAAGACATTCCATGGACTCAATATGCGACGTCAACTGTATAAATTTAATTTGTGTTGGAGTTGTTTCCACCATATGAAATCAAATAGCTCTGAATTTAATGGTAGAAGACAAACCCAAGACAATTTAAAAAACGATTCATACATTGTAGAATGTTGAAGTTGAACAACATTTTTATATAATTATTTTAGATCCTAAAATTGTTTCAGCATTAAACATATTGTGAACCATATTTCTTTTTCCTAAGCACTTCCCTTTCAGTAAGATATGTTAACCCTTTCTGTAATATAAATAAAAACATTTGGTAAACTTGAACTTGAAAAGGCTCCTTCATATGCAATGACAATGAATGAACCACTTTCAAGTGAAAGTTATCAAATTGCAATATGAAGAACAAAAATGCTTAAAAATCTTAGAAAAATAAAATCTAAAGGAAATAAAAAACAGGAATCCTAATATGTTCAATATGGAAACAGGAGGCAAGGGATTATGTGAAATGCAAGCTATATTTATAGATGAACCGATAATGCTTAGTAACTAAATGCCACCACGTCCTATGAACGCCGGGCCCTTCCGAGTTCGACGTTCAAACATCAATCATAGAAAAAATAATATATGTTGTTTGATTAATAACAAATTCACATCCCCGACCCCCAGAAATTTTGTACTTTTGAATTACCGAGGTGAGATTTGGAGGGATTGAAGTTAAAAACTGTGATGTCCCGCTATATATTTATATAATTGCACTTTCAATTTTGCTACGTTAATATCATGGATTCAATAATAAAGAATCGATTCAAAGCGTTATAAATTATGAAATGCAAATGAGGTTTGGGGATGTTTTTGAATATAATAAAAAAAATTATTTACGGTGCAAACTATTTTTCATTTTTTATATGAAAAAAATTAGTTCAGATCTTAAAAGAACATTCATTTCAAATAACTTTTAATAATATATAGTATTATTTAATATGATTTTATTTATTCTGATATATATATATATATATATATATATATAGTATTATATAATATAAATTTACATAAATTAATAATATAAAAATATAAATAAAATGTAAATCTTATCTTAAAATATGATAACGAGAGGTTATGAAAGGTTTTATAAAGGAAAAAAGGAAGAAGAAAACGTCGATAACCGTAGAAAGCCGAGCCAAATTTGATGTTCAAACATCAAGCAGGCAAAAAGTAATGATTCTTGTTTTGATACATAAAAAAATAAATTGACTTCCCCTATCCCAAAGAGATTGTTTACTTTTCAGTCACCCGCGAAGAAGGTGAGATTAGGATGGATCGAAGTTAAAAAGTTTGATGTCCCCATCTATATACATATAATAACACTTTCAATTTTTCTTAAAATATAAATAATTATACAATGGCTTCTTCATCTTCACGACGTGAAAAGAAGGCTACACAAGTTGTAAGAAAAGATAGTCCAAATGCTTGAATAAGTGATGATGAAGCACAATACAAATTGTGTACTTTTCAATTACCGATGTGAGATTTGGAGGGATCGAAGTTAAAAACTCTGATGTGCCCCTCTATATTTATATTATTCCACTTTCAATTTTGCTAAGTTAATATAATCGATTCTAAATAATAAAGAATCGATTCAAAGCGTTATAAATTAAGAAATGTATGTAAATGATTATGACCTGGTGACATTAGTAACAACGTGGCTGGATATTGATCACACGTTTTTTTAAATATTATAAAGCATAGAAATAATGCACGAGAGAGTTCAAATTTGTTTTTCTAATAATGTTAATCATAGTATTTTTTTAATATCATAATCGTTTATATTAATAACTTATTATAACTATTAATAATATATTAATAATCTTTATAAGAATCAGAGTTCTAAACCAATGACCAAGAGATTCATCTCTCAAAAAATGAAAATCCATATTATGACTTCCAAAGTGGCTACATATGTTAGTTTGTCTCGACCTTTAGTGTGAAACAAACATCCTAACATTCATTTTAAGGTCAACCAATCTCGACTATTACTCAAACTTAACCTGCTTAATCTTCGACCCAACCCATTATGTCTTAATTTTCCCTAAATCGGTTTGTCTTGACATGTAATCCACGACGAGTTTTGGACTTCGATAGACCCCGACTATTCTTGATACACGTTGTCTCTTTTCGATCTTTGGCTTGGTTTGATGCATCTTAGTTGTTTGTCTCAATCTTATTTTCTAAACTGACATATCTTAGTTTTTGTCCACAATAATGTATCCTAACCTTCAGTTTATCACTCAACTTAATTTTTATTTAAATTTAAAGTATTATTTTATTGTAATGAATAAAAAAAATTTAGTATAATCATACTTATCTTTATCCTAAAATTAACACATACCTAGAAAGATACATTGAGGACTTGATTTATGTTTTATCATACCCATCTTAATCATAAAACTTTTAAAAGGAGAGGAAGAAATATAACGTGTGGGAATGTTGTTGAATCTAATAAAAAAATATATTTATTATATGAAAAAAGTTAATTTAGATGTTTTCACATAACATATAAAATATAATAATATAATAATATTTATTATTATTTTAAGTGTTGTGATGTAAACTATAACTCAATTCTTGATTTTTTTTCGGATTTTTTACGATTTCATAAAATTCTTTTTTTTTTCTATTATTAGGTTACAATTTAATTTCTGGGAAACTGAATTCTGAGTTATATCTTTTTTATATCTTAGATTGTTTAGCTTATTTTGATGAAATTTAATAAATTTTATTATTTTTATAATAATTATTAAATAATAATAAAAATAATAAAACTAAAAGTAATAATAAAATAATAATAATAATAAATAACTAATATAAAATGTTTTATAATATAAACTAAACAATCTAAGATATAAAAAAGATATAACTAAGAATTCGGTTTCCTAGAAATTGAATTGTAACCTAAGATTAGAAAAGAAAAAGAAAATATAACTTAGATTTTGGTTTCCCGCCGATGGGTTGTCGCACCCCATGCAAATTTAATATGCTTTAAAGAATGCAGTATAGTCTAGGAAGTGACTCCTAGGTCGTCTCTCAAAGACAAAATGTGGTTCGAGAATTAGGTCAGACACGTAGTGGGGGGTTTTATGAAAGGTTTTGTGAATGCGAATAAACTAAATTAAAATACGGATGCAAACAAAAATGCAAACACTGATGTAAACAGAAAATTCAAAGACAGAATGGAAACGGTTGGTCATTAACTTAATTACAATGCTTGCTATCACAGATCAACAAAATAAAGCAGTGACTCAAACCTCTAATCCAAGATAGCTAACCAACTAAACGAAGGCTAAACATGTTTTCATAAAAGCGAACTAAGCGAACGCAATACACCTATTCCATCCTATGTGTTCTATACAGATCGATCAACTAAGCAAAGATGCAATCACCAACTAGGCAACTAAGCGTATACTAGTTGCAAGAACACAGTCAGATTTCATAGAGTGTCAGGTAGAGCAGAATAAACACAAGAATAGTTCAATAAATCTCAAGGAAACACTGTAATTTTGTTAACGACCAACCAACTAACCTAAGCTAACATCACAATTAAATTAACACAATCAAACATACTAGATAACATTAAAGTAAATGAAAATGCTAAACCTAACACTGCAATAGACAAATAACCAGACATAATTAAAACTTTTAAATTGCAACACTCAAATATAAAAAAGAAAAACAATTCATCATATAATGTAAAATATTCTAAAGAAAAAGGAATTATAAAGCATCAAACTTTTTACCATTATCCATGACATCATGACATGTAAGCTTCCATGAGTTTCATTTAAAGAAAACAATTAAAAATGGGAAATGTTTCCCTCATCCAGCCGTGACATCCCACTACTTTTTCTAAAAAAAAATGCATAGCTAATCATTCAACTACCAAGCTTGGCACGTCCCATCCTATCTCCCTTTCTAAATCCCGAGCTCTCCATTCCAAGGCCAATGAAAGAAAATCTGCATGTTTCTAAAAGAAAAATAAATTTCCTAATATACTTCAATCACCGAATGCAGCTCCAAAGCACCGTGAGTCCACTTCTTTCTCCAGAATGAAACTCACACTTGTCCAAAAGAAAGTCCCCAAACTTTTCTTAAATAAAATCAAATAAAACATTTCTCCGCATACCCATTGCAATGCTTTTCTAAAAGATAAATCTGAACCCTTTTAAAAAAAATAAATCCCAGCAACATTTAAGGGAAGCTCAATAAAATTAAAATGGGCGTGGCAGCTACTGCCTATTCCGGCAAAGTAAAGAAAAATCAAACCACCGATTGTGCTGCTCCATTTCTCCAATTTCAAATAAAAATAAACACGTTCCAGCAACAAGTGCTAAATGAAAAGAAGTGCTTCTACATGAGTGTGGCGGCAGCTGCTGGCTAAAGCACCGATCCAGCCAAGTGCCAAGAAAATAAAAGCCATAAATCTGCAAAGAATATGAGTGACGGCTCCTTCAACCCGTGGCCATGCCATACATGCTCCAAGAAAAGTCCATTCTAGATGGCAGCTCGTTCCTAGGATGTGTCTGCTCTCACATTGTCCAACCAAGAGTGTAAAATGAGTGAGTGTCGGCTCTTCTAGCAAAAGCAATCCCGAGAAAACGTTGCAGCCCCCCAAAATCCCCTCGTGAAGTGTTGGCCCCCCCTCTGCTACCTAAGGCCGAGTGCTTGAAAATAGGTGTGAGGTCCACCCTAAAATAAAAACCCTAGGCCAAGTGTCCTACAATTTTGGGCCCAACTAATTTTGCCAACAATGACTCAATGTGCAAAAGTTTGTCTAAAGAGTTTACACAATTAATTTACAATGTAACTAAATTTAAAATGTCAAATTGAAGAGTCTTGAATTATTTGACAACACTCCAAATGTTCCAAATTGTATTTCCAAAATTTTCCCTGAGAATAATAATACAAATAATTAGCTCAGAAAATTCAAATTAATTAAAATTAGAATTTCCGATCAAATTATGCACAATTGGCAGAAACGGGAAAATACGGGACAATTAAACATAATTCCCTGATTAATTCTAGCACAATAAACTAAGTGAAATCAATAAAATATCGACTCATCAAAATAGACCACACTTAGTCTTTTGCACTCCTGGGCAAAATCAATACGCAAATCAGGGAATAGTTCAACGGACATTAGGGAATTGACACAGACTCAGCACACAGAAAACAGAGACTCACAAGGAAAGAAACAGAATTACACAGTTCTCAAGAAATCTGGACAAAGAAAAGTAGTAGACAATATCCAATACAGAATCAGAGAAAGCAAATACTCACAGAAATCATCCAAGCAATTCAAGACATGAAAAAATGATTAATCAGTTCAAGAGGTGAATCAAAAGCAACAAAACCTCACAGATGCACTATCACTGTATCTCTCAAGTGTCTAGGGTAAACAATATCAACTCAATGCACTCAAGAAAGCAAACACAAACAGACTTGGCAAGCCTCTAATATCAACACTCAAAAACATATGCATGTTCAAATCAAAAGGTCTTTTATGGATGTAATGGAGTCAAGGACAAGGGAGGATAAATATGAGTGAGAAGTTACAAACCAAAAGAAATAGAGGAGTAATGGGGAACAAGTGAAAACACAGTCAATCACACCCAAAACCTCTAATTCAATCCTCTTCTTGACTCCATTATTCACAATTTTTTTTATTTTTCTCATTTTTCTGTATTTTTTTCATCTTGTCTCTTTTTCTTTTCTCTCTATCTAGGACACAATTCTAAGAGACAAGATACATAACATATTTACAAAAACAAAAACAAGAAGAGGAACCAACTAGCCAATTCTCTGAATCTCCCAAGAGACCACACTTATTCCCAAAACAATTCCAAAGCTCCAAAATTCCCTAAAGTTAAGGTAGTCATAGTTTTTCACTTAGGGTTAGTGGATGAGCTTCAAAACAAAGAAATGGGGAAAGTATAGGCTCAAAAAGGGTTAGCAATGGATCACAACAAGGTAGGCTCATCTGGCTAGAGAGGCTCAACAACAAAACTGCCTTTATCACTTCCAAACATGCATACCAATCAAGAATCATCAAAAAGAGTCAAGCCAAGGCATATGTGCAAGCAATCAAGAGACATATCACACACAAGAAAGAACATAAAGTGGCTCAAATTCTCACACAGGGCATTTGTCACAATCAATCAACCTCTCAAACATCATAATCATCTTTCCAAGCAAAGAAAAGCAAGAATTTCAAACCATAAGTATCAATCAAGTGAAGTGAAAGACACATCTACAACCTAAACAAAGTCCAGAAATCAAGAGAAACATGCAAAACTGTAAACAAGATGCAACAAAAACTACCTAGAAAACCAAAAATTTAACGCAGAAAACATAAACTAATCAAAGAAAAATCAGAATCTCCCCCAATAGACCACACTTAAACTACACAGTGTCCTCAATGTGTCACAAGCATCAGATCATAAGTCAAAACAGTCAACAGATCATGGACAAGTGTAATAAAAGCGGGAAAGGAGGAGAAGGGAAAAGGAAAACTCCCCTAGTCATGGTGGCAGTTGCCAATTTTGGACTGTCAGGGAGATATTCTCCACCACTGGAGTCATCAAGGAAGTCTTGAGGAGGAACTGCTTCAGCCTCCAAATTTGATCAAGCAGGGAGATGTCCTCCACAACTGGATCCAAGAAGCAATGATTGTTGATGAGTTGGTTCAGTTAGTGCCTATTGATGTTAAAGCTCTTATGTATGCTTGCTCCTTTGTTTTCCACTGTGGGTGCTTGTTGGTCAAATTCATGTGTACCTCCTACAACATGGTTAGTGCAATATGGTTCCACAGAAATAACATGCAGGGGTATAATACCCAATCCCAGTGTAACATGCTGAACATTAGATATACTCTCAGAACATGAATCAATTTCAAATGTAGAAACAATATCAACAACAGGTTCAGCTTCATGTTCAGTGCATGGAGAATAAACATTCAGACAAGAAGGCAAAAGTTGTTTCTCATCATGCAAAGAGTGGAAATCAAAACCATGCTCATCAACAATACAATCATCAATAACATACCTATCAACAACATGATCATCAAGAACATAATCAATCATAGGTATATTTACCTCCACTTCCCTGAATGTGGCTAAAGTGGTGGAAGATGAAAGTGGTCTACCTATCTCAAAGGTGTTGCTTATATCTGCCTGTTCCTCAACATTTTTATCAGACTCACAGTTAGTATCACCTATCACAAAGTTGGAAGCTGGTTGTATCACATGATTGATTTCAACACAAATAGAGCAAGAACCAACTTCACAACTACATTTAAAATTTTCAGAAAACTGTGAAAGATCAAAATTTAATCCCAAGTCTAAAGCATCTTCATTTTTCACAGTTCTTATATCAAAATCAGCACTAACATGTGAATCTGCAGCAGAATCAAGAATATTTGAATGCATAAACAACTCAGGCATAGCAAGTGGGATTTCAAGTTTACAGAAAACCTGTGTTGATTCATGATTCATCTCACCAATAACAACAGAATGATCAACTGCATCCTCAGGTGCAAGAGGGAAGACATAGGAGGGTGGAAAAGTATATGGTGTAGTAGTAAGCTCATGACTCTGCTCCCCATCTCCTATGACACTAACATCATCAAGAATCTGAACAGTCTGAATTGGTGGTCCCTCTAAAACTTGAGACCGGTCCTCAATGAACTGCTTGGCCATCTGCCCCCATAACTCATTCAATGTAGGCTCAGAAGAAGTAGAAGGTTGGGCAACTCGGTGGGCAGGTGTCTCTTGCTGTTGTTTTTGCCTCTGATTTTTCTGTTGTGGCTGCCTATTACTATAGATGTTTGGAGCATAAGCTTGAGGCGCATCAAGAGCAACAAAGTGGTGCAAAGAAGGATAGGCATCTGCATAGTGGTCACTAGAAGGACATACAACACGTAACCGTGCAACAGATGCAGATGGAGGTGTTGGTCTCTGGTTGGATGCCAGCGGTGTCGCCAAACTCAAAAGATAATCAAGCTTGCTTTCCAAATTCCTATCAACAGCGGATGAAGACTGGGCAGGCTCATGAAACTGCAGTTGCTGTGGTTCCTATACTGGTGGAGGCATACAAGCCTTCTGTAATGATGGTTCTTGATATTGATGCTGTGAAGTACCATACCATCCCAAGTTAGGATCAGTCGACCCAGGATCGTTGCTATAACCATACAGCACAGGGGAGAATTTGTCTAGAAACTGATGCTCAAGATCTTTCCAACTGGTGACGGATCCTAGAGTAAGACAACAACACCAATCCTTTGCTGCTTTGTGTAATGAGTGCTCAAATTCTCTTAAGAACATGTCTTCATCTGGGACATCTGGAGGTTTCATTAAAGAGCAAATGGTGTAGAACTTCTCCAAATGTCTATATGGGCATTCGCCTGCAAAACCATGAAACTTAGGCAGCAAATGTATCAGTCCAGTGTTGAAAACACAACGAATATCCTCCTCATCAAGTGGAAACGGCTCCCTAGGAGAACTCTCATGAGATGGAGGAGGAATCATATTGTTCTCAACATAGAAATCAGCAGGAGAATCATAATCAGAGGCACAGGCAGAAGAAACAGTATCCCCATAACCAGAATAGGTAGACATGTAGAAGAAAGGGGGAAAAGAAGAATGCAATGAAAATATGCAACTAAAGCTACCTAAATGCAACACACATAACACCACTCAAAATAGAACAACACAAAACAGAACATCACACTCACAACACAAGACAAAACACAACACACACTAACACAACAAAAGACCTAATGTGCATTAAAGAATGCAGTATAGACTAGGAAGTGACTCCTAGGTCGTCTCTCAAGGACCAAATGTGGTTTGAGAGTTAGGTCAAACACGTAGTGGGGGTTTTGTGAAAGGTTTTGTGAATGCGGATAAACTAAATTAAAATACGGATGCAAATAGAAATGCAAACACAGATGTAAACAGAAAATTCAAAGATAGAATGGAAAACGTTTGGTCATTAACTTAATTACAATGTTTCCTATCACAGATCAACAAAATAAAGCAGCGACTCAAACCTTTAATCCAAGACAACTAGCCAACTAAACGAAGGCTAAACATGTTTTCATAAAAGCGAACTAAGCGAACGCAGTACACCTATTCCATCCTATGTGTTCTATACAGATCGATCAACTAAGCGAAGATGCAATCACCAACTAGGCAACTAAGCGTATACCCGTTGCAAGAACACAGTCAGTTTTCTTAGACTGTCAGGTAGAGCAGAATAAACACAAAAACAGTTCAATAAATCTCAAGGAAACACTGTAATTTTGTTAACAACCAACCAACTAACCTAAGCTAACATCACAATTAAATTATCACAATCAAACATACTAGATAACATTAAAGTAAATGAAAATGCTAAACCTAACACTGCAATAGACAAATAACCAGACATAATTAAAACTTTTAAATTGCAACACTTAAATATAAAAGAAAAACAATTCATCATATAATGTAAAATATTCTAAAGAAAAAGGAATTAGAAAGCATCAAACTTTTTTCCATTATCCATGACATGTAAGCTTCCATGAGTTTCATTTAAAGAAAACAATTAAAAATGGGAAATGTTTCCCTCATCCAGTCGTGATATCCCACTACTTTTTCTAAATAAAAATGCATAGCTAATCATTCAACTACCAAGCTTGGCACGTCCCATCCTATCTCCCTTTCTAAATCCCGAGCTCTCCATTCCAAGGCCAATGAAAGAAAATCTGCATGTTTCTAAAAGCAAAATAAATTTCCTAATATACTTCAATCACCGAATGCAGCTCCAAAGCAAAGCACCGTGAGTCCACTTCTTTCTCCAGAATGAAACTCACACTTGTCCAAAAGAAAGTCCCCAAACTTTTATTAAATAAAATCAAATAAAACATTTCTCTGCATACCCATTGCAACGCTTTTCTAAAAGATAAATCTGAACCCTTTCAAAAAAAAAAATTCCAGCAACATTTAAGGGAAGATCAATAAAATTAAAATGGGCGTGGCAGCTACTGCCTATTCCGGCAAAGTAAAGAAAAATCAAACCACCGATTGTGCTGCTCCATTTCTCCAATTTCAAATAAAAATAAACACGTTCCAGCAACAAGTGCTAAATGAAAAGAATTGCTTCTACATGAGTGTGGCGGCAGCTGCTGGCTAAAGCACCGTTCCAGCCAAGTGCCAAGAAAATAAAAGCCATAAATCTGCAAAGAATATGAGTGACGGCTCCTTCAACCCGTGGCCATGCCATACATGCTCCAAGAAAAGTCCATTCTAGATGGCAGCTCGTTCCTAGGATGTGTCCGCTATCATATTGTCCAGCCAAGAGTGTAAAATGAGTGAGTGTCGGCTCTTCTAGCAAAAGCAATCCCGAGAAAACGTTGCAGCCCCCCCAAAATCCCCTCGTGAAGTGTCGGCCCCCCCTCTGCTACCTAAGGCCGAGTGCTTGAAAATAGGATGGGTCCACCCTAAAATAAAAACCCTAGGCCAAGTGTCCTACAATTTTGGACCCAACTAATTTTGCCAACAATGACTCAATGTCCAAAAATTTGTCCAAAGAGTTTAAACAATTAATTTACAATGTAACTAAATTTAAAATGTCTAAGTGAAGAGTCTTGAATTATTTGACAACACTCCAAATGTTCCAAATTGTATTTCCAAAATTTTCCCTGAAAATAATAATGTAAATAATTAGCTCAGAAAATTCAAATTAATTAAAATTAGAATTTCTGATCAAATTAAGCACAATTAGCAGTAACGGGAAAATACCGGACAATTAAACATAATTCTCTGATTAATTCTAGCACAATAAACTAGGTGAAATCAATAAAATATCGACTCATCACCCGCAAACCGAATTCTCACCTTAAAAAGAAAAGTGTGCTACCTACGTAAATATAAAGCACAGTATGCTATCTGCATAATATTAAATGTTTTGATTTAGTTTCTTATATAACATAGTATTATTTTAAATTTACGTAGATAGCACATTGTAGTTCATATTTACATTGATAGCACGAATTTATAAAAGATTAAAATTCGATTTCTGGGAAAACCATTTATATTTTAATTTTATATATAACAATCCAATTATGGTATTTTATTCAAATTGTAATAAAAGAGAATTTACATAGTTCTATGACATGAATATAAATAAAGTCTACAGGGTAATATATTATCAATTTATTATGAATTAAAATCTTGGAAGTATTTTAAAAAGAAAATAGTTGAAATTAAAACCAATACATTAAAATATAAGTTTTGACTATATAAAATTTAACTATAGATTTTAGTTTCTCTAGGAGAGACCGATAACAATATCATATGCTAAAATACATAAATAAGTTAGAGAGATTTAAAACTTAAAAGTTTTAAATTTATAAATTCATAAATTTGGTTAATTAAAAATAATGTCAAACAATCTATCATTCATATTCATATTATTAAACTTTTAGAAATTATTTAAAATATATTACTAACATACTTCCGAAAGATCGATGTGTTGACTAACACCTAAAATTTTACACGTGTTATTACTCCGTCACTCTTGCTTATAAGAGTTATAGTTATAACATGTTTGAACTTTTCTCGGTCCATAAAGTATGACAAGGTGAATTTTATACCTATCGAGCTCAACTTTTGTTGGTACAAGAACCTTTCTCAACTCTCATCTTTAACTTTTTTCATCTATTTGATTCCAAAGATATTCTCAGTTTAGTTCCTATCATCAATACATCCAATACAAACCACATGATAGTATCCCCTCCTTGGGAATAACTAACTCCAATATCTTTTCATACAATAATATCCATATATACGCATTTAATATTATTATATCAAGCATAGTCCACAAACGGCAGTACATAAAAATATTCCAACGCTTCCCGTTTTAGGGGCTCACTTGCAAGTGAGCACCCACCAATGTTATCCTAGCGTCCAACGTTGAGGACCGTTGAAGCCCACTGAAATAAGACCACTCATAATGTAGACAGTACCTAATGTTACACACCCTTGAAGCTCACTATGAATTGGCGTCCAACAGTACAATGTGACGTCAAACGCCCTGATGCTTAGAACTCCCTAACCTAGTTTGTTCACGAGCCAATGCTCGACGCTCCCTGTATGCCACTCAACGCCACACTAGAAACTATCAGATGTAGGAAATATACAGTTTTCTCAAAGTGTTCCACTTTTGGTACTGATCACTCTTTTAAAAGATTTGTAATTAACTTAAAAACGTAATAAAATGGTACCATTATCTGCTAATTGATTAAACCTCAATGTCGTAACATAACTTTTATCAATTTATTCAATTTCACACACCCACCCACACACCCTGCCACAGACACAAAAACACAGACACACACACACACACACACACACAAATATGTCAAACAATTCCAAACCAGAAATCCCCAATTTTATCGAATATTCATCACAGATGACTTCATAACTGTAAAATCAGAAGAACAATATACATGCAAATGGATACACCACTTTACATAAAAACTAACTTCTCTTACCTCTATTCGAGCTTTCACAACCAAGATTGTCTTTAAGCCCCTTTTTTGTCCTTCCAACCTTTTTAGACACAGAGGGAGTCCTAAATTAATTATTTAAATTCATATTTGGGATTACAGAACAGAAAAATATTCTAAGAACCTCCTAGTTGTCACATCAAGTGTTATTCATAGGTATGTAAAACACAAAATACCCTCTAAGAGAGTAAAAAATTAGACTTACCTATAGAAGAGAATGATCAGTTAGAAAAAGAAATAAAACTTATATATTTTTCAATTAAATTATTGTTATTTAATTTTTTTCATTACTAAAACTTTATGAATATTGTTTTATACTATCATTATTTACATGTCTTTAATAAAAAAAAATAAAAAAAATTGACTTAGTTAAGTTTTAGGCACTATAAATTTGTATATTAAAATTTTTAATCTTAATAAAATAAAATTGTTTACATCTTTTCAATTGAATATATTACGTTATATTTTATTCTCAACTCATGTAGTATGATTTTGTAATATTAAGTATAACAACACAAAGTGGAACAACAATAAAAATAAATTATTAGAACTATATTTATTTTTACATAAAATAACATTATTTTATGTTTTTATAGAATTAGTTTGACTTTTATTTTAAAACTAAAAGATATTTTAAAATGAAATTGATAGTAGAGAGAAAGAGAAAGAAGAAGAAGAGAGTATTAGAGACAATGGAGGTTAAATTTTGTGTGTCATATTACTAATAGGAAAAATCTTATTTATAGAAACAAAATGTAAATAAAAAAGGATACAAATCAAATAGTTAATATAAATATTTAAATCTCATAAAGGGTGATCAATCATATGAGTAATTGTAAATCAATAATCATGAGTGAATGTAGCAAATCAATGGACAACCATTAATTCATAACACTCCCCTTCATGTCCATTGATAAGAAAACATGTATCGCTACAACTTTACTAGGAAAAATCCTATGAGATAAAAACCTAGTGAAATAAAAAATGTACATCATTCTTTATTCCTCAATATAATATTGTTCATCAGATATTCTATTTCTTCCCCTCATGTAAACTTGCATATTAAGGCGAAAAAGTCCAATCTTGCGAATCAATTGCTCTAAAGTTCTCCTTGGCAAAGATTTTGTAAATAAATTTTCCCAATTTTCACATGAACGAATCTTTTGGATCTCTATATCATCCTTTCAATTGAAAAATACATTATTGTCTTCATATATGGTTATTGATTCCATTTTTCCCAATGATAGACCACAAATATATCACACATGTTGAATTATAAACCTTAACCAAAAATATTCACGACTTACCTCATGTAATGTTAAAATTTTGCATGATTTTATGATGTTATTGTTAGGGTTTGTTTAACAAACTGCCATGAGATTGTTGTATCTAACAATTTCACTGTTTTCATTTTATTTTTTTGTGAAAAAATCCATTTGTACCCAACAAGTTTTACACCCTTAAGTGTGTGAACTACAGGTCCAACAACCTTTTGTTTAGCAAGCAAATCTATTTATGCTTCTATTGCATCTTTCCATTTTGGCTACTCATTTTTTTTTCAAAAATCTTCAATGATCATTGGTTCTTGATTCTCATTGTCACTTATAACATTCATTGCTATATTATATGAAAAACGCTCATGAATGTTGACTTTATTTTGGTTTTGTATCATCTTATTCATGACATAATTTATTGAGATTTCATTATTACAACAATTTAGGTACCTGAGGTTTTTCTATAACCAAATCATTAATTATTTAAAATAAATCAATTGAGATTTCCACCTTTTCTATTAGGTCATTGTCTTTTAACTCCTTTTCTCATTTGAGGGTTTTTATCTTTGGAACCAATAGGATTACCATGCTTCAAGTATGTCTTTGGATCCAACGGGCCTACCACCTGAAGCGTGTTATGAATTAATATCAATTCTATTTGAAACATTAGTCACTAATTTATGTGATTTAGTTACCGTCGATAAAAACATTTTGTAATTGAATGACTAATTTTGTAAATAAATTATCCTTTGAACTTCTAGCTCATTTGTACAAGGATCAAGATGAGATAATGATAATTCATTCTAATCAATATCTTTTTCTAATTGTTTTCTTTGTCCCCCTAATGTTGGAAAACTTATTCATCAACATGGCAGTCGACAAAATGAACTCTAAATAAGTCTCTTGTTGATGGTTCAAGATATTTTATTATTGATGGAAAATCAAATCCAACATATATTCTTAATTGTTTCGGAGTACCCATCATATCAGACAAAAGGGCCCAATTTCTGATTCTCTTGGTATTTCTTTCATTTTTTGCACCACCACACATGTTCTTAACTCTAGTAAACACACACCCTCACCATCATCACTCATTGTCCTTTGGATCATAGACTCTAGTGCAACAGATCACATTGCTTCCTCTCTACATCTTTTTCAAAATTATTTAAAGATAAAACATGTTGATATATATTTACCCAATGGTACCATTGTCAAATCTTATTTTTCTGGTACTGTCCAATTTTCCCCAAAATTCATAATCCATGATATACTGTATGTACCAGAATTTAACTTCAATCTTCTCTTTGTATCAAAATTAATTTCCTATCTTAAATACCCACTTACTTTTTCTTATGATTCTTGTCAAATACAGGAAATGGACACGTGTCAGATGATTGGTTTGGCTAAATTGACAAAAGGACTTTACTATTTAGAAAACAGAAAGGAAGGAGAAAACCTTATTTCCTATGTCAACAATGTTGTTACCCCATCTTTATCCTCAACCAACCTATGGCATTTTAGGCTTGGCCACCTTTCTGGAAAATGTCTCAATGACTTGTATAATAAATATCCCTTTATTTGAAAGCATGTTAATGAAAATTGTCATCTTTCAAAACAAAGAAAATTGTCTTATACCTCTAGCACGAGTAAAGCTTCAAATACTTTTGATTTAATTCATATGAACATTTGGGGTCCCTTTTCTACCCCTTCTTTTCATGGTCACAAATATTTTTTAACCATTCTTGATGATTACAACCGATTCACTTGGATTTGTTTTATTAAAATCTAAAGTTGAGATAAAAACACATGTTCAAAATTTCATTTCCTTTGCTGAAAATCAATTTGAAACAAAAATCAAATGCATTCGCATGGATAATGGTCCAAAAAATTTTCTTAAAGATTTCTTAGCGCCTAAAGGCATCCTTCATTAAACTAGTTGTGTTACACTCCTCAACAAAATGACAGAATTGAAAGAAAACATCAACACATTCTTAGTGTTGCTCGTGCACTTATGTGTCAATCTCATCTTCCTAAACATTTTTTATCCTATGCAGTTAAACATGTTGTTTATTTAATTAACCGTGTTCCCTCTCCTATCATTCAAAACATGTGCCCCTATGAGCTTTTACTCAAACAAACACCTGATTTTTCCATGCTTAAAATTTTTTGTTGTTTATGTTACGCTTCCACAAATACTCCACGTCAAAAATTTGATACTCGTTCGAAAATGAGTCTTTCTTGGTTTTCAAACTAGAACTAAGGGATATGTTATTTTTTATTTGATTTCTAAAACCATCTTTATATCACGAGATGTTTTCTTTTCTGAATTTAGTTTTCCCTTCACACCAAATTCAAGTTCAAACACCATTGTTCCTCACATCATTATTTATACCCCTCTCATGGATCCATACCTTGAACATTATCAACCCCACTCGGCCCAACATTCACACTATCCATTTATTTCTCATGATTCACCTAACTTCTCACCTACTAATCATAGATCTCAATATGACCCACCCTTTACACAATCCCAAACCACCACACAACAAACTGACACTAGCTAAAACAATCCATCTCCTAACCATTTACCATCATCTTCAGATACACAACTTTCAACACCACCACTTCGTCTCTCCACTCGCCTCAACAATCCCCCTCCTTTCCTTCACAATTTTGAGTGTAATTCTTTGTCTACAATGCCAAATCCATCATCTTCCAAGTGCCTGTATCCAATTCAACCTGTCATTAATTATTGTCAAATTTCTGAATCTCATCGTCATTATTTAATGACTCTCTTTTGAGCAAGAACCCCATAATTATCATGAATTTGTTTCCGATTCTTGCTGGCTTGAGGCCATGAACGCTGAGATTGATGCCTTGGTCTTGAATAAAACTTGGGATATTGTGGACAAGCCTCCCCATGTCAAACCCATCGATTGTAAGTGGGTTTACAGACTCAAACAAAGATCGGATAGCTTGTGGAACTCTACAAAGCACGTTTGGTTGCCAAGGGTTTTGCACAGATTAAAAGAATGGACTACTTTGAAACTTTTTCCTCTGTTGTGAAAATGGCAACCATTCGCGTTATTCTTTCTCTTGCATCCATTAATCATTGGTGTTGGAAAAAGAATGACTTTGTTTCAACACCAAGAGGGGGGTGAATTGGTAAAAATAAAAAATCAGAGTCTTTTCAAAATCTTTTTCGCAAAGTGTAAACCTTTCAAAATTTTCTTGAATCTCAAAGGAAAAAGATAAATCAGTGCAGCGGAAAATAATTGACTATACTGAAAATAAAGTTGACTTTAAAATAAAGAGATCAAGGATAGAGAAATTCAAACACAGTTTTTATACTAGTTCGGCCAAACTGCCTACATCCAGTGTCCTTCTTGTACCCGGAAGCAAATGCCACTAGTGCAGTCAGGGAAAACGACAACGATTATTTTCGTTGATAGACACCGGTTCCTGAACCGAGACATATTCAGGCGAGGTAAAAAGTGGTAGACTTTATGCCTCGATTCAGAACCGAGGCATAAAATGGTAGGATTTTGCCTTCGTTCAAAATTAACCAAAGCAGTAACATTTTTTATTTTTTTAAATTTTTTTTCGCTAGACTTTATGCCTCGGTTCATGAACCGAGGTCGTTTCTCCCCCTCTACTGCTCCTGTCTCACTTATCCAGTGTTTGAAGTCCATAAAAGAGTATGCTTTTGTTAAATCTGAGTACCCATTAATTCTAACTTTAGAAGACCACCTTACACCATTTCTTCAAGCTAAAGTTGCAGAGGTAAGGTCCATTGTTAACCCCTTCCCAACATGCAGAAAGAATCTTACTTCCAAGTTCCTATTTGTGTAGGCATTGAACGCAAATTTAATCTTATTTGCAGATGTTAGCTCAAGTATTTGGAGATATGCTATACTACCTGAGACTGATCTTCTCACAGAATTTCCCACACCAGATTCGATGAAAGGTTGAATTCTTATATCAACTAAACCACCATCAAAAGAATATCTTGAATCCTAGCAATTCAAGGATAGTGACAGTGAGAGGGAATCAACTGAAGAATTATCACCATGCGTTATCACTGAATTGGAAGTTGCTACTGTTGATGAAAAGGTGAGCGTAAAGACGAATTTGTTTCTTGTTGTATTTACATTTATAAGCTCTGGATGCTTATGTAATCTTTTTCCCCTCTAACTGGATAGTCCAATGGAAATAATGTTGATGAGGAAAGTTTGAATGCCCGTGATAAAAAACCAGACCAAGAGCACCAAAGTACAATCGTTTCTTCCCCTATACACTAACTGCATCCTTCAAATCACTTTCACAACTCACATTCTTTTCCCTGCAAGACATTGGACAACATAGTTCACAAGATCATAGGAGGGACAAAAGGAGAATACAAAAATAAGAATGCATGACATGTACCAGTTCAATGATATACAAAGAAAAGGCACACCACAAATCATAGCCTCTCTAGCTCCAACAACAGTCCCAGAGTACAACCTACATCAGTAAAAAAAAACACCAAATTAAAATGCCAAGTTTGAAAGCTAAATTAGAAAAGCAAAATAAAGTTTTATATCCCTGAAAATGAGTCGATTGCTTTTCCAAATTGAATTGTAATATACCAAAAGAAGAACTCATCAAACACTTATGTGTCATAACCACAGGCTGCTCCTTTGTTTACTCCATAATTACCTAGTTTCATAGTAATGCAATTAAAATGGTGGTGTGAACATTGTATATATGTATTTGATAGCTGATGATAGATTTTGTGCATAGCACCAGAACCTACCAAAACAGGTTTCGACCAAGAAAACAATTCCCCGGATAAACCCAAAGAGACACAGTCTGTCGGGGTTCCTAACACTTCAAAGGCATTGGCACCACCAACTTGTGTTGAACACACAACTAGTGTCTCCCTAGTGGTAACCGAGTGACCACACAGAGATCTATCCCTGGATCACCAAAATCCCATTGTAAAGATCCTTAAGGGTTAAATCAACTCACCCTAGTTGAAGTTTTGCCATAATCCACACATTGGAACAACTTAAACTCATGAAAAATCATGTCTTGAGGAAACTTACGATTGTGGGGAAAAGACATGAACATCAAGAAGAGCATCATAGAGGAGTGCCAAATAGCAGGACTGGTTGGATGGCAGCAGCGGCGACTGGAGATCTTGAGCGAGAAAAGGAACTAGGAGCACGAAGCGGCAGCGACAACGACGAACCGACGACCCTGTGGCAGAGGCGATGACGGAGCGCTTGTAATGGAAGGAGTGTTTTCACTTACGAGAGAGAAGAACAATGTAGAGTAGGTTAACTTCAGTGGTTGGTGGCAAATATCAATCCTCTAAGGCCTCGGTTCTATACGCCAACAGGTGCCTATTCTCAAGACTGACAACACCTACTGTCTCGCGTCTCCAGGAACTGGTGTCGTAGGCAATGGACTTCCTCGGTTTTGCTGGAACCCGAGTTGTCAGTTGATTTGATTGTTTTTGGGGGAAATGGCCAAAGATTACGCCTCGGGTTGGCATCTAACCGAGGTAGTATAGTGTTTTATGCTTCGGTTTTTGAGTAACCGGTGCATATAAGTTAGTTAAAATTGCAACAATGCCATTGTTTATGCATATACTTCAGTTTTATGGGAACCAAGACGTATAACCCGCGTTTTTTTTCACATTTTTCACTAGTGTGCACTATAATGGTCAAGGTTTTTACAACAAGGTTTCTATAGGGACCTCTACGTCAAAATATAAAACAATTCTCTAACCCTCTAACCAAAATATAGACATACAACACCCAAAGAACAACATCAAGATATCCCCTCTCTTGTAGTTTTTGTCAACTTTGAACAATCCTCAAAGTTTCCAAAACGCAGCACGTCATCTTCCTGTAATCACAATAGGGTAGCCACAATCTTCAAAAGATTGAGAGAAATAGATGATCACGTTTCCAGTACACCTCAATGTGCAGTACTATTAAGTCTTTCTTTTAGCACGATAACATTGCTCTTCAAGCAACAATCAAAGAGAGAACTCCACGGTCTTCTTGGTTAGTTCTTGTAGCGTTTCCACAGAGATCAAGATCTGAAACAATAGAATGAAAATGTTAGAATAACCAAAGTCTTTGTGTAATACAAAATTACGTCTATTTATAGTTTTCTGTTAAACAGAAGCTCCTTTAGTTGACTTCAGTCAAACAATTAAGATAGTTAAAACAAATAGTAGCAGTCAGACCAACCAAATTGATTACACATTAAATTCAATTGACTAGTAATTAATGCTTGGTCAAAAAATCAAAATATAGTCATTATAGATCACAAGCATCAACAAAAATTCAAAACATAACTAAGTCGAGTAGCTTGCGCATATAGTCGACTATGTCACTTCAATGCGGTTCTGAAAATCTTTCTTTGCAAAATTACTCACAGCACTGTTTTTGAAAATTTATGCAAAGTCATGAGTTTTAATCGACTTGCTTCATAATGAAGTCGACTTAATGTTGGAAAACAGGTAGGCTTCGTTTTACACCAAGAGGGGGGGGGGTGAATTGGTGTTGTATCAAAAATAAATTCTTTTCGCAATCTTGAAATCAAAGTATAAAACTTTTTGAACTTTCTTGAAATGCAAGTAATGAAAATTTGTATGCAGTGGAAAAATGTAGTTGACTGCGTTAAATGTAAAGTCGACTATAAAGTAAAAGTGCATGGATAGAGAAAATCAAACACTGGTTTTTATACTGGTTCGGCCAACAATGCATACATCCAGTGTCCTTCCAACCCAGGAAGCAAATGCACTATAATGGTTGTGGTTTTTACAACAAGGAATTTATAGAAGACCTCCAGGTCAAAAATATAAATCTCCTCTCTAACCCTTAACCAAACTATAGGCAACAAAAACAGCAAGATTTGCAGCAAGATGTCCCCTCTTCTACAATCTGCCAGTCACCACTTTGAACAATCCTCAAAGTGAACTATCCCCTGTAATCAATAGGTCCAAAACAACAGTCTTCACGGATGCCAAGCCAGAAAATATGCAGCAGTCTTCAAGGATGCCAAGCCTCAATGTGATCAAACCAGAAGCACCTTCTTTGTGCAAAATATGATCAATCAATGTGTGCACAGACAATCTCCCTTTGAATCTCTTTCAAGAAAGATCATCACCGTCTTCTTGGAGAATTCTTAGAGCTCTTAAAACAGAATTCAATATGAAACAGAAATGAAATTGTTAGATCATCAAAAGTCTCTGAACAAATTCGTGTTCAGCCTATTTATAGATTTCTATTAAACAAATAGTCTCTCAGTCGAATAAGCTACTAATTCAGTCGACTTGATTATGACAATTATAACAGATCAATCAACCTAGTAGCTTACAATCAATAAAAAATAAAACACATTTAATACAGTTGACCAAGTCATCAATGCTCAACTAACTTTTGAAAATATAGTCGTTAGAGTGCAAGAGCATAACAAAATTTCAAAGCAGACAACAAACGCAGTCGAATGTGTGGCGCACATAGTCGACTTCAACATGCAAAACATTTTGAAATTCTTTTCTTCTCAAAATATCACAAAGCACTGATTCTCAAAATATGTACAAAGATTATAGTCGAATCTATTAATAATATAGTCGACTACACTATAGCTTTGTCACACAGTGATAAGTTCATGAAAGTGCTTTTGGTTTTCAGCTTTAAAACATGTGCAGTAAAACATATGTAATGATGCATTGCGCATAGCACATAAAGCACATAAACACGTTCCACAGATATATCAATCAATCAACATAGGAATATGTAACACAATACATAAACATGTTCATAAACATGTTCAACAGATATAACAATCAGTCAGCATAAGAACATGTAATTCAGCAACAACATATGCGTGTTATTAAGCAATGTGTTGTCATCATAAAAAACTAGAGTGATATAGAAATTGTGTTGTCAACAATCTCAACACTTAAAACTTGCAGTTTTGCCACACAATATAAGTTCAACCAAATGCATGTGGTTTTCTTTTCTAAACACATATGTTATGCAATCACAAATGATATCTCATGTAGAAAAGTAGTGAATATGCACACATAGACAAAATCAACACAAACATGTTCTTCAAAAACTCATACATAAGAAAGTTTTGAACATGTAACACATTTCAGTATATGTGTTATTAATATTGTGTTGTCATCATCAAAAACCAGAAACACTGTGAGATTAAGGTTTAGCTAAACCAGTGCTTCCCTTATCAACAATCTCAACAGTTGGAAACTTCAACAATTAGATATCAACAACGCATTCCTTCATGGGGATCTTATTGAAGATGTGTACATGTCCATTCCCCCTGGATTAGGCTCTTATGATTCCTCTAAATGTTTCAAATTGAAGAAATCTCTATTTGGTCTCAAGCAAGCCATTCACAAATGGTATGAAAAACTTTCTCTTTTGTTTCTCTCTTGTGGTTATATTTAAGCCCAAGTTGATCATTGTTTGTTCATGAAAGTTTATGGTCCTGACATTACTGCTATGATTATATATGTTGATGATATTGTATTGACTGGAAATTCACCCATTGAAATGACTCATATTAAACATGTTCTTTACTCCAATTTTAACATTAAGGATAATGGAATTTTAAAATATTTTTTAGGCTTGGAGGTAGCTCATTCAGAAAGAGGGGTTTCCCTATGTCAATGCAAATATTGTATTGATTTACTCACGGATGTTGGCATGCTTGGCTGTAAACCTTCCTCTACCCCAATGAATAGCTCTCTTCGCCTCCATCAAGACTCTAGCCCCCTCTCGGTTGATCCTTTGTCCTATCGGCATTTGGTTGGAAGACTATTATATCTTACTACTACATGTCCAAACATTGTATATGCCACACAACAACTTAGTCAATTCATGGCTCATCCGACTCAAGCTCATCACCATGCTGCCATGAAAGTTTTAGCTTATCTCAAAATTTGTCCAGGCAAAGGTCTTCTTTTTCGTAGAGATTCTCCCCTACAAATATTTGGGTTTAGTAATGCTGATTGGGTCACTTGTGTTGATTCTCGGTGATTTATCACTGGTTATTTCTTCTTTCTTGGACATTCCTTAATCTTATGGAAGACTAAGAAACAAAGCATTATCTCTTGCTCTTCTTTTTGTCAAAGCGGCTACAGCGAAATAATTAGCCTGGAATAATAAACCAAGAGGGGGGGGGTGAATTGGTTGTTGATTAAAAAGTGTGCCTTTTTAAATTTCTTCTCAATTTTCTTACTCAGCAAATAATAATTGTAAATAACGAGAGTAAGGTAGAGAAAAATTTGCACAGATGAATTTTATACTGGTTCGGATCTTACCAATCCTACGTCTAGTTGCTAATCCAAAACATATTAACTTTCCACTATCACAAAACAATTACAAATAATAATCACACAGAAAAATAATTTGTAAAAGTTTCGAAGACACATCTCTTGAAACCACACGAGATGAACCTGCACCTCCTTTGAATGTTCACAAAGGATGAATCACCTCCTTCGAATGCTTCACGAAGGATGAACCTCTTTCAATCATTTCCTTAGCAGCACCAAGGATGAATCAACTATTCCTCCGTCACCGTAGTTGCAAAGTACCAGCACCACAGACAAGAGTTTCCTTAGCTGAGCAAGAGCACGCAATTTTCACAAAGTTCAGAGTATTTGAGCACAAGGGAAGAGTTGTTGTTGATGGATAAAGAGATCCTATTTATAGACTCAGCCAAAAAATCTTCCATTTTTCGTAACTTGGCCATTTTACGCATTTAATCGATTAATATTAGTGTTAATCGATTAAAACTGGTACAACGGCTACTATTTAACGGCTAGAAAACCCTAACGGCTAGTATTAATCGATTAATCTCATGATTAATCGATTAACTAATCGATTAAAACTTACTTTAATCGATTATTCCAAAGCTGATTGGGCTTTTGGCATCTGCAACGATTTTAATAGATTATATCAGGGATTAATCGATTAAAACTGAGAGTTTTCGATTCTGAATAGCAATTACATACATTGAAAGCACAAGAATCAAAACCTAACAAAAATATAAGTTCTAAACCCTCAACTTTAATTATTACAAAAGCTTTGAACTATAAAATGTCTTCAAATAATCTTCTTGAATCTCTTGACTTGATTTGGGCATCATGAAAACTTCATCTTCATTATTTTGCTAACACTTTTGAGGCCGAGTATCACACTCTTGCATCCACTACATGTGAACTCCAATGGTTGTCTTATTTTTAAATTTGTTGTTTTATTTTGTGATAACCAAAGTGCTTTTCACATCGTTGCCAATCTTGTCTTTCATGAACGCACAAAGCATCTCAATACTGATTATCATTTAGTTCGTGAAAAATTTCAAGAAGGGTTAATGCACTTACTACCAATTTCCTCCTCACATCAATTAGCTGACATATTTACCAAATCCCTCCCACCTAGATTATTTCATTCTAATCTGTCCAAGTTGGCGCTAGTTGATATTTTCCTACCTTCAGCTTGTGGGGGCTAATAGAAGCAATGCCCATTTTGGTCTACAAAGCACATGCAAAAGCAAAACAGAAAATATCACAACAAAAGAATATGCCAGACAATAGTACTATATATAGGACTTATTTGTTTTTTCCCTTGTCTTGTTAGGTCATCTTTTGTGTATATATATTACCTTTTATGAAAGGCAATACGTGAATTCCTTTTGCATCTTTACCTCTTTTCTCTATTTTCTTTGTCTTTGTTCTTTTAGATGACATGAGGTTTATGCTTACTACAAGGTCCATCAAAGCCTTTCCAACTATCAGGCTTCATATGGTCACATGTAGTGTAAAATAGCTTGGATCATGTGTTTTATGAGGCAAAGACTTTTGGATTATAAAACTGCATCCATGTATAGTTCCATAATTTCATCTTCTTGGATCTCCTATTTTTAGTTAGCAAATATTTCATGAACTTTGCATATGTTGGCATCTGTTCCATGACTTCAGTGAATGGCACATTGATTTGTAACCTCTTTATTATATGTAGAAATATAGTGAATTGCCTCTCTTTGTCTTTTCTTGTAGGTCTATGAGGGTAAGCCAAATGTGTGAAAGGGGAATTTTCATTCTTCATCAATTTCTTTTTTCCTCTTTCTCCTTCTCTTTTCTTTTTCTCTCTGATTTTTTTCCTAATTTTCTTTTATTTGTTTCTACTCCTACATCATTACTATTTACATTCTTTTCACTCCTTTCTATATTTTTCTCTTCTTTTTCCATCTCTCTCGACTCATCCTCACTCTCATTTTCTTTTTTACTTGCCTCTCTTTTTCTTTTTCTGACTCAGTTATCTCACCTTCCTCATTTTTTCAAATTGTCTATGATCCCCTTATCTATCATTGTGTGTTGTCTGATAGTAATAACTTTGCATTGTTTCTTAGGATTGATTCTTGTATTGGTTGAGATTTTTCTTTCTTGTTGATATGCTAATTGTTATTATATTTGACCAATTTGCACTTCAAGATTTCTAAGAGACGCTTTTGTGTTCTTTTGATTGGAAGTTGACACTAGTATGAATTGAGGTAAAACATCTTTAATCTTAGAAACTCTGTCTTGTTGTTGAGTTTGTTGTCCTTGGTAAGGTATTTGTGCAGATTGTTTATTTAATGGTCCTCCCTCTTGTCTCCAACTTGAATGTCGATTTTAATTTTGATTTGAACTCCAGTTGTTCGAATAATTGTCTAGCCTCTTATTTTTATTCATGTAGTTCACCTCCTCTTCTTTTTTTAGTCTATGTTGTAAAGCGGTGACCATTTTGATGTTCTCTAGAGCAAAAATCACATCTCAGCACTTGTCGCGCTAACCCATGGGGTTGTGGCTCAAGTTGTAATTTTTAATCTATTTTTTCAACTCTATTAAAGTTCATGTTTTTATGTTAGTTGCTCCTAAGAGAAACATTTATTGTTTCTGTTAGGGACCCTATATATATATAAAGGGACTTCCGGTGTTTTGTAGTTGTAATAAAAACATACACAAGTATAATAAAATTGTTCTTGAGTTTCGTTTTCTCTTACCTTCGTTCGAGCACTTTGCTTCCCTTTTCGTTTTGCCTGGCTTTGTTTTGCTGGTCGTTCTCCTGTTGCTCTGCCGGTGTGTCTCCATGGAAAGCTCTCGAATGCTGCTTCTCGGATACGACTCACACATTTCAATCTCACCTAACTTCTGACGGCATGAAGCTTCTCGAGAAAGTGTTTACTTTCGCGTCTCGGCTCAAGTGATTTTTGGGCCATTTATCTTATGTTTTGGGCCGGATTTAATATGGCATCAGAGCAGGTGCAGAACCTGTTCTGCCTCTGTTTCCGCTGCATTCTTGGTTAATCTTTTCTTGGTGCTCTTTTGTTGTTTACTGCTTCTGCCACTGTCAGTATGGATCAAGTCAACAATCCTTCCAACCCTTATTACCTTCAACCTGGAGAAAACCCAGGTATTTCGCTTATCTCGCAGATTCTTAATGAATCAAATTATACTTCTTGGAGTAGAATTATGAGAAGGGCGTTATTATCCAAGAACAAACTGAAGTTTATAGATGGAGAGATCAAGAAACCACAAAGAGAGGATCCTCTTTATGATCCTTGGGAAAGAAATAACATGATGGTAGACTCTCTCGGTTCAAATAGCAGAAAGCGTCGTTTATGTAGAAGACGCTCAAGAATTATGGGAGGAGTTAAAAGAAAGGTTTTCAAAGGGAGACCATTTTAAGTTCTCAGATTTGTTGCAAGAAATACACTCCTCAAGCAAGGAGAAAGAAGTGTGAATCAGTATTTCACTGATTTGAAAATACTATGGGAGGAGCTGGAATTTTTGAGACCCATTCCACGTTGCAGTTGCAAAATTCCTTGCAGCTGTGATCTATCAAAAACTGCCCACAAATACAGGGAGATGGAACATGTTATATGTTTTCTGAAAGGCCTAAACGACTGTTATAATACTATTAGGACATAAATTCTGCTAATGGAGCCTTTACCGAATATTAATCGGGTCTTTTCCCTCATCATACAACAAGAAAGGCAGGAGAAACATGAATTTGGGCATACTGGTCAAGCTGAGATTAAGATTCTTGTCAACAATACTGACAGACAAAGCAACTAGAAGAATGATAAAAACTGGAAAGGATATGGGCGTGGCTTTTTGTCACAACCGGAAATCGCAACGGGATGACGATCCAAAAAAAAAAATGAAAACCGTTTTAGAAAAAGAGATTTGGAGTCGCCACCATAGTTTATTCTGGAAAACTACGGAAAAACCATAAAAAGGATAAGGCGGTCTACGAAAAACCAGACTCTGGTTTCGGGAGTCGGTTACATGTAGCGAAGGTATTAGCACCCTACACGCCTGCCCGAAAGCAGTACCTTTAATTAAATACGCGAATTAAATGTGGTTTTCAAAAATGTTTAACTTCCCCTAAATAAAATAAAACTCTAAAGAAAACAAAATATTTTTTTGTGTTTTTTGTGCCCGACAATGATTGACCTTGCTCCTACGTATTCTCAGTCAGACTAAGAAATCAGGGTTACGTAGTTCTAGCTTTACGTTTGGATGATTGTTTGAAAACATGATGTTTTATATTTTTGTTAATTTTTTGAAAGAAGAAGAAAAAGGTTTTTAACACAAGGCTGACGCGAATGGTCACACGTGTGCTAAAACCTTTTTAAAGCAATAATAATTTTTGTTAATTTTAAAAAGAAGAAGAAAAAGGTTTTCAACACAAGGCTGACGCGGATGGTCGCACGTGTGCTTAAACCTTTTAAAATAATAATTTTTGAAATAGAAGAAGAAAAAGGCTTTCGACACAAGGCTGACGCGAATGGTCGCATGTGTGCTTAAACCTTTTAAAATAATAATTTTTTTGTATATTTTAAAAAGAAGAAGAAAAATGTTTTCAACACAAGGCTGACGCGAATGGTCGCACGTGTGCTTAAACCTTTAAAAATTTAATAATTTTTGGAAATAGAAGAAGAAAAATGTTTTCGACACAAGGCTGACGCGAATGGTAGCAAGTGTGCTTAAACCTTTAAAAATAATAATTTTCAATTTTTTTTATTATTTTAATTTTTCTATATTATTAATATATTTTAAAATAAGCAGATATTAAAAATAACAAATAAAAATAAATAAATAGCTAAATAAAAAAACTATAGGGTGCCTAAACCTAATTTGTTTCTAATGGCAGATTGGGCCTAAGCCCAAATAGAAAGGGAGTGGCTTAGCCAAAAGAGAGGGTGCGGATTGGAAGGCCCCTTTTTCTTTTTTTTTTTATTGTTGTTGGGTTTTAACCCAAGCAGGCCTAACTTGTTCACTCTCAAGCTTAGGGGTCTCTCAAAATCTTCACTCATTCTACTAATTTCAAACATTGATGAACGGAAGAACCTAAGGCCCCTCTCCCATTCCCTCTACCGATGACACCAGCCACAACCCATCAATGCTACAATCAGAACCAGCCACCGGCGAAACCACCTTTTTCTGCCTCGTCATCGCCGGCAACACCACATCTCATCGGAGTCACCGCCGACCGCGGCGTCGCTGCTCTTCCTCCCCTCTCGCTTCGTCCTAGGGTTGGGGTTTCCACCCTTGAGCATCACCGGCCACCACTGCTTTGAATCCAACCACTACGCCACCCTCTTCTCTCCTCGACGCCGACGAGCTCTATCGTTGCCGGCGAGAGCAGTCGCTGCCACCGCTATTTGCTCCTTTCGCGCGAGATACAAGACGATCTCCCTCCTCTCCGTCACTCACGCACCCGACTGACCACCGCGTGTCGTTGCCGTCACCATCCTCGCCACCGACCGCGACCTTCATCGGAGCCATGGCCGGCCACGTCATCGTCAGTTTCATCTCCGGCCACCGCTGAAGCTCTTCCCCAATTTCCTCTTCGCGTGCGAGGGAGGAACCTCCTGCTCACCCTGCGACGTTGCCGCTGCTGCCTCCACCGAAGTCGGACGCCGCGAGCCATCCGGCCAATCTTGGCATCGCCAGCGACACCACGCCGCTGGAGTCATCGTTCGCCACATCACCAAGCCGTTCTCCTTTCTTTCCGTGCGGCGACAGCCATCTACCGAGCCAACGCCGCCGCTCCCGAGACGCATTATCCCCGCCACCGACCAGGTCTGCTGCCACCGGTGTTACCAGTCGTTGCCGATGTCACGAGCCGCCGCCAAGAAACGCCCCGCGCAGCCACCCAAAGCGTTCTCCTATCTCTCGCTGGTCCGTTCTACACATCATCCCCTCCTCACACACTATTCAGTCGAAGATCCTCTTCTAATTCCGATGAACGGTGCTTTGATTGTGACCGCTTCGGACATGGGGGTTTAATTTTTGGGGGATTATGAAATGATTAAGCGTGATTTCGATGTTTATCTTAGTTAAATGGAAACGCAGATTCAGGTTAGTGTTAGTATTCTGATTTGCAGGTAAGTGACCTCGGACCTTTGGTAATACGATATGAATTTGGATCTCGGTGAGGGATGATACCGGTGGGGTAATAAGGATGTTATGGAGTTGACACGACCAAACAATGAGAACACTATGTAGATGATGACAAATTAATTGGAATAGGAATTACCTTGAAAGAAACTGATTTTCTGGTTGGTGTAGTTTTATCCCTATGTTTGTGATTTCGTGCCATGCAGGTTAAGGATAATGGTGTTAATGGGGTTCTATGTGATGGACTGCAGAGATGAAACCGCATTTTGGGTGCAGTTTTGATTAACAGATAAAACCACAAAGAGGACAACCACGACTATATATAGTGATCAAACAGTCATTCATTCATCTCCAAGCATGCGTAAGGAAAGCATACGCATAAGCAGGTTCAAAGAGTTTGCAAGCATGCATAGGAAAACAGGGAGCTTAAGTGTAAGTATACGAGGACTTACCTCCGCAGCTTCAAAGAATCCTCCGCAGCCACAAGACTCTCCCGTAGCTTCAAGACACACCGCCTCAAGATCCCTCGGCAGCTTTAAGACTTTTCCCTTTAGCTCTACGATCCTTGGTTCTCTTCCAGTGAATATTCTCCTTCCTCTAGCTAGCTTCTTTTTCCCTTTTCTAGTGTATCCTCCCCCTTGTAACACCCTCTTCCTCTTTTATGAATACCTCCCTCCCCTTTTTGAAGACGCTTTTTTCTGCTCTTTCCTGCTCCCTGACCAATATCTTCTTTTATCTTGATGCACTGCCCTCTCCTCCACGACCTTCCTGCCAAAAAACCGTTCTTGGTGCTGCCAAAAACCAAATTGCCTTGTACTTTTGTCAGTTCGCAACCTTCACTGCTGTGCGCCAAATGAAATGCCTGCATTTCCTGCACCCACCGTACCAGCAGCCACCCTCCAACCAAAAGTTTTTTTTTCATATTTTTTTGTTTCTCTTTTTTTTTTTGCAAAAGACAAAAAAATTACACACACATTTTCTCATCATTTTTTCGTTTTTTTTAAAACCCCCTTTTTTTAAAAAAAAATTAATAATGTTTTTACTATATATTTTTATCAACTATATTATATTAATAAAATTAAAAATTAAAATAAAAACGAAAATTAAAATTTAAGAAGGAGAAAAGTAGAAAAAAATTTATAAAAGGATGAAAATAAAATAAATAAAAGGGCCATAAAAAGATAATAAAAATAAAAACAAATAAGAAAGAAATAAAAGTAAAGGGGTAGGATGAAAATGACAGAAAAACATAAAATAAGATAAAATAAGAAAATTTGTATAGTATTTAGTGACCCAGACGAAATTGGGTGTTGACACTGCCCCTCTTTACTTAGACATTACTGGATAATATGAAAATTTGATATTTTTATATTGTCTGAGTAAAAGCTAAGTAAAGATAGAAACACTAATTTTGTCTGGGTTTCACAGGTGAAAGAGAAAGAATAAAGACTCGAGTTGGGCTTGGGGGCCAGTATGGAAACTGAGCTTATGGGCCAGTGTGGAAACTGGGCTTTGTGGCCAAAGTCGTGCTTGAGAGAAACGAGGTGTAATAACCTTGTGGAGGGTGTAACAACCCTATGGATGAATGAATGAGGTGTAATAACCTCGTGGAGGGTGTAACAACCCTATGGATGAATGAATGAGGTGTAATAACCTCGTGGAGGGTGTAACAACCCTATGGATGAATGAATGAGGTGTAATAACCTCGTGGAGGGTGTAACAACCCTATGGATGAATGAATGAGGTGTAATAACCTCGTGGAGGGTGTAACAACCCTATGGATGAATGAATGAGGTGTAATAACCTCGTGGAGGGTGTAACAACCCTATGGATGAATGAATGAGGTGTAATAACCTCGTGGAGGGTGTAACAATCCTATGGATGTGATGTGATTGTTGGATTCGACCATTGTCTTATAGAGGGTCGATACCACAGCAAAAACTTGGACCGACATTTTTGAAAAGTTGGTAAATGCTGAGCAAAACACGAGGATTTTTTTCAACAATTTTCCTTGCTTCTTTTGGTATGTATGATGTAATGGCATGAAGATGTATGGATGCGCAAACATATGAGACCTTTGTTTTGTTCTTTTCTCTTACTCTCTCTTTCTCTTTCTTTATTTTTTTTCTTCCCTTTTTGAAAACTCCATGCCTGGAATCCGTTGTCAATATCGTCATTAAGCTTGATGTACATTTAAAACTCTTTCACTGAAAGTAATACCCAAAGACAATGAGTCATTTGATGAAAAGGAAAAGAGTGTAACCACGGATTCAAATTCCTTTTATTGCTTTTTGCAATCCAAACTAGCTTGAACCCTAGTAGGTGTGGGAAAGGGGTATGGCTTAAATGATTATCCGTGAGCAATATTAATGTCTGTAAGTCCCTCCTCCAGGGGGAAATGCTGCTAACATGCCGGGCTCACAAGACTGCCCCAATTTTGCACAGTAAATATGCTCTTGGGGGTGGAAAGGTTTGGTTAGGAAGGATTGCCCCAATTTGGTGATTCTTGATCAACGGGGAAACTTCTCATCTTTATTTTTCTTTTTCGATGCCCTTTTTTTTTTGGTGATCGTGTCATTCACCACATCATTTCATTCCAGAGTTAAATTCGTGAGAAAGATCAGAACAAACATTCTTCAGTCGGCGTGGACTTTAATTGGCTTGTATCATGGCTAAAAGGCAAAGGGTTATGAAAGAAATGGATAATGAAGGCCCAAATAAATGCTTAAGGATTAAATCATTTTGACAAGGATCATTTGCAAGGTGTCGAGTCAACTGTCTCTAGGAGCTTGGAACTTCGAACACCCTTTTTTTTTATTGGTGTTTTTTTTCTTTTTCCTTTCCCTTTTGGGTCGTTTGCTTCATTGCCTCTATTGTGGACCTCTTTGAAACCTTATTTTTCATTTCTTTTTCTTTCTTTTTTTCTTCAGAAATTTTCTCCTTGATTTTGGATTCCCTTGATGTACCCTTTAGGTTGACATCGATATGCTAATGATTCTTGTCGAGGGTGACGAAAGCAATTATAATTTATGGCTCAAAACGGGTGCAATTGGATAAACTTCTTTTGTCGTTTGGATAAAGAAAAATGCCCACACGTCACTCTGAATCTTGCTTGCTTTACTTTCTCACGACTTTAAGCCTGAAACAAAACTATGTAGTGGTTGACACATCGGCTTCGTTTTTTTTTATTAATTTTCTTTTTTTTTCGACCAACAGATCACCGGACACGGGTACCATGATGAAAGTTGCCCCAGTATTATATTCATGGCAATCCTTTGTTTTAAGGGGAAACGAAAAGGTTAGGGTTCAAGTAATATGAATGCAGATGTTTTAGCAGGAAAAGAACACTGGTTACCCTCGAAACCTTGGATCAAGAGAAAACTCAACTTTGATATATATATATATATATATATATATATATATATATATATATATATATATTACTTTTGAAACTTGTTTAGCTTTTGCTTTCGAAAATGCTATGCCATCGACAACTTTATTGACAATGAATTCAACATGTGTCTTTTCCTTTTTTGCTTCCTTTTTTTTCTTTTCGTTTCTCACGACATCCACCAGGATCGAGCCTGCCGACCGAATATACTCGTGATGCTTTCATTAACACACGTTTAATTATTTCATTTTCAATTTCCCCTGTTTACTTAACAGCCCAACGCGATATGCAATATTTCAGAGAGTATACGAACAAAGATAAAAATGAGGATATGTGGTATTTATTGAATGAAACAACACAGAGTACAACAAACTTTAAAGACAAATGTCAATCTCCTAATGGCATCTCCTATCGCGGAATCATCATGCATAAAACTTTTTGACAGCATCAGAATTGACCGGTAACGGTAACTCCTCTCCGTCCATCCTTGTGAGAATTAGTGCCCCACCAGAGAATGCTTTCTTCACCACAAATGGCCCTTCATAATTTGGAGTCCACTTGCCTCTATGATCCTTCTGAATTGGCAAAATCTTCTTCAACACCAACTTGCCTTCATGAAACTCTCTTGGGTGCACCCTTTTGTCAAACGCCTTTTTCATTATCCTTTGATATAGCTGTCCATGACACACAGCTGTTAATCTTTTTTCCTCGATGAGGTTGAGTTGGTCAAATCGGGCTTGAACCCACTCAGCTTCCTCTAACTGAGTTTCCATTAACACCCGTAAGGATGAGATTTCCACCTCAAATGGAAGTACTGCCTCCATCCCATACACTAACGAGAATGGTGTTGCCCCGGTCGATGTTCGTACCGATGTGCGGTATCCATGTAAAGCGAAAGGAAGCATTTCGTGCCAATCTTTGTAGGTGACCACCATCTTCTGCACAATCTTCTTGATATTCTTGTTAGTAGTTTCTACTGCCCCATTCATCTTTGGACGATAAGGAGAGGAATTATGGTGGTGAATTTTGAATTCTTCACACAACTCTGCCATCATCTGGTTGTTCAGGTTGGTGGCATTATCAGTGATGATCTTGTTAGGGAGCCCATATCTGCAAATCAATTCCTTTTTTATGAACCTCGTCACCACCTTTCTAGTCACGCTGGCATACGAAGCAGCCTCAACCCATTTGGTGAAGTAATCGATTGCAACAAGTATGAAGCGATGTCCATTTGACGCTTTTGGTTCTATAGCTCCGATGACATCTATGCCCCACATTGAAAACGACCATGGTGCGGACAACACGTTCAGGGTCGTAGGTGGCACATTGATATTATCTGCATATATCTGACATTTCTCACAGTTTCTAACGTGTGAGCAGCAATCGTTTTCCATTGTCAACCAAAAGTACCCAGCCCTCAATATCTTCCTAGCCATTGAGTGCCCATTCATGTGTGTGTTGAATGTACCTTTGTGCACTTCTTTCAATATCAGCTCAGCTTCCTTTGCATCCACGCACCTTAGGAGAACCATGTCATGATTTCTCTTGTATAGAATATCCCCACTTAAGACGAAGCTGTCAGCCAGCCTCCTTAGCGATCTTTTATCGTTTTCAGATGCTTTCTCAGGATATTCTCGGGTCTTAAGATATTTCTTGATATCAAGATACCAAGGTTTACCATCAACCTCCTCCTCGACGAAATGGCAATATGTTGGCTCTGCATGGCTCTTCATTTCAATCATAGGTAATTCCGCGTCTTGGTCAACTTCAAACATCGACGACAAGGTAGCCAAGGCATCTGCTAATTGATTATCCTCTCGCGGTATGTGATTAAACGTGATGAAGTCGAAATACTCCATTAACCCCCTGATATAAGCTTGGTAGGGAATTAATTTTGTATCCCTAGTCTCCCATTCTCCTTTTAACTGGTGGATGACCAAAGCTGAATCTCCATATACATCCAGAAATTTCACCTTAGATTCAATTGCCGCTCGAATACCCATAGCACATGCTTCATATTCAGCGATGTTATTCGTGCAATCAAAACACAGTCTTGCTGTCACCGGTAAATACTGATTCTCCGGAGAGATAAGCACTGCCCCTATGTCGTGTCCCATCGCATTCGAGGTGCCATCAAACAATACTGTCCATGCTTTCTCATTTCGGTCTTCCTGGTTCTCTTCAAATAGAGCCATGATATCTTCATCGGGAAATTCAGGTTGCATTGGCTGATAATCACTAATGGGTTGATGGGCCAGGTATTCTGCTAGAGCACTACCCTTAACGGATTTCTGAGTAACATACACAATGTCATACTCGGACAATAGCATCTGCCATCGAGCTATCCTTCCAGTGAGAGCAGGCTTTTCAAAAATATACTTGATTGGATCCATCTTGGATATCAACCAGGTGGAATGACTCAACATGTACTGCCTTAAGCGATGAGCAGCCCACGCCAATGCGCAACAAGTTCGCTCTAATGAGGAATATCGTTGTTCACAGTCTGTGAATTTCTTGCTCAGGTAATATATAACGTGCTCTCTTTTCCCGGCTTCATCATGCTGGCCCAATACACAACCCATTGACTTATCCAATACAGTCAAATACAAAATGAGTGGCCTTCCTGGCTCAGGTGGACGCAACACAGGAGGGTCTTGCAGGTATTGTTTGACTTTTTCAAAAGCGGCCTGACAATCCTCATTCCAAACCACAGCCTGATTCTTTCATAATAACTTGAACAATGGCTCGCAAGTAGCGGTTAATTGGGAGATGAATCTAGCAATTTAGTTCAATCTACCCAAAAAACCTCGAACCTCTTTTTCGTTCTAGGTGCATGCATTTCCATTATCGCTCGCACTTTGTCAGGATCAACTTCTATCCCCTTTTGGCTGACAATAAAGCCCAGCAATTTCCCGGATTTTACTCCAAACGTGCATTTGGCGGGGTTTAACATCAGTTTGTACTTTCTCAATCTTTCAAATAACTTTCTCAAATTGAGAATGTGTTCTTCTTCCGATTCGGACTTCGCAATCATGTCATCCACGTAAACCTCGATCTCCTTGTGCATCATATCATGAAAAAGTGCCACCATTGCTCTTTGATATGTTGCCCCATCGTTCTTAAGCCCAAAAGACATCACTTTATAACAGAAAGTCCCCCACAAAGTGATGAAGGTTGTCTTTTCCATATCCTCAGGCGCCATCTTGATCTGATTATATCCCGAGAAACCATCCATAAATGAAAATAGTGAAAACTTGGTCGTATTATCCACTAAAGTGTCGATGTGTGGTAACGAGAAATTATCTTTTGGGCTTGCACGATTCAAATCACGATAATCGACACACATTCGAACTTTGCCATCCTTCTTAGGCACCGGCACAACGTTTGCTACCCATTGTGGGTATCTCGCCACAGCCAGAAACCCTGCATTGAATTGCTTCTGTACTTCCTCTTTGATCTTCAAGGACACTTCCGGTTTCAGTCTTCTTAGCCTTTGCTTCACCGGTGGGCATTCCGGCTTGAGTGGGAGCTTATGTTGCACAATATCTGTGTCTAGACCTGGCATGTCGTTGTAAGACCAAGCAAACACATCTCTAAACTCCTTTAGTAAGACACACAACTTTTCCCGCACTTCTGCTTTCATGCTTGTACCGATCTTCACTTCCTTTACCTCATCCTCCTCTCCCAAATTGAGTACTTCAACATCTTCCTGGTGAGGTTTTATCTCTTTAGACTTTTGTTCCACCAATCTCAACAATTCAGGAGAGGGTTCTGGGTCATCATCACAATCATCTTCCGTATTATTGATAGGGTGCTCAAAATTAGGAATATCGACATGGTTATTTTCAAAACATTCATTGTCATATCTGCATTATTTAAGTTTATAAAAAGGAAATAAATAAATAGGAAAACGATGAAGAATGCAAAATGATGATAAAAACACAACAAACACGATTTGATTATCACGCTGGGCATAAAACTAAAAAATTTCAACCTATAAGTCACGAATCCTAAAGCCTTGGGTAAAGCTATAGGATTAGTTAAAATTATTACATCTTGTTCAAATTAAGCATCACGGGTAAATCGCGCGTCTCCCAATTGTCGAGTTGTGCATCTAGGGAGCAGGCCTGCACGAAACTTGAGCTTTCCGCTCCATCTTCATTCTCCACAGCTGCTATCTGGCCAGTGTTAACCCATCCAACACTGCGAAAGCTCTCCTTGAGGTTACAGATACGAATCTTTCCCCCCTTGGGCTCCCGTCTTTCCGCCCGAGCCAAACTGCGCTCTCTCCTCTCTTCCATCAGCCTTTTCCTGTCCTCTTTGGTGGGCTTGTATCCCAGGCCATATCTATGCTTGTTTTCGATGACCTCCAGAGGGGATGTTCGCCCCTGTCCATATTTGCCCAAACCTTTCCCATGCGTATAACCTTCTTTCAGCATGACCTTAGCCATCATGATAGAGGCACGCGACAGATGCGGGTTTACCGGGAAAGGCTCCACGTAGGTATTTCCCACGATCTCCAGAGATTGGAATGTTGTCTCGAGAGCTTCCTCGACTGCCTCAATATAGCGTGTGGATGATGGCCCGCTCACTAGGAGATCCTCCTCTCCTGCCACTATCACCAGTTTATCTCCCATGACGTACTTCAGCTTCTGGTGCAGTGTGGAAGGCACAACCCCCGCAGAATGGATCCATGGGCGACCCAACAAACAACTATAGGCTGGGAGGATATCCATGACCTGGAATGTCACTTGAAAGATACAGACCAACTTGGACCGGCAGTTCCACCTCTCCCATCACTTCCCTTTTACTACCATCAAAAGCTCTCACAATCATAGAGCTTGGCTTCATACGCATTCCATCATTGGGTAGCTTCTCCAATGTTGCTTTTGGCATGACGTTCAGGGAGGAGCCATTGTCCACCAAGACAGGCGCTATTACATGATCCAGGCATTTCACCGAGACATGCAGAGCTTTGTTATGTCCTCTTCCTTCAATAGGTATCTCCTCATCGGTAAAGGTGAGGTAATTATTAGCAACAATATTGCCAACAATGCCCTCGAACTTGTTCAGAGAAATACCTTGCTCCATATGAGCCTCACTGAGTATCTTCATTAACAGCTTACGGTGAGAAGCAGAATGCATAAGCAATTCCAGCAAGGAGATCCGGGCGGGCATACGATTCAGTTGTTCCACCACTTTATATTCACTCTGTTGTATGAATTTTAGGAATTCACCAACCTCTTCTTCGGATATCTCCTTCTTTTCCTCCTTGTTAGGGGTCTCTTCCGCCTGCACACTCTTCCCTTTCAAGAACTCCTTTGCTTTTGCAGCCATTGTTGTTTCCTTATCATTGGTTCTTTCTCTCACCAACTCTGGTGGTGTAAAGAGTCGTCCACTTCTGGTCATTCCACCAATGCCTGATATGTTTTCAACGGCCGGATTTGCATCATTTCTCTCATCTAACGCAATTGCCCCATATCTCCACGGGACGGCCTTCTCGTTCTTGTAAGGAAAGGGAGATGGTACTCGGATGACAACAGACGAATTTTCTTCAGTTACCGGTACAGGGGTGGCCCTAGTGAAATGGATCACCAACGGTTCCGGCAGAGTTACATCAGATTCTCCACCAGTTTGTGCAAACACTTCTTCCTCTCTGACCTTGCGGCATACTTGCATCAGATTTCTGTCAAGTAAATCTTGCAGAAAATTCTCGAATTCTACACATTCCTCAATAGAGTGCTCCTCATCCGGATGGAGTGCGCATGTTATACCCCGATCACAATCGCCCTTCACTAGGCCCACCTTCAACAAAGCTTCTAAGATAAACTTCCTAGAACTTCGGATTTCGCCCACGTCTCTTATTAGGTCAGGCTTTTCGACCTCGACGACATTCGTCGAGGAACTCCCATGCCCAGACAACGGATTAGCCTCGACGTTAGGCTTATCTTCTTGAAACTTTAACCAACCCGAGCCGATCAGAGCTTGTACTTTGTATTTGAAAGCTACACATCGCTCAGTTGAGTGGCCCACGCCTCCCCCATGATAATTACACCTGGCCTCTGCATCATAACCCCTGGGGTACGGAGGTTGTACAGGCTTCATTGGGCAAATGGCAACCAGACCCTTTTTCACCAGGTTAGGTAACAACTCTGTGTAAGTCATAGGGATAGGGGTGAAGTTAATAAATTGATTCCTTCTGGGGTTGGTGTTTTGACCCGCATTCAGATTCGGACTCGCGTTTGCCCCAACTCTCCAAGCTTCAGTTGGGATACGCTGCGATGGGTAATACACTTGTTGTTGTTGAGGCCTAGTTTGTTGAGCAAACGAGGCGTTAGCAGCATAGGGCGGTGGGCTCAAGTATGGTCGGTAGTTGGGAGTGGGGGCTTGACCTCTCCACACAGGCATTACCGACGCTGCACGTACATCCCCTTCTTTCTTCTTCCCCGGATTGAAACTGGGCTTTTTGTGGCTTGTAGCTGCAGGTGGGCCATATGTTATCTTCCCATTTTTCAACCCGATTTCTATCCTCTCACCGATTATGATGGTGTCAACAAAATTGACAGATACATTCCCAACCATATGCTCATAAAAGGGTGGCTGAAGTGTATTTACGAACATCGCCACCATCTTTTTGTCAAACAACGGTGGTTCAACTTGCGCAACCAACTCTCTCCATCGCTGGGCATATTCTTTGAAGGTTTCACTGTCCTTCTTTGTCATATTCTGCAGCTGCAGACGGTCGGGTGCGACATGCGTGTTGTACACGTATTGTTTGACAAAGGCATCAGCCAGATCCGCCCAGCAGCGAATTCGGGATGGCTCTAGGTGGGTATACCAATTCAACGCTACCTCAGCCAAGCTTTCCTGGAAGATGTGGATTAGTAGCTGCTCTTCATGACCATACGCAGTCATCTTTCTGCAGTACATGGTCACATGGCTCTTAGGGCAAGTGTTACCCTTATACTTCTCAAACTCAGGCGCTTTGAACTTAGGCGGTATTTTCACACCCGGAACCAAACTCAGCCTTGCGATATCTCCAAACCCATAGCTTTCAACCCCCTCGACAGCCCTCAATCTCGCCTCCAGACTCTCCAGCCTACCCTTAGCTCCAACGAGGCTACTAAACCCCCCAACCACCGTGGCGTGCGGCGCAGCTCCGGCTGAAGAATCCTCCTTAGCAACCACATGTGGTATTGGGGTCACCCGTATTCCTTCAGCTGTGTTTGCCTCATTCATTCTCGTTCCCCCCATAGGAGCTGACACTGAGACAAGTCCCTGAATACCGATTGGCGGTATATTAACAGTCGTGGGAAATCAGAATGTGGCATGCTCTGCCTCTGAGTATTCCCCTGCAGGAGGTGTATAACCTAAGGGCAACCCATACAGTGGAAAAGGAACTGACTGGCTCGCAGCATTGAACATTGGGGGATAAAGGTGGGCATTCTCCTCAACGTGTGCAGATGAAGACTCTCCAGTAGTCTTCATGGATTCAAGAGCTGCCAAGATCTGGCCGACCTGGTCTTTCAACTGGCCAACATCCGCTTTAAGAGATTGTTGTGACTCCTCCCAGCTTTCCATGGCTCTTGAATTGGCTCGAGTCCTATATGGATGTCGTGGAGATTTGGCCGCTGTTTTTTCATGGCTTTTCATGGCTTCCCGCTTATCTCTTTTGGCTTCTTCGTAGAGTTGTTTCCACTGTCTGCCTTCTTCTAAAGCCACATTCTTCTCACTCACTCTCATAGCTAACTCTTTACTAGCAGCTGCAAGATCCTGCTTCACTCGGAATATATAATCCCTCTCAGCCCTCTGGCTTTTAACATGTTTTCGAAAGCCCGTGACTTTTCTTCATTATCATTCCTCATGTCCACGAAATCGTTGTGCGCACTCTGTAATTCTTTTTCCAACCTAACGTTTCTCTCCCTCAGCTTTTCCATCTCCATCTTCAACTGTTTCACCTCTTCACTCTCTTGGACTTGGGATGGTCCTTCACTAGCTGGTTGATCATTGATTGGCTTGAAAGGGAGTTTGACTTCTTTTACTCTCTCCAGAATCCAAGTGTGATAACTGACCCGGCTATCCACCACTCCAATCCTCAAATCCTTTTCTGCTCGCACCACATTTTCCCAGGCACTTCTGACTCTCCTCAACATTTCAGTGCAATGTCCGTCCTCATAGTAGATGAAGAATGCTATGAGATAGCATGGTGAAGGTGCTCCCTTCATAGGATGTCCGAATTGTCTTTGAACCAAAACAGGATTGTAGTTGATACAGTATCTAGCACCTATGAGAGGTACATTAGGAAAACTGCCACAATGTTGGATAGGTGGTTTAATCCCAAGCCAAGGAAGACGCCACTTTACTTTCCCTTCATTCAACCCAGCCAAGAATTGGGCCCACTCATTGCCCCCTTTGTCTTTAAGCCCCTGGCGCGACGGATCCTCCGATGGACACCTGACATCAACTGCCCCTTTAAATATGCGTGTGGTCATCCATGCATACAATGCCGGCAAGCAACATAGTATTTTCTTCCCTTTTCTCTCATGGCAAAAACTCATGGTTCCATACACATCAGCGAGGACTGCTGTTACGGGGTTCTCTGACCTCGTCTTCCTTGCCACGAAGACATCAATAGCGGTGTAATCCACAAAGTCTTCTATCCTTGGAAACAAAACGATGCCATACACGGTGAGGGCTAACACATCCATAAAATCCTCCCACTCTTCCCTATCGGCCAGATGATGCAAATGTTGTTCAAGATATCCCTGCGTCAGTCCACGCACCTAATTCCTCATTACCAACTTGTCTTCTAGTTCTTTGGAATGCAATTTCATTATGGCGGCAATGGTAGGGATGAAGGCGTGATGCTCCAAGTGCTGATACGGCGTGGTACCCTCTAGTGGCAAACCCAAGATGTGCTCAAATTCTTCTATAGTCGGCGCCAACTGGAAGTCTTGAAAGGTAAAACATCTCAGCGGAGAATCATAATATCAGGCTAGGGCTGTGATAGCAGGCAGTTGTACTTCCATTTCTAATAGGCTCAAAAGATTTCCATACCTCTTCTTGAAAGTTTCCCTCTTTATGGTCTTGAGTCTCTTGCCTAAATTTATCAGTCTTGTAAGATTTCCCCCATGAATCCTTAGGCAAGGTTTCTTCCTTAAAATGGCAGAATCGGTCTGTCGTGTAGCACTAGATCTTGTATCAACTTCCATCTTGTATATGATCAAGCAAATACCTGTGATTTTCCCTAAAACCAGCATGTTACCAAATGATGTATGAACAAGATGCATGACGATATGACGAAGTAAAAAATAACATGACCAACACAAATGCATGTATAGTATGAAGATGCAATGACATTATTTTTATTTTTTTCCAAAAAATAAACAGCGTGAGGGTTATAGGAATACACATGTCACCCTTTGTGCCCTAATATAGGTTCAATGTTTCAGATTGGAGGTCGACTATATGCATTCTCGCCAGGGTGGTTTCCTGAACCTGAAGGTCAATGGTCACTAGAGTTATGGCTCCCAACATAGTACCTCCACAACAGTCGAGTAATCAACTAGGTGTGAAGACACAAGTGAAGGGAACAAACTCTAGCTGGGGTTCTCACGATAGCCAAACAGGAAGTATATCCCAAGTGGCATCGCTACACAACCCCTCTATTTCTAAACTACACTCAGACCCGGGTATAGGGCCTCACTCAATAGATGCATAAAGTGTGTGTGTGAAGGGAGAATGCAAATGTCCATCCCAAACCCCCACCTGCAAAACAACCAGAAAATTTCCCAGGCAGATATAGCATGTTTTCTGTCCTAGAGTTCAATATCCAACCAGCAAAGTTATTCACACGCGATTACTCAAATATCAAACATAGATAAAGAAAAAGGGGAAGAAAAAATAAAGAAAAACCACATTGAATTCGCGCATATAATTAAATGGCTTGACTCTCTAAATCCCCAGTGGAGTCGCCATCTGTCGCAACCGGAAATCGTGACGGGACGACGATCCAAAAAAAAATGAAAACCGTTTTAGAAAAAGAGATTTGGAGTCGCCACCATAGTTTATTCTGGAAAACTACGGAAAAACCATAAAAAGGATAAGGCGGTCTACGAAATACCAGACTCTGGTTTCGGGAGTCGGTTACGTGTAGGGAAGGTATTAGCACCCTACACGCCTGCCCGAAAGCAGTACCTTTAATTTAATACGCGAATTAAATGTGGTTTTCAAAAATGTTTAACTTCCCCTAAATAAAATAAAACTCTAAAGAAAACAAAATATTTTTTTGTGTTTTTTGTGCCCGACAAGGATTGACCTTGCTCCTACGTATTCTCAGTTAGATTGAGAAATCAGGGTTACGTAGTTCTAGCTTTACGTTTGGATGATTGTTTGAAAACATGATGTTTTATATTTTTGTTAATTTTTTGAAAGAAGAAGAAAAAGGTTTTTAACACAAGGCTGACGCGAATGGTCGCACGTGTGCTAAAACCTTTTTAAAACAATAATAATTTTTGTTAATTTTAAAAAGAAGAAGAAAAAGGTTTTCAACACAAGGCTGACGCGGATGGTCGCACGTGTGCTTAAACCTTTTAAAATAATAATTTTTGAAATAGAAGAAGAAAAAGGCTTTCGACACAAGGCTGACGCGAATGGTCGCACGTGTGCTTAAACCTTTTAAAATAATAATTTTTTTGTATATTTTAAAAAGAAGAAGAAAAAGGTTTTCAACACAAGGCTGACGCGAATGGTCGCATGTGTGCTTAAACCTTTAAAAATTTAATAATTTTTTGAAATAGAAGAAGAAAAATGTTTTCGACACAAGGCTGACGCGAATGGTCGCACGTGTGCTTAAACCTTTAAAACTAATAATTTTTAATTTTTTTTATTATTTTTATTTTTCTATATTATTAATATATTTTAAAATAAGCAGATATTAAAAATAAAAAATAAAAATAAATAAATAGCTAACTAAAAAAACTATAAGGTGCCTAAACCTAATTTGTTTCTAATGGCAGATTGGGCCTAAGCCCAAATAGAAAGGGAATGGCTTAGCCGAAAGAGAGGGTGCTGATTGGAAGGCCCCTTTTTTTTTTTTGTTGTTGTTGGGTTTTAACCCAGGCAGGCCCAACTCGTTCACTCTCAAGCTCAGGGGTCTCTCAAAATCTTCACTCATTCTACTAATTTCAAACACTGATGAACGGAAGAACCTAAGGCCCCTCTCCCATTCCCTCTGCCGATGACACCAGCCACCACCCATCAATGCTACCATCAGAACCAGCCACCGGCGAAACCACCTTTTTCTGCCTCGTCATCGCCGGCAACACCACATCTCATCGGAGTCACCGCCGACCGCGGCATCGTTGCTCTTCCTCCCCTCTCGCTTCGTCCTAGGGTTGGGGTTTCCACCCTTGAGCATCGCTGGCCACCACTGCTTTGAATCCAGCCACTGCGCCACCCTCTTCTCTCCTCGACGCCGACGAGCACTATCGCTGCCGGCGAGAGCAGTCGCTGCCACCGCTATTTGCTCCTTTCGCGCGAGATACAAGACGATCTCCCTCCTCTCCGTCACTCACGCACCCGACTGACCACCGCGTGCCGTCGCCGTCACCATCCTCTCCACCGACCGCGACCTTCACCGGAGCCATGGCCGGCCACGTCGTCGTCAGTTTCATCTCCGGCCACCGCTGAAGCTCTTCCCCAATTTCCTCTTCGCGTGCGAGGGAGGAACCTCCTGCTCACCCTGCGACGTTGCCGCCGCTACCTCCACCGAAGTCGGACATCGCGAGCCATCCAGCCAATCTTGGCATCGCCAGCGACACCACGCCGCTAGAGTCATCGTTCGCCACATAACCAAGCCGTTCTCCTTTCTTTCCGTGCAGCGACAGCCATCTACCGAGCCAACGCCGCCGCTCCCGACACGCATTCTCCCCGCCACCAACCAGGTCTGCTGCCACCGGTGTTACTAGTCGTTGCCGATGTCACGAGCCGCCGCCAAGAAACGCCCCGCGCAACCACCCAAAGCGTTCTCCTATCTCTCGCTGGTCCGTTCTTCGCATCATCCCCTCCTCACACACTATTCAGTCGAAGATCCTCTTCTAATTCCGATGAACGGTGCTTCGATTGGGACCGCTTCGGACATGGGGGTTTAATTTTTGGGGGATTATGAAATGATTAAGCGTGATTTCGATGTTTATCTTAGTTAAATGGAAACGCAGATTCAGGTTAGTGTTAGTATTCTGATTTGCAGGTAAGTGACCTCGGACCTTTGGTAATACGATATGAATTTGGATCTCGGTGAGGGATGATACCGGTGGGGTAATAAGGATGTTATGGAGTTGACACGACCAAACAATGAGAACACTATGTAGATGACGACAAATTAACTGGAATAGGAATTACCTTGAAAGAAACTGATTTTCTGGTTGGTGTAGTTTTATCCCTATGTTTGTGATTTCGTGCCATGCAGGTTAAGGATAATGGTGTTAATGGGGTTCTATGTGATGGATTGCAGAGATGAAACCGCATTTTGGGTGCAGTTTTGATTAACAGATAAAACCACAAAGAGGACAACCACGACTATATATAGTGATCAAACAGTCATTCATTCATCTCTAAGCATGCGTAAGGAAAGCATACACATAAGCAGGTTCAAAGAGTTTGCAAGCATGCATAGGAAAACAGAGAGCTTAGGTGTAAGTATACGAGGACTTACCTCCGCATCTTCAAAGAATCCTCCGCAGCCACAAGACTCTCCCGCAGCTTCAAGACATACCGCCTTAAGATCCCTCGGCAGCTTTAAGACTTTTCCCTTTAGCTCTACGATCCTTGGTTCTCTTCCAGTGAATATTCTCCTTCCTCTAGCTAGCTTCTTTTTCCCTTTTCCAGTGTATCCTCCCCCTTGTAACACCCTCTTCCTCTTTTATGAATACCTCCCTCCCCTTTTTGAAGACGCTTTTTTCTGCTCTTTCCTGCTCCCTGACCAATATCTTCTTTTATCTTGATGCACTGCCCTCTCCTCCACGACCTTCCTACCAAAAAACCGTTCTTGTTGCTACCAAATTGCCTTGTACCTTTGTCAGTTCGCAACCTTCACTGCTGTGTGCCAAACGAAATGCCTGCATTTCCTGCACCCACCGTACCAGCAGCCACCCTCCAACCAAAAGTTTTTTTTTCATATTTTTTTGTTTCTCTTTTTTTTTTTTGCAAAAGACAAAAAAATTACACACACATTTTCTCATCATTTTTTCGTTTTTTTTAAAACCCCTTTTTTTTAAAAAAAAAATTAATAATGTTTTTACTATATATTTTTATCAACTATATTATATTAATAAAATTAAAAATTAAAATAAAAACGAAAATTAAAATTTAAGAAGGAGAAAAGTAGAATAAAATTTATAAAAGGATGAAAATAAAAGAAAATAAAATAAATAAAAGGGCCATAAAAAGATAATAAAAATAAAAACAAAAACAAATAAGAAAGAAATAAAAGTAAATGGGTAGGATGAAAATGACAGAAAAACATAAAATAAGATAAAATAAGAAAATTTGTATAGTATTTAGTGACCCAAACGAAATTGGGTGTTGACACTTTTCTGGTCGCTGCCAAGGAAGGGGGAGAGGAAGAAATCTGAATCAAGGAAAACAATGTTCTTATTGTCATAAAATGAATCATACTATTGACGAATGTTATTCTAAACATGGATATCCTCCATGGTACAAAAAGGGCAACAACAATGGACAAAAAAATACAGGACAGAATGAGTGGGGATCTACAAATGCCTGCACTGCTTCTGCAGAATCACAGAATAATCAACAAAACAATATTAACACCATTCAAAGTTCATTCACCCCAGAATAGATGAAAAGGTTACTGGAAATGCTTGACAAGACAGAAAAATCTTCACACAACGTCAGTCAAATGCATAAAGACATCACAGAAGATAGACAAGGTATGTTTTCATGGATAATGGACACAGGAGCCACAGATCATGTCACTCATGACAAAGATTTATTCACAACTTTTAAAAAAAATCAAGCCTATATCTGTTAGATTGCCTAATAACTCTACTGTCACAGCCCATTATGCTGGAACCATACAATTTTCTCAAAATTTTGTTATTTACAATGTTCTCTACATACCAGAATTTACTTTCAATTTAATATTTGTCCAATCTTTGACTAGAGACACAAATTGCACACTAACTTTCTCTTCTGAGTTGTGTGAAATCCAGGACAGAACCACATTGAAGATGATTGGATGTGCTAAGGTGTACAAAGGACTCTACTACTTACAATCTATTGGAAAGAACCTGAAATGTAGCTTTGGTTTCTCTTATGAACATGTTAAAATAAATTTATGGCACTATAGGCTAGGCCATTCAGGACATAAAGTTGTTGAAAGAATATGCAAAGAGTTTCCTTATGTTCAAACTGATGCAAACAATGCTTGTGATACTTGTCATTATGCAAAACAACACAAGTTTCCCTTTTCTAAGCATAATTCCTTGTCTTCTAATTGTTTTGATATTATACACTGTGATATTTGGGGTCCTATTTCCACCCCTTCTGTACATGGGCACAAATACTTTCTTACCATTGTTGATGATTGTAGTAGGCATACTTGGGGTTTTCTTATGCAAAATAAGGGTCAAACCAGAGAACTTCTATAGTCTTTTATCTTGAAAATCAAAACCCAATATAATAAGACTGTCAAAATAATCAGAACTGACAATGGCCCAGAATTTAACTGTCCCAACATTTATAATACCTATGGGATAGAACATCAAACCAATTGTGTGGAAACTCCACAACAAAACTCTGTTGTGGAGAGAAAACACCAACATATATTGAATGTTACTTGTAGTTTGGTTTTTCAATCTAGTATTCCTTATGCCTACTGGTCTTATGTTTTATCTCACGTTATATACTTAATAAATAGATTGCCTTTGCCTGTTATTAAGGATAGAACTCCTTATGATGTTTTAAACTGTGATTCCCTGACTTATCTTAATCTAAAGGTGTTTGGGTGCTTATGCTTTGCCTCCAGTCTGGAAAATAACAGAAGCAAACTTGATTCTAGAGCTAGAAAAGGAATTTTCCTAGGATATAAGAATGGAGTAAAAGGATACATTGTCCTTGACATTAACACTAGGGAAATTTTTATCAGTAAAAATGTGATTTTTTATGAAGATATTTTTCCCTATAAAAGTAAACAAGGAGATAATGGTAACTGTAATGAAAATGAAGAATATAGATCTTTTCTTTCTAACTTTCCTTACAGCCAGAGAGAATCTCAGACCAATGGTGAAAGAGATGATCAAAATCTTACTGACAGTGAAGTTGACAGTACTGAAAGTTCAAATTTTTTTGAGGAGGAACAAAGAAGTAACCAGAGGAGATCAAACAGGGTAAGAAGAGCCCCTGAATACTTGAAAGACTATGTGCAAAATGGTCAGTCTTCTACTACATCTCTATCTCTTAAAAATGAGTTGAGAACTCCTTATCCTATCAATAATATCTTATCTTATGAGTCTTTGTCTAACAAACAATTAAGATACACTCTTGCTATAAATGCTGCAAAGGAACCCAATTCTTATGCAAAGGCTAGAAGGAGTCCTGAATGGACTGATGCTATGAAGAAAGAAATTAAAGCTTTGGAAGACAATGGCACGTGGTTTTTGACTAAGCTTCCTCCTGGAAAGAAGTCTATTGGCTGTAAGTTGGTTTACAAGATAAAACACAAAGCAGATGGCACTGTGGAGAGGTATAAAGCCCGATTGGTTGCCAAAGGATATACCCAACAAGAGGGTATAGATTTTCTGGGCACTTTTTCTCCTGTGGCTAAACTCACCAGTGTCAGACTCCTCCTAGCTCTAACTGCCTCAAAGAAATGGTTTCTACAACAGCTTGATGTTGATAATGCCTTCCTACATGGAGACCTAAAAGAAGATGTTTACATGGACCCTCCACCATGTTTGGACATTGATACTGAAGGGCAGGTTTGTAAGCTCACAAAATCTTTATACGGCCTAAAACAGGCCAGCAGACAGTGGTTTGAGAAACTGTCCAGTTTCCTTGTGTCTGCAGATTATATTCAGTCCAAATCTGACCATTCCTTATTTGTTAAGAAAACTTCCACCAATTTTACTACTTTTCTTGTATATGTTGATGACATTGTATTAGCAGGCAATTCCATGACTGAGATTACTCATATAAAGGCCCTCCTACATCACCAATTTCACATAAAAGATCTTGGAGAACTTAAATACTTTCTAGGTTTTGAAGTTGCTAGATCTAAGAAAGGGATACATGTTTATCAAAGGAAGTATGCCCTGGATATTCTAGAAGAAACAGGAATGTTGGGTAGCAAACCTAGTTCTACACCTTTTCTGAGCAACAACAATTTCTTATACAAAACAGAGAACTATATGGATGATCCCAGTGTCTACCGCAGACTAATAAGGAAGCTCTTCTATCTCACTAATACTAGACCATATTTGTGCTTTACTATTAATCTCTTAAGTCAGTTTATGCAAGAGCCCACTAACTTTCATTATCAGGCCTTGCAGCATGTCCTCAGGTATATCATGTCAAGTCCCTCTGAAGGACTTTTCTTCCCAACTGATTCAAGCATTCAAATAAAGGGTTTCAGTGACTCCGACTGGGCCACTTGTCCTAATACACGAAGGTCCACCACTGGGTACTGTGTTTTTCTAGGAGCATCTCTTGTTTCATGGAGGTCAAAGAAACAGAGCACTGTTTCTAGGTCATCCACAGAAGTTGAATATCGCGCCTTAGCAGCTACCGTGTGTGAGATGCAGTGGCTTCATTACATTCTCCAAGATCTCTAGGTTCAACTCGAAGTTGATGTTGTTCTCTATTGTGATAATAACTCTGCAAGACATATCGCCCATAACCAGAGCTTCCATGAACGCACTAAACACATAGAGCTGGATTGCCATGTGGTACGCGAGAAGATCCAAGCCAAGTTCTTACGCCTTTTGCCCATTCGATCGAAGGAACAACTCGCCAATATCTTCACCAAGTTCCCTCATCGTACACGCTTCAGATTTATCATCCCCAAGCTTGGATTAGTGAACATCCACCATCCAGCTTGAGGGGAGGCTATTAAAGTTCATGTTTTTATGTTAGTTGCTCCTAGGAGCAACATTTATTGTTTCTGTTAGGAACCCTATATATATAAAGAGACTTCCGGTGTTTTGTAGTTGTAACAAAAACATACACAAGTATAATAAAATTGTTCTTGAGTTTCGTTTTCTCTTACCTTCGTTCAAGCACTTTGCTTCCCTTTTCGTTTTGCCTGGCTTTGTTTGCTGGTCGATCTCCTGGTTGCTCTGCCGGTGTGTCTCCATGGAAAGCTCTCGAATGCTGCTTCTCGGATACGACTCACACATTTCAATCTCACCTAACTTCTGACGGCACGAAGCTTCTCAAGAAAGTGTTTACTTTCGCATCTTGGGTCAAGTGGTTTTTGGGCCGTTTATCTTATGTTTTTGGGCCGGTTTTAATAAAATCTTCCATGTTGAGAAATGAGTTTATTTTATGCGAAAATGGCATGTGTTATAATTGCTCTCTTAGAAAGTTCACTTTTGTCATATTGTCCTTGATGATCACTGCCAAGGATTGCAGTGACTTCTTTAACACTTAGAAGCAAATATATCTTAAAGTTGAAATTATTACGTAACTTTAACACGATTTTCTATGCAAATTTTATCTGGAGATACATTTGTGAATAACAAAAAAATTATGTTCAAGAATCATGAATCATTTAAACATGTTTACACGCAATGTTAATTAAAATTTCCATAAAATGTTAATGGTTTATTACATTAGATTATCTAACAAACATAAAATGTTATTCTTTTCATTAAAACTTTTTTACACCGCAACGTTCTCTTCTTCCTAAACTTTTAATAAACAAAAAAGTAAGTAAAAAATATAATTCAATACTTACTATATATATTTTTTTCAATTTCATTTTAGTTTTTGAAAATTTTCAATTTAGTCTCAATGAAACGAATTATGTTGACTTTTCTTTTCATAAAAGGGATATTTAAAATGATACTAAATTGAATTTAAAATGGTGGGATAAAAATTGAAAAAAAGAAGAAGAAGGTATTGTAACATTGAGACAAAAAGACTACTACCCAGAACAATATTCTTATAAGCAAGAAAAAATTACATCATTGAGTCATATAATAGAATCACATCATAAATAACTATGAGAGTTTCCTAACTTCTACCAATTATATATACTTTTTGCTTCATGAGTTGGTGGATGGAAATGCTATCAAAATGCCAAAGCAATGGTGGCTTGGAAGCTAAAAGCTCATTAGCTATTTCCTGCATTGATGGTCTGGATTTTGGGCGGGGACTCAAACATGCTAATGCCAATGTTACAACAAGCACAATATCTTGCATATCTTTTCTAAAATATGGTAGTGGAATACGTGTGTCCAATATATCTTTCAGCTTCTTCTTCTGAATGGATGGTTCTGATAAACAAGAAATCAATTCAGTTGGATGACTACCCATCATTGCTTCCAAAACCACAACTCCAAAGCTATAAACATCACATTTGGTGGTCACACTCAAGGTGTAAGCCAATTCTACATCAACCAAACAAACATTGTAAGTAAAAGGGTTATCAAATCAAGATTTATTTAAAGTTCGTCTTATGATATGAATAAATACATAGCAAAAATGTATATGATTCTATTACTTTCATGGAAATGGTTATCCGTACAGAGATTGAATTTGTGGTTCCATAACAACAATAAAACTTTACCCGGAGCAACATATCCATAAGTACCAGCAGGAAGAGTCTGATTTGATGAATGCAAATCAAGAAGTCTTGCAGTGCCAAAGTCTGAGATGAAAGCCTGCAACTCTGAGTTTAACAAAATGTTGTTACTGCTTATGTCTCTATGAACAATGGGTGGGGTACAATCATGGTGCATGTGAGCCAAGCCATAGGCTATTCCTTTTACAACATTTATCCTCTTGCTCCAATTCAGCTCTTGAGCTTCAACATCATAAGACAAATTGCAAAATAAGCTTCCTCTTTCCATATACTCATACACTAAAAACATACACTTGTTATGCAAACAAAAGCCATAAAGCTTGATGATGTTACGATGGCGAATTTCTGTCAAGATCTTGGTCTCATTGCAAAAGCTCTTGTAAGAGGATGGATTTTCAGATTCTGCTTTGTGAAGTTTTTTCAGTGCAACAATTCTGCCACTGGGAAGTTGTGCTTTGTACACACTCCCATAAGCACCCGTTCCTATGCAATACTTTATATCAAAGTCTTCTGTGGCCTTAATTATGTCTTCAAATGCAATCTTACCATCATAGTTCCAAATTGAAAGCATGTCTCCATTCTTTCTTCTTTGCCCATTTCCGAACTCATTATGGAGGGGACAGAAAACATGAATTCCCCAACAGACAAGGACCATTGAGAAAATCATGCCATTGAAGATAGAGAAGACAAGTATCATTACAAGAGAAATATCAGCATCAGAAACATCAACATCAAAAGAGCAAGAATCTTTCATATCCTTGTTACCAATTAAAGAGTCTTTTGGAAAACCACAAAAACTGTGATCTGAAGCATTAAAGGAATTGTATGACAAATTAAGGTGAGAAACAGAATGAAGGGCCTCAGGTATGTTGCCTGTGAGGTCATTATAACTAAGATCTAGATATGAAATATTTCCTACTTGAGAAGGAATGCTCCCATTTAAAGAGTTATTCCTTAACTGCACATACTGACAATGCTTCAAAACATCATCTGGGATAGGTCCCTTAAGATGATTGTTGGAAATATCTAAACTTTGAAGTCTTAGGATTTGCCCAATCCCAGCCGGAATGGAACCAGTTATTTGATTCCAAGATAGTTGAACACTAGTTAGTTCTGTCAGTGCAGATATCCCCTCTGGTATAACACCAGAAATCTTATTATGAGAAAGATCCAAAACTTTGAGATGGATCAAGTGCTGTAAAGTAGAAGGGATCTCACCAGTAAGAAAATTGTTAGAAATATTTAGTGTCTGAAGTTGATTGAGACTTGAAAGAGAACTAGGCAACTCACCTTGAAGACAATTAGAAGACAGATCAAGATGGACAAGCTTTTTAAGAGAGCTAATTTCTGAAGGAATATTTCCTTTGAGTCCTGATCCACTAAGCTCTAGACTGATTAAATCAGGGAATGCAGCCACATTGAAATGCTGAATATGAGCTTGTGTTGAAGGAATATAAAAATTGTTCTTAGTTGAAATCTCTATAACACTTTGAGCTTCATTGCACACAATACCATTCCATTTACAGTATTCTGAGATATTTTGAGCTCCCCATCCACTCTGATAAAAAGCTTTTTGTTCCTCATTAGTGGATGAGGAATTGGAAGCTGCTATAATGTCAGCAATGACACCTTGTAGGAACAATGCATAAAAGAAGATAACAGATACAAGATCAAGTAATGGTAAACTGCTATATGAGTTTTCCATGCTCAATTCAAATTTGAGTGATTGAATTTTCTAAACTTATAATGCTACTGGCCCTTGGATTAATTATGTGTGTGTAACACTAGCCTAAGCAATGTCCACCAGGATTATGTGGAAATTTAGGATTAAATTTTGAAGTTTCCTTGCAATTTTCAGTTACATATGGTTTTGCAGAAAAGACTTTTCAAATTGTGGTTGATGATAGAATGAGACATTTAAGGTTAGTTTGGAGGAAAGTTCTTCTTCAATACTTTAGAAAAAAAAAATAGAAAAAGATAAATAAAATTAGTTTAAACATGAGTTATACATAATAATTCATATAAAAACGAAGGAAATTGTGTATAAGATAATTTTAGTTTAAAAAGATGGATTTTGTTATGTCTTAATTTTTTTTTGTGTTTATAAAGAATTTTCCATGGTACATACAAATTTCAATGACTTGTTGAACGCAATAATGAATGCCCTTGGTCCCAGAACTTTGAACATATGATACTGGCATGAGATTATGGTTTCAATTTGGAATTTACTTTCACATTTTAGAGAAAAAAAAGAAAAAAGCTGTTGAATGGGACTAAGTCTATAGCCGTGCAAAATACTTCTACACATTGGAATTTAAGATTATTGGTTGAAGAGGGTTCATTGATAGATTGAATGAGGAAAATGGGCACATATAAGAGTTTATCACTACGCCGATAGTTCCTGCAAAAGTCAAGGTCATGGAAACCAAATATTGGTTCAAGTTGTCACTATTGAGTTGAATTTGAAGTATAATCTTTAAATACTTTAAATAATTAACATCAACAACTTAAAAACATTGCTTCCAGTTTTATATTAATAAAATAAAAATTAATAATATCTGTTTCTACATTTTATCGAATAGTTTTTTGAGATGAAATCTGATTTTGTTAAATTTTAACTTGATATGACAAATATTAAAACTTATTTTATATTTATATTTTTAAAATATTAAATTTAAAATAGGATTTTTTTTATCAAAATTAAACATGCAAAAAATAAAATTAATTTAGATATTTAAATTGAGTGGTTGGGGTGATAAATTTTAAGAAACTATTTTAATATGTATATATAAATCCTAATTAAATTTAATTATTAATTTAGTATGAAAGAAAAACACATGATTTCATTTTTTTTAAAAAGTAAATTTAGATTAATTTAAAATTTTAAATATAAAAATTGAATTGAAAATAAGATAATGTATTATTTTCACACGACAATAATTTTACACGTGAAAAAGAATTTTAAAAAACTAAAAAAATAAAAATAAATATATTACAAACTCCACAATATATACGAAAATAATATTAATTACAATAAAACAAAATTAACGTAATTAAATTATATAATCATTACATCTCGAGATGTGTGACACCAATTATTTTCACAAAACATTAAAAATAAAAATGAATTTGATGATTGCAATTAGAACAGTTGACTTAGGAAAAAAAAAAGAACCTTTTTCATACGTACATCATATTTAATCACAACATATATTGTCATTAATCTATAAAAAAAAAATCTTTCGGATTGAAATCTTTTTCATTCATATAAACGGCCTTCTTGTTCAAAAATACAAAGAGAATAAAATTCTGATTTTCTCAAGTCATATTGTTTCTTGTTGATCATATTTTTTTCTCTCAAGATTTTGACACCCTCATCTTTACAACTTGTTTACCGTTTTTAAGTGAGGGGTTCAACACTCCACCATGGTCTTTATACCTTGTTTCTCCTCTCCTCGAAGACTCTTTCTTTGGGAAATGGTTACTTATGTCTTTTCAAAAATCAAATTTCTTACATATCACTTGGCCTTTTAAGTTCAGTTCGTCTGATACCTTTAAACCCAGTTTAAACCCAGTTTCGCTGACACTCTAAGCTCAATTTTAACTAGCACCCCAAGATCAAGTTTCTCTTTAGTATATCGATCAATTTGATAATTTTAAGTTTCATGCTCATCTTTTTTTTCTCCATTTTCAAAACCTAAACGAAATTAATATTTTTATTTTTACTTATTTTTTATTCTGATAATATAAAAATATCACTTTATCATATTATTTAGTAAAATCAAAGTATCAACCACATTTTATTCAAATATTTCACTTCATTTCTGATTTCATTATCTGTCATTTTTCTATTATAGTTTTTCTTCCATTATATATCACGGTTTCTTTTCAAGACCAACGTTTCAATTACAAAAATCATAATATTGATCTGTAGACGTATTTTTTTTAAAATTAAAAAATAATAGAAATCAAAATAAATCATTTGAATATATTTTGTCATCATTCACATATTCAACTTTTAATATTAGTTACAAAATGATTAATATAAAAAATATTTTTAATATGATAACAAGACTAAGTATTATTTATCTTCTTCTTTGCAGTTTGAGACTACTCCTGCTTCTAGATCTCTTCAACTTTTGCAACTTTTTATTTACGCGTTGCTGATTTGATAGAATGCTTTTTACTTGTGTTATAATGTATGATCTTTTAAAAGAAATTGTATTTTTATTATTATACAATGATAGACACTGCAAGTAAGAGAAAGGATTTACATAAACATAACTTTTCTTGTAAAGAAATAAATAATTAATTAAAAGAAAGAAATTAATTATGCAAAAAAAGTTAAGGCTTCCAAAATTTGTCAATTTTAATAAAAGGATAAATAAATAAATAAACATATACATAAAGTATATGATAAAGTAAAAATTCAAAAGTGTATTACTTACCCACTTGTAAATTAGTTCACTGGCTAGTTTTTTTTTTACATTAATTTTTTTATCGAAATGTGATAAAAACATGACTGCCTGTCAACACAAGAAAATGTTTAAATTATGAAAAGGTTACAAATATTTTAGTGAACATTTTAGGGTCTATGAAGAAAACAAATTAGTCATATGATTAGAGAAATCTTACATTTCCAATGCCACTATTCTTTAGATGTTTGATCCTATCATGGTACTCTAGGTCTATCTGCACAACAAAAATAATGAAATGAGATTCTAAATAATCTTAAGAAAAATAACAACATAAAATATTATATTGCTGCAAATTCAATATACATCATTCAAAATCTTCAAAAATTTTGTGCGTATAGTTAGATCTGGTCAAGTCAATTCTTTAATACAGTTAGCAATCGATGATCTAAAAACTCTTGTGGTTTCCTACAAAATTATTGGTGAAAAAATTATTAGAATTTTTTCTACCTAGACATATTAAAAAATACGGTTTAATAAGGAATATTAAGTTTGTTTATTATAAAACAACTTAAACCTAAGTTTATAATTTTCATAGTCACTTTATTTATAAAAATCATCAACTTTTTTTTTTATCGAGGGATTCTTTTACACGCTCAAGGATCCGTAATAAATTAAGTATTAAAAATTAAAAATTAAAGATTAATTAACCACATATTCTGAAAGGATATTGGTAAAAAGTAGAACTGTCAAATTAGTTTATTTAATAGACTGTGGCCCTAACCCATGTAGGTTGGACAAAAAAACTCACAGGACCAAAAAGATATTTTATTGAAAAAGTCTACAGGACTAAAAACCCCAAAAACCCTATGGGTCAGGGCTAGCCCATAAACCTTTCTTTTTACCAATTTTACATACAGAAATATAAAAGAGTGTTGCTCCCTTCACCTCCTCAAATGCTCCCTACACCTCTCCAAACAATTTTTAATTACAAAATCACCCTTTTTACACATGTTTCCTACACCTCCTCACCTTTTTTAATTCTAAAAATATCATTTTTACTTTTATCATTTATCTTTTTTAACTTTTTCTTAAAATCCTAATATTTTATTCTTTTAGTACCTCTGAAAATAAAATTTTGCCAGTTTTTTTTATGCAAGCAAATGCTCCACAAGATTCTGACGTTGTTGACTTGGGTATAAGTTATGATGCAAGCATTTTCCAAAATGCTTAACCCAATAATTCTAGGATTAGAAAAGTATTGCTGCCACTATAGTTTGTATTACGATTAGCGTTTTACATCTTATTAGTCGCAGACTTGTAAAGCTTTTACGAAGAAAATATCGTGGCTCACTGAAAAAAGAGAGGTGGAAAAAAAATGGAGCTAATAATAGTAATAAACATGTTGTCTGATTTTGGTTTTAGACCTCATGATTCTTTTAATATTTTGTAGGAATGCCAAGGGAAAAACAACACTGTATTCGAAGATGACCCATGTCCGAGTGTTGAGAAAACGTCAAGATGCACATCGTTATTAGTTCTCAACGGAAATTGACATCCGTTTACTCTTTAACGGATCTGAATATCCGTTGATGGATTTTGAGATCCGTTTAAGTGTTATTCTTCCAGGGGTAAAATCATCATACCAAACTATACCAAACAGACCACTCACATAAGGCATTTTGCAAGCACCAAAGAATAAGAAGTTACTACATGGACCCCAGGGAGCAACCAGTTAGTACAAGAGAAAAACACCACCATGTTTCATCCATCAAATTACTACTAAGATAAAAATAAACAATGTTCCATTTGTCAGATTCAGTACAAGACAACACCAGAATCACTGCTCATTGACATCCGAAGATGTTTCTTCTCCGCAAGCTTTATCAACACAACATAAGTATACCAGTAATTATAACCTGCACACAAGTAATTAAATAAGGCTAAACATTCTAATCCAATTTATCTTGGTCTGATCTAAAATTCACAATTTTCTGCATTCAGAACATTCTAAACCAATTTATTAAACTCCCAAATGGTTGAAAACCAAAAGGAATAGTAGAAGTGTACAACCGAAATAAGTCTAAAACCAATTTATCTCACCTGGTATTGTTCTCTCTAGGATCATAATGTCATTCATACAGAAACATATATATATATATATATGAAACATAGATCATTCAGATTTTATTGCTTCACGTGACAAGTTCATGAAAAAATTAAACATGCGCCAGTGGGAAACATGGATCAGCAGATTTTATTGATTTTGAAAAGACAACATATTAAAATCATGATATTAAAATTATTTATCAATATATGAAAAGACAACAACATAAAGCATAATACTTAATTTGAAAATTTAAACGAAAAAAAGAATGTTATCTTAATCAGAAAAAAAGAATATCCCACCCATTCAATACACAGAATGCAGGCTGCAGGAGTTCAATAAAACAAAAAAACAAAAAACAAAACAAAAGGCAGAAAAAACAAAATGGATCATTAGTAACAAGAAAGAATCCAAGTTTGGAAGCAAGTAAACACCAAAGAGGAGCAGCAATACCAATATAAACACAGCAAAAGTATTTTTAATAGCAAATTACTCTCAGAATTTCATGTACATCACGTGTCCTTTTCTATAAAAATGATGTTTAGTGCTGAAATGCAACCTGCGGTGCCACACATGATACATAGAGTCTCACTTTTATATATAGAATTTTCATATTCATGTTATTTAGATTCAAATTAAAAGTCAATTTCGCACTCAATAAGGCTGGGCTCTAAAATACTCAGGGTGACGACTGCAAACTAAGCAAAATGAGAAGCAGCACAACTCACCTTGATTTCACAATATGTTTCTTTCAGTTGATTTAACATTAAGGTATCTATAGGCTTTCTGAAAACATCTGTACGAATTTGTGGCCAAGTCTGGTGATGTCTTTGGGTCCAGAGAAGCCCCCTTCTTATATCCTGAAAGTATGAAGTTGTAATTTATATAATGACTTAAAAAACTACCAAAATATACAAAATTTGGAAAATAAAATGTCACTACATAATTCAAAGAATTATAATATGAAAATCTTCATAAAAAGAAGCAAATTGAAAATGGCAACATATTACATAATGAAGAATCAGTATACATTGGCAAGGACGGTTTTCTTTAGTTGGGTTGGACAGTTTTCTGTTATGTTTGTTACGCTGTTTTGTTTCTGTTAGGTCATGAAAGCTATGTCCATCTCTTTACTCTATACAAAGAGAGTTCTTGTAAATCTGTTATTAGTAATACAAAATTAGCCTCTTATTTATGTTTCTTGTTTCCTCCTCTTTTCTCTTTCTCTCTATACTCTAATATGGTATTAAGAACCTAAAGATCCATTATGGCTGAAAATCCTCCTCAACTTCCCCTTAATCTGTTGCTTTCATAAAAATTTCAGAGAAAACCTAGATGATTCCAAGTTCTTGCTCTGGCAGCAACAGATGGAACCATGCATCAAATGACATCATTTTCAAAACACTGTAGATAACTTATCTATTCCACCTCTATTTCTTTCTTAGTGAAGCAGATCACGCTGCTAGAAAAATCAATCTAGCTCATGGTGCCTAGGAACAATAGGAACAAGATCAAATGCTACTGACATGGTTAAGTCTATGTTATCACAATTCTTTCTGTCAGATTTGGGATAAAGTGCATCTGTATTTTTATAAACAGATGAGAGAGCTGGAGTGTGCCAACTTGCACTAAACTACATTCCATTACTGTTGAGAATAGTTCGGAATTTCTTCTACAGCATTGGGTGACTATCTTGCCTTTGTGGGTAATCATGTTTCCCTTCAACAACACATTGATGTGATTCTTGAAGGTTTACCTCAAGACTATGAATCTATTATTGAAAGTAAGTTCGGACCTCTTTCTATTGAGGAAGTTGAAGCTCTTCTTCTTGCATATGAGATATCAAAAGCTCTTCTAAGATATCAAAAGCTCTTCTAAGATATCAAAAGTGCTTATCACTTCTGTTAGGAGGTTGAAGGTATATGAGAGACGTAAGAAACGTGAATAGCCTAACTGCCTTGCCAGTTAGGAAGGGCGGGAAATAACTTCATATAAATAGTTTTAGAATAAACTTTTTATATAGCTTTTGATTAATTGTGAATTTTGACAGGAATTGTTATCCTGTGGGAGAGGTTAGGCTCTCTTTGTTTCTGATATATTGCACTTTGGGTTATTGTTAATAAAAGGAGGAGGTTATTTATCAGTTGATAGTGTGTGTTTGGTGTAGTCTGTGACTGTTTGTGAAGGTTTCTTGAGAAGAAACCTATCAATTTGGTCCGACCTGCCAGATCCCAAATTGAGCGAGAAATCCAAAAATGGAGGTAACCACTGAAGGAAGACTGGAGGCATTGGAGATTACGATGGAGGGGATGAAGGCGGAGTCCGCTGCCGTACGAAGGGATTTGCAACAACTAATGAGGATGATGGGGGCTCAGACGAATAACAACGATGACCAGTCGGATGGAAGTCAAGCATCCGTAAATGGGAATCAGCGGAGGCGCGAGGAGGAAAATGGAGGTAGAAGAAACGACGATCCACCGGAGGTACAGAGTAATTGGAGGAAGAAGGTGGACTTACCCACGTTCGAAGGCGTAGAACCTCTCAGTTGGATCAATCGGGCGGAACGGTTCTTTGATATTCAAAAAGTGGCGAAAGAGAAGGTAAATCTCGCCTACATAAGCATGGAGGGTAGCACGAGTTACTGGTTCAAGTTCTGGAGAGAGAAGGCCATAAATCATTCGTGGGAGGGTTTGAAAATAGCCATGATTGGCCGTTTTGGAGGCGGATATCGGGGATGTCGAGGACGCTGCACGCCGAGCCAGAGGAGGAAGTTGGAATGGGTTCAAGAGCAGTCAATCGGGGCCGCGAGCGATGGGGGTGGTATCGCGTAACGAAATCCCGAGACCCAGCACGAGTCGCCCAGGAGGAATGGAGAGTGTCGGTTCAGTAAGGAGAGAGGGCGTCGCGACGAACGACAACGCGAGATCTAGCAATGTTGGGGGAAGTGATAACAGGGGAAGATTGGTGAGAAACCTTCCCTATCCGGAATTCTTGAAGAGAAAAGAAGAGGGTCGATGTTTTCGTTGTGGGGGTCCGTTTGCCCCTGGACACCATTGTCCAGAGAAGAGTTTATGGGTGGTGCTCCTGGCGGAGGATGAGGAAGAAGAGGATAATGTAGAAGTAGTCGACGCTGACCAGAAGCCCATGGAATTGTCGGCGTGCTCGGCGGAGGGGATAACGCAGCCCAAAACGATGAAACTAGTAGGGCGGATTGGAGACAGAAGAGTACTGGTACTCATCGACAGTGGCACTAGCCACAACTTTATTAGTCGGACACTGGTGGAGGAGCTGAAGCTGCTGATAACGGACACACCCCCTTATCAAGTAAGTCTAGGTGATGGGCATCGAAAGAGAACACGAGGGTACTGTGAGAAGGTGATGATTACGTTAGTTGGGACCGACGTTGAAGAGAGGTTCCACTTGTTTGAGTTGGGAGGTGTGGATGTCATCTTAGGGGTGGAATGGTTGGCAAAGTTAGGAGAAGTGATGCTTAACTGGGGGGAGATGACTATGGTGTATAAACAAGGTAGCGAGAAGGTGACTATTAAAGGAGATCCGACTTTGGCTAGACGAGTGGTGAGGCCCAAGTCTTTATTAAAAATTACAGAGGTGGAATCCTGGACCTTGGTGTGGGACCTGGGTCACGTGGAAGAGAAAGAAGAAACAGTAGTATGTCAGGGGCTGTCTGAAAAACAACAGGCAGAGATGGAGAAAATTCTAGACTCACATTCCGGTGTTTTTCAAGAAAGAGGTGGCCTACCGCCAAAAAGAAATATGGTGCACCGCATCACCCTTAAAGAAGGAGAAGCTCATGTAAATGTTCGACCTTATCGTTATCCGCATCTCTTGAAGGAAGAAATTGAGAAACAGGTTGCTGATATGTTGAAAGCAGGGATAATTCGACAAAGCATTAGCCCATATTCAAGTCCCGTTATTTTGGTAAAGAAGAAAGATGGCAGCTGGCGCTTTTGTGTGAACTACCAGGCCTTGAACAGAGCAACGATACCAGATAAGTTTCCCATTCCAGTAATAGAAGAACTCTTGGATGAGTTGAGAGGGGCTACCTATTTCTCAAAAATAGATTTAAAAGCGGGATACCATCAAATTCGGATGGGAGAGGAGGATGTGTGTAAAACAGCGTTTCGGACACATCAGGGCCACTACGAATTTTTAGTGATAAAATTCAGGCGGTCTTGGAATGGGAAGAACCGAAGAACCTAAAAGCTTTAAGGGGATTTCTTGGCTTAACCGGCTACTACAGACGTTTTGTACAGGGGTATGGATAAATTGCAAAACCCTTAACAGAGCTGTTGAAGAAGGGTAACTTTGTTTGGTCTGATCAAGCCACGACTACAATGACAAGGCTGAAGGAAGCTGTTACATCTGCACCGGTACTGACATTGCCAGATTTTTCCCAACCCTTTCATATCGAATGTGATGCTTCTGGGGGAGGAGTGGGAGCAGTGCTGACTCAAGGGAAAAAACCAATAGCCTTTTTCAGCAAGGCTCTATTGGAAAGGTCTTTAAGCAAATCGATCTACGAAAAAGAGTTGATGGCTTTAGTAATGGTTATTCAACATTGGAGGCCATACCTGTTGGGACAAAAGTTCATTGTACATACTGACCAGCGGAGCCTAAAATATTTGCTAGAGCAAAGAATAACAACTCAAAATCAACAAAATTGTATAGCAAAATTGATGGGATATGATTTTGAGATTGTTTATAAGGTGGGAAGTACTAACAGGGTGGCTGATGCCCTGTCCAGAAGAGGGGAAAGAGGTGGGGAAGAAAAGGAACTGCAAATGATTGCTAGGCCATACTGGTAGGACTTTCAAGAAGTCCTCAAGGAGGTGGAGCAGGATGAAGGGTTAAGAAAAGTGATATCCGAAATCCAAAAGGATCCGAATTCGCATACGGCTTATACGTTGGAGCATGACAGGTTGCATTACAAAGGAAGATTGGTAATATCCGCCTAATCTGTGTGGATTCCCAAATTATTGGCTGAGTTTCATATGACCAGCACAGGAGGTCATTCAGGGGTCTACAAAACTTACAGGAAGGTGGCCCAATCTCTGTATTGGGTGGGAATGAAGAAGTCCGTTACTAACTTTGTGGCTGGATGCTTGGTGTGCCAACAACACAAGTACTTGGCAGCTTCTCCCCAAGGGTTGTTACAGCCCTTACCTATACCTCACGCTGTTTGGGAAGAGGTGAGTATGGATTTTATTTTGAAGCTGCCAAAATCACAAGGTTATGATGCAATATTGGTGGTGGTTGATCGCTTGAGTAAGTATGCACATTTTTTGTCACTCAAACACCCTTATTCAGCGCGGACAGTGGCAGAGGTGTTTGTTAAAGAGATAATGAGATTACATGGGATTCCAGTTTCGATTGTCAGCGATAGGGATCCCTTATTCCTCAGCTTGTTCTGGAAGGAGCTGTTTAAGATGCAAGGCACCCAACTCAGGATGAGTACAACTTATCACCCTGAAACAGATAGTCAAACAGAAGTTTTAAATCGGATTGTGGAGGGTTATTTACGTTGTTTCTGTTTTGAACAACCAAGAAGTTGGAATGCAATGCTGCCCTGGGCCGAGTACTGGTATAACACCAGTTAGCAAGGAGCAACCAGATGCACCCCTTTCGAAACTGTTTATGGTAGGGCTCCCCCATCTTTGAGTAGATTTGTACCAGGAGAAACATCCATGGAGGCGGTGGCTCAGGAGCTAAGAACAAGGGATGAAGCACTTAAGCAATTAAAGTTTCATTTAACTCGAGCCCAAGATTTGATGACACAGCAGGCGAATAAAAAGAGGAGGCCCGCGGACATTAAGGTGGATGATTGGGTCTATCTTAAGATCAGACCTCATAGGCAGAGTACCATGCCAGTGAGACTGCATCCAAAGCTGTCAGCACGGTATTTTGGGCCGTTTCAAGTGGTGCAACAAGTGGGAGCAGTGGCTTTTAGACTGAGATTGCCAGAATCTGCTAGGATCCACTCAGTGTTTCATGTATCCCAACTGAAAAAGGCAATAGGTGACAAGATGGTGGAGAAGGACTTGCCTTCTGAACTGCAGGGAGAAGGCCCAACATACTGGCCTGTGAGGATTCTAGACAGCAAGCAAGTGCAGCAAGGAGATGAGCTGTCAAAGCAAGTTCTGATGGAGTGGCAAAAAGGAGGAAAAAAGGGTGCAACATGGGAAGACAAAATCACCATCCAGGATCAATATCCTGACTTCAACCTTGAGGACAAGGTTGCTGAAAAAGAGGAGGGTAATGTTAAGAGGCTGAAGGTATATGAGAGACGTAAGAAACGTGAATAGCCTAACTGCCTTGGCAGTTAGGAAGGGCGGGAAATAACTTCATACAAATATTTTTAGAATAAACTTTTTATACAGCTTTTGATTAATTGTGAATTCTGACAGGAATTGTTATCCTGTGGGAGAGGTTAGGCTCTCTTTGTTTCTGATGTACTGCACTTTGGGTTATTGTTAATAAAAGGAAGAGGTTATTCATCAGTTGATAGTGTGTGTTTGGTGTAGTATGTGACTGTTTGTGAAGGTTTCTTGAGAAGAAACCTATCAACTTCACAATTATAACATATCAAACACATTTTACTGACAAGGATTAATAAGAACATTTAAGAGATTTCATGATCCGCCACATTCGGTTTCTGCCAGTCAAAGAAGGGAGCTAAGAAGAAATTTTTTTTCACCAAAATCCTAAGGGGGCAACTGAGATAATGATGGGTCCATTTTTGTAGCTCTTTTCCACAGTAAAAGTTCAATCCTTTTAGATCAAAAGAGGGGAAAAGAATAACGGCTTATGCAACACCTAACTTACTGTCTTTGACAAGAAAATGCTGCCATGGATCTCATTGCAACCGTGTGGATCCTCATACACCCTCTTCACACTTGGTTTCCTAATATCCATGCACCAAAGTTGCAAATGAAGAATGATACGCATACAGACAAGTTTTTACATACTTTCCTTCAAGAAAAAACAAATAAACCCTTGACCTTTGTCTAAGAATACATTGGATAGCATTTTCTGCAGGGGTCTTGATGAACTGGGTCACAAAAATCTTTAGAAAAAAACACGAAAAGTATTTGAAAGAAGCTAACCTTGATTCTTCTTTGCCGTCTGTACCACCGCTGCCGTCAGGTGTCGTTGACTCTACTTTGTGCTGTCGTTCACTGTGTGCTGCCGTCCACCATGCGCCGTTGTCTGCCGTGGACTCTGTACTGTCGTCTACCGTCGACCTATGTTGTGGTTGCTAGCTCTTAAGCAAGTATTTGATCAGAGAATAAGTAAGGGTCGAAAAAAATATATATAATGTTTTGGGGGTTAGGGCTAACCCGACCCTAATTGAATTCCAACCCATTTTCTAGGGTTGTGGGACCAGGGGCTTTACAAAATCCCCTTCTAACGTGGGTAAAAAATAATGGGTTAATTGAAAGAGAGGTCAAGGTTGGCCTTGGGGCCAAAGAAAAACGTTGACAGCTCTAGTAAAAAGAGACAACTTCTTAAGCTTATTAATGACTGGTTTTTCTTGTTTTTTAAGATTGGCATTCTTTTGAACAACAACTTCAAACTGAACCATGACGTTCACCACTGACAAAATTATTTTAGTGAGGTTTTTCTCGTTTATTTTCCTCTTTTTTTCTATTTGAAAAGGATCGTTGATTTCTTTATCCTTTTCATCTTGTACTCCCTAGATATTTCATTTAACATTTAAAAATGCATAACAACAACCTTTTAAAGAAACACTAATCTTAAAATCAATTCTAAATCAAATCAACAATAAAATACCTCGTAATTGCTCTTACTAATTATATTCATCATCTCCATACAAGAAGAAATGTATGGACAAAAAATAATAAAAAGTGATTGAAGTGAAATTTCTTTTATATTGAAGTGAATTCTAAGCCAGATATCTTATTATTATATTACTATATTGGATTTTTGAGGACAAAAGATTTAGATAATAATATCGTAATTATTTTTAAATAATTTAATCAATATCAAAATATGGTTTAATAATTTGGAGAAAATTATAAAATTTATCAATATCAAAATATTTAAATATTAGTAAACAACTTAAAGATATATTAAATAGTCTATTATTCGAAAGACAAGATAATTTTGAAAATATAAGATGATATTAAAAGGTATCAATATCTTGTTTGAATAGTTAAATTAATATTAAAATTACATTCAATTTCTCAGTTTCTATTTTAAATGTTAAGCTGTTTTTCTAGTTTTTTTTGTACAATTTGATTCTGATTTATAAAAATTATTGTAATTTGTTTAAAACCATTTTTAAAATTAAAAAATATATTTAAGTTATATATACATTGATGTAGTTAAAAATATTTGTGAAATTCAAATACAAATTTAAAATTATATTTGTTTTGACCTCGTTCTTAATTTTTCAAGTTTACAGTTTAAATCTTAGTACATTATTTGCAGCCTAAATATATGTGTGTTTGAGACAACATTTTTCATGTAAAAAGTTAGATTAAAGGTTAATTAAATATTATATTATTTGAAAAATGTTTTTAAATTATATATTAGATATTATATTTCGATCTCATTTTATTCAAAGATTTCTCCTCATTTCTGATTTCATTATCTATCATATTTCTATTATGGTTTTTCTTCTAATATATATCACGATTTTTTTTTTTCAAGACCAATGTTTCAAAATCATAATATTGATATGCAGACGTACTTTTTTAAAAATTAAAAAATTATAGAAATCAAATAAATCATTTGAATATATTTTGTCATCATTCACATGTTCAACTTCTAATATCGGTTACAAAATGATTAATATAAAAAATATTTTAATATGATAACAAGATTAAGTATTATTTATCTTCGACTTTTCAGTTTGAAACTACTCCTTCTAGATGTCTTCAACGTCTCCAACTTTTTATTTATGCGTTGTTGACTTGTTAGAACACTTTTTACTTGTGTTCTGACATTTGATCTTTTAAAAGAAATTGTATTTTTATTATTATACAAGAATCCACACTACAAGTAAAGAAAGATTTACATAAACATAACTGTATGTAATATAATAAGGGATCGAACGGTTAACATCCAGAAAAGTTCGGTCTAGCTACAATAGAAGCGCCAGTTAATCAGGTCAAATGGTTTTATTAATAATGGACCGAAATTGGGTCAGCGTCTAAAGTTATTAGGCCAATAGTCCAACAGAGGATAAATAGTCAAGGATAACTGATTAAAGATATTGATAAGTTTTTACCGAATCTAAAGGTAAGTGTGTTTTTATTTTATTGGGCCTACATCAATTTAGGATCCATGAGATGACTTATAAATACAAGGTTAGGACCAACAACCAGGTACGCTCAACTCACACTTTAATATATTCTACTCACATTCAACTCCTACTCTCAAATACTCAAATAGTGATAGCCATTCACTGAGTATTCAATTAAGAGCCAAACTACATCCTTAACTTGGGCGTCAGAGTGCCTTTTGCAGGTGCCTTCCCCTCTCCACCTAGAGGGCAACTGAACGGTCCATACTGAAGAAGACCGAGCGGCCCAGATTAAAGGAGAGCAAACAGCTAAACTAGAAGACAATCGAGCGGCCTACGCAGAAGAACGAACAATCATAAAGGAATAAGGAAGGCATGCGATTCAGGCGATCTAGGCGGCCAAGGGCAAGGAAGAAACGTTAGAACAGGTTAGTCTCTCGGTCTTATAAATTCATACAGAAACATTTTGGCGCCCATCGTGGGGCCGAGAGCAAGTAGAAGAAACCCAAATGGTGACCACGAGAGCATGGACGAACAATAGTGGTAGCACAAATGCAAGAACAAAGGCAGACTCAAGCACAAACCATGCAGGAGCAACTACAAGCATAGGCGTAGGTTCAGCAAGAGATGCAGCGAAAGCATGAAGAGGAGATCACAATGCTAAGAAACGAACGGGCTCGTCGGGTACAATCTGAGCAGCACTCGATGTCGTCAGCCCAGTGGGATCGTACTGGTGACATTGGAACCCACCATGACCAAGAGAAGTCTCACCACACCAACCCGAGCGATAATGCTAATGGTAATGCTAACTTCCAACACCTCTGTGGACCATAAGACCAATCGCTCTACTACCCTTCACGTCAGCAATCATGCAGACACCCATGCCGGAGAAAGCTACTCCCACATTTGACAAGTATGACTGCTCAACTGATCCAGATGATCACATGAGAGCATTCGTCAATGCAATGGCATTTTATTCTAACAGTGACCCATGTTGAAAATAGAATGACTTAGTTTCTCACACCAAAAGAGGGGTGGGGGGGGGGAGTGAATTATTGAAACTTAAAATCAGAGTCTTTTAAAAATCTTTTTCACAAAAGGATGATCTTTCAAAACTTTCTTGAAACGCACAGAATAAGATTTTTCAAATGCAGCGGAATATAGTTGACTATGTAAAAATTAAAGTCGACTTTGAAAATAAAAGTGCAGGGATAGAGAGATCAAACACAAGTTTTTATACTGGTTTGGCCAACCTACCTACATCTAGTGTCCTTCCAATCCCAGGAAGCAAATGCACTATAATGATTAAGGTTTTTACAACAAGGCTTTTATAGCGACCTCCACGTCAAAATATAAATCATTTCTCTAACCCTCTAATCAAATTATAGGCATAGACAAACAAAGACCGGGAGCAAGAAATCCCCTTCTCCTGTCGTCTTCAACCCTTTGAGAAACACTCAAAGTCCAAAACGCCACATGTCCTCTTCCTGTAGTCACAACAGGGCAAACGCCAATCTTCACAAGGTTGAGAAACAATGATCACGAGACAAACACCTCAAAGTGAAGATTGATCATTCAGTCAAAGCACTTAATTCACTAGTGCAGAATCGCTCCTTAACGTCACCCCATAAACGTCGGTTATGATGTTGAGTGACGTATATGATTGACCGATGGTATTTTAGTAAATAAGTTAGCGATATGGACATCGGTTTCGATATAAATCGACGTCTATAATAATGTATACGTCAATTTTACCACAAACTAACGTCTATATTGCTGCAATTAATGCGATTCACTTACCACGCAGGAAAATAGACGTCGCGTCTTCCAGCACCGACGTCCAAATGGCCTGAAAAAGGCATGTGAAAAGTCTATTGAACGTCAGTTTATACAGGGGATGACGTTTATATGGCTGCAATTAATGTGATTCAACCACCGGTAGGCAAAATAGACGTCTATTTGTTCAGGACCGACGTCTATAAGCTTATAGACGTCGGCGCCCCAAGGTCCCCGTCATCTACTGGACTGACCGGATACTGGAACGTCACTTTGTTCAGCGCTTGAGATGTCACTACCCTTGCATCCGACGTCTAAATGGCCTGAAAAAGGGCAGGTGAAAAGTCTATTGGACGTCGGTTTATACAGGGGGCCGACGTCTATATGGTTGCAATTAATGCGATTTACTTACCTGCAGGCAAAATAGACGTCCATTTGTTCAGGACCGACGTCTATAAGATTATAGACGTCGGCTCCCCCAGGTCTCCGTCGTCTACTCGACTAACCGGATACTGAAACGTCACTTCGTTCAGTGCTTTAGACGTCACTACCCTTGCATCTGAAGTCTAAATGGCCTGAAAAAGGCAGGTCAAAAGTCTCTTGGACGTCAGATTAGTGAGGTAACCGACGCATTGGACGTCAGATTCGTGAGGTAACCGACGCATCATTTCATGTTTAAGTAACCGCGAACTCGCAGTTACGCGCATTGTCTTCTTCCTCTCCGTTTCTCTCTGTCGTAGTTACGCACACAATCTTCTTCCTCCTCTCCTTTTCTCTGTCTTGCGGTTAAGCATTGCAGATGCGTTTTTCTTTTTTATTTCAACCATTTAAACTTTGGTTTAGTCCGATTAAATTGGTTTCTTCATCATATATCATCTACTAACCGATTAAAATGTGTTTTAGTGTAGTTTTGATCCTCTCTTTGGGTAACGTAGTACAACATTCTCCCATTGCTAGCTTCCTCAAAAGAAAAACGACGTCTTTTGTATGTTTCATGGTGTTTCGACCCAAAATGGAACTTGGGTCGTTGCCTAGTTTCGACCCAGGTTTGGTTTCGGGTTGAAATGTCATGAGATATGCAAAAGACGAAAGCTTTTTTTTTGTGGGGAAGCTAGCGAAGGGAGAGTGTGGTACTAGGCTATCGAAAGACAGGATCGAAACTGCACTAAAACACAACAGCTATATTAGACGTCGGTTAATGCTATGTCAGACGTCTATAGTGAAGATAGACGTCGGCTAGTGCATAGGCCGACGTCTATATAGCCCATTACACGTCGATTTTGGCATATTCCGACGTCCATATAGACGTCGGGGATGGCGTGAACTAACGTCTAAATAGACGTCAGTTATATGGAATTTCGACGTCCCATTGACGTCACCCGTATAGACGTCGGTTGGGAAAGTGACGTTAAAAGCCCAAATTAACAAACGTTAAACAGCGTTTTTCCACTAGTGATTCTTGCGGTTCAAGTAATAACCAAAGATGAACACCACATTCTTCTTTATGGACTCTTGGAGCTTTCACACGTTCTGCAAGAGATCAATAATCTGAAAGAAATCAATCAAATCGTTAGAATCACAAAAAGTTTCTACAGAATTCAAATTCGCGTCTATATATAGTTTTCCATAAAGTTGAAGGTCCTAAGTTGACTTCACTACTAATAGAGTCGAATGTACTCAAACAGGTATAATAGTTAGTAGCAGTCAAAGCAAATTAATTGATTATACAATTAATGCGGTTGATTCCCAATTAATGCTTAGTCAAACATATTAAAAATATAGCCGTTAGACATGACAAGCACTAACAGAATTTTAAAACATAACTAACTTAGTCGAATAGCTTGCGCACACAATCGACTATACAACAATTCAATGCAGTTTTAAAAAATTTTCTCTTCAAAAATTCACACAGCACACTTTAAAAAAGTTTGTGCAAAGCCACGAGTTTTAATCGACATACTTCATAATGAAGTCGACTTAAAACTGCTATTTTGCCACACAATTAAAGTTCAACAAAAGTGCATGTGATTTTTCTTTTCTAAATTATATGTCATGCATTCACAGATAAAATCTCAATTATATAACACAGTGAATAGCAATGATCATCACATAAACAACACAAACATATTCTCAAATAATCATAATCATGAAAGCAATGAACATGTAACACATAACTGTTAAACTCACTTTTAGTCGCATCAAAGCCAACAAACTCAGTTTCCCCACTAATGTAGTAGAGGGATAACCAAGGATCAATCCAAGGACTCAACTATGATTAAGTCTAAAGTGTATAGTTAAATCTTGCTTTTATTTTTAACTAGCTAACTACTAAACAGGTGGGGACATTAAATGAATAAAACTGAAATTTAAAAGGAAAAGAAAATCTAAAATCTATAAACTGTTTAAAAGAAGAAAGAACTTGAATTGAAATAAAAAAATAGAACTCTAAACTACCTATGATAGAAACAACAACAGAAGCTAATATGAAAATTTAAATGCAACTAAAATGATCTTAAACTAATGAATCTGAAACTAAAATAAACCTAGATACCAACCTATGAAACCAATGAACAACTAAATTTCCTAATTATATGCATATTCTAAAAAATGTAAATGTCAATGCAAAGAGAAGATCATCATATATCAAAATCAAATGGTAGATAAAGTAAAATCACAATCTGAACTAAACTACTAAATAGAACAAAATTGTTGGATAAAAGTCACAAAGCTGAAGTAAATTTGCTTGAAATGGCCTATCAAGTGATTGATTATTATACAGGAAGACATCTAGTTCATAAATTGCCCACCTCGGGGACCCAAGTTCTAATATAGAACTAAAAATGAATAACAATCAATTGATTTACCAAGGTTAGCTCCTCCGGTTATCCTCTTCAGCTCCTCCGATCAGCCTCTGCCTTTTTTTGCTTCGCTCAAGAGCCCTAGCTTTTTGGGTGCGTTCTCCTTTTCTCTACCCTAGCTCTAGTTCGAAGAAGTGCTTTTCTTTTCAAATGAATTGCTACATCAGGACCCCCAAGGAAGGTAGCAGCTGCCAAGTCATCCAATACGCAACAAAACTGTGTCGTTCCACTTAAGCCATGCTAGCCAACAACCCACTCTTCTTCAATCAGTGTTAGAGGCCCAAATAGTTGCAGCAATCCAATTCAACGCTTTCAATGGCCCAATTTTCTAATAATCAACAGCTTTAAATGTCCAAAATTAGCAACCCAAGCAGTGGCCCAATCTAACCAATCTAGTCAGCAGAAAAGCTCAATTTTAAAAGCAGCGCATTGAGAAATCAGCCAAGCAGTAGCTTCACATACCAAAATTGGAATCACCCAGCGGCCCACTTATTTCAGCCATTTCCCAGCAACCCAAGTGATTCCCAACTACATCGTTTTGCTTTCGGCCCAATTCCATGCTAGCAGCCCACTTCAACCCGTGCAATGGCAGTCCTATAATTCAGCAGCAACATCAAATCTGCCACCCCAATTTCGGAAACAGCGGCCCAATCAATGTTCAGCCATCATCTCTAGCCCAATGCATAATGTTTCAAATTTCCAGCATCAGCCCAATTCACTTTCTGCAAATAAAAAAAATTCAATTAAGACTAGAATGCTAAACAACCAAAAATAGGATATTTAAGTAATTACAAAAAATAAAAAATATATAAGTAAGCAAAAATATAGAAAAGAGTTTTCATTAAAAGATTTTCCTAAAAAATACTAATTTCCTATTTATTAACAAACACTAAAAAATGTATTCCTAAAAATCAAATTTTAACTACAATTTTATAAAACTAAAGAATTTAAGAAATAACCTAAAATTATCCTAATTCTAAACAATTAAGAACTAAAAGAAACTAAGAAATACTTCTAAGTCTAGAAAAAGATGCAAAAACTGAGAGTTATCACACACCCACACTTAGACAACTGCCCTCTTAGGCAGGTACAAACTAAAAAGAAAAAGAAAAAGAAAAAGGAAAGACTCAATCTAAAAAGGAAAAGATCAAAGACAAAACAAAGAACCTCTAAATTCTATTTAAGCTTACTCAAACCTGTCAAACCACATCAATTCTAGCTATTTCATCAAATCAGAACCGCACAAAAGTATTCCTAACTTCAAACTCAAGCTTAAGCAATTCCAGCAAGTATAACAGCTCAATCCAATAAAAATCAGCAAAGTCAACATAGAGAAAAGTAACAGTCAGCCTCAACCTCACAGGATGTAGTGTATGCACTCAATCACTTAACTGTTTAAAATATCTCGTTTCACTCAATCATTACATGCTAACTATCATTCACAATTTTGAAAAGATTCTAAATGACAGGTGCTTGACTCAAAGTTTCTCTAAATCACTAGGTCTTAAATGACTTGTAATGTACATGGAATGAAATGGAAAAATAGAAAAGGATGGGAACTGAAATGAGTAGAGAAATGTGAAAAAGAAGAGAGAAAACTAGAACTCAGGAAAACTATTTCTTTCAAACTTTGCCCAGATGATGATTTTTTTTTCTTTCTTTTTCTCTGGTTCTCTTTCTATTTCATTCATTTCAGGTCTTTCTTTTACTCTCTTTTTCTGATTTTTCTCATTTCCAGTCCTGTTCTTTCTTTTTCAACCATACCAAAATTTTCAGCACATTTTTCTTTTATTTTTCACCTCTAGCCTCACTCTTTTCATGCACTCACCAAGTTCCAGACTTCTCCCTAAATCTCACAAGTCTCTAAGGTTGATTAGTGGTTGGGGGAAATGGCTTTAAATGGATGGAGATCAAAGAAAACAGGCTAAGGCTCAAATGAGGTGCAATGGTAAGAAAATCAAATGGGTAAGCTAAAATGGAAAAATGAAGGAGGCCTAGATCATATTCAAAGTTACCAAGAGCAAGAAAATCAACAAAGAATCAATGCAAAATCAGAATGAAAGCTAAACATGCATGTTATCACACAAGAAAGACAAAAGCTAGTCCAAAATCTCTCAAGGGTTTAAAAATTTTTAAAATTGACTTGCTACTCATCCTATGCAAAAATTACCAAATTGAAATGAACTAAAGACTGCAAAAATTAATGCTAGAACTACCTCTGCCCAAATCTAAAGCTAATTCTACTTTTGACAACTCTAATCTAAGAAGATGAAGCTAAAAATGAATGAATTTAGCAAGGAATGAAGATAAGCGTAAAATAGAACCTAAAAGCTCCTAGAAAGACCTAAACAGAATTACCGAAAGTTATATACAATATGCACAAACTAAGTCTAGACTATATGTAGCTAATAACAACACCTAAACTAAAGCTCTACTTAGAAGAACATCAAAAGGAAAAGAAACGAGCCTAAGAAAAGAATCAAGAAGGAACCTAAACAAATTCTAACAGAAACCATGAATGGTAAAAAGGAAAAACAATTCCTACTGGACAACTTAAAACAGAACCTAAGGCAGAACCCAGAAAAGAAAGACTTATAGCAAAACCTAATACCTAAAACAATTTCTAATTAAAAACTGAAACAAAACCTAATAAAAATAAAAAGAATCTAGAAACAAGACTACAAACAAATCATGAAACTAAAATGAAGAATAGAATCTACTCCAAAACTAAAACAGAACGAAAACTAAATTGAGGAAAAGAAAATAAAAATAAGAAAAGAATTGAATCCAAAAAAAAGAAAATTCTACAAACAGATTTAATGAAAATGAAAGAGACTAAGCTAAAACAACTTGAACCAAAAATTGAATGAATTTTAAAGACCTTAGAACTGTTAACAATAAAACTAAAAGCTAAACTAATTCTTATTTACAAACTAAAACAAATTATAAAAGGTATTTACAAATTAACTAAACCAGACCTAAACTAAAGGAAAAACAACTTCAGAAAAAAAAAAATTTACCCCTATTCTACATAAAATCAGATGCTAAACAAAGTTATTTACATCAAAACAAGACTTTTTACATCTATACCATCCCACCCCCACACTTAAGAGGGACATTGCCCTCAATGTGTGAGTGGGTAAGGCTCCTAAACAGCACAGAACAAAACTGATATATGTAATAGGTATATACAAGACAAACAACATCAGATATTTGCATAAGAGAAACTGAAAAACACAAAAATAGCTAGAATTGAACACTAACAGAACAAGTATATACAAATCAAACAGGACAAACATTCTCAGACTTATTTAAAAGAGAAATAAAAAAGAACTAAAATTGAAAAAGAATGCATATAACAGAATAAAACTAAGAAAACTAAACTCAACAGAGCACACAATGTATAAGAACAAGACTAAGAAAAGTAAACACAATAGAACAGAATTAAAAAGCTAAACTAAACTATAAAGCTACAAGTAAAAGAAAATCTAAAATTGGCCAAAGATCAATATTAATTCTTTTTAGTTTTATGAAAAACAACATATTTTCTATTCTACTATTTACTATGCTACTTAAAACTATATACATTACTAACAAAATTCTATAACTACAATTGAAAAGCAAGGGAAAGAAAAGGCTTATTGGTTTTTCTCCATTGTGTTCAGCTCCTCTGTGTAGAGTCTCCCTCCATGCACAGTCTTCCTCTTGCTCAACCATTTGTTCTAGCAGCATCAGCTCTTTCTCATCAGATGGTAGCTGCTTCTGAATGTTCAAATAGCCTTGCTGCAACAACCTCAGCTCTTCATTCAGTGCTGGCTGCTTCTGCATTTTCAACTCATCTTGTTGTAGCAATAACATCTTCCTGTTCAAGCCTTGTAGTTGGCTCTACATATTCAAGGCACTTTGAGCAATTTTGACACCATCTCCTGCCTTTACCAAGGCTACCATAATGCTTGTAGCTTCCTGCTCGTTTAACTCTGTTGCCATAACATCAAACTCAAAGTGAGCATGTGTATCCATAAAAACATGTGCAGTTATGTGAGAATCACTCATCAAATCCTCAAGCAAATCATCAAAATTCAATGCATTCAAATTAAAACACCCATCAGTAGGTGTGTTTATATGATTCACAAAATTCTCATCACCAATTTAGAATACCAGGCATGACAGTGAGAATATCAGGCAAGAGTTTCTCAAATTCAACATGCACAAGATTATCAACATTATTTTGCATCTCACTCAAACAAACAGGAAGTTCAAGTTCAGAGAAAACCTGTTCTTGCTTCTCAAAATTAACCCTCTATCCTCCACCAACACAACAACTGCATTATTAAATCTATCATAGAAATTGAGGTTAGTGCAAGGATCATGAACAACCATAGGTATGTCAATGTGTTCTATTTCAAGTGCTGAATCACAAGTGTGAGAATGCATAACAGGAACAGGGTCCAAGCAAGGATTTATTGGTTCAACTTTCAACCGATTAAAAACATTAAAATCAATTTGAACATCAAAGAACTCGATGGGAATACTAAGTTCAGAATAAACCTATGTTCTCTGATCACTAGCTGCCTCATCAGGGACATTTTCAGTCAGCTTTAACTCCACTTCATTAACCAGAACTACACTCTTGCTTCCAGGGTCTACCAACTCTTTTAATTCTGTTACAAGATCATGAACCATAGGGTTAGTATGTGCACAAAAATCCAGACTAGACATCCCGTTCATAAATTGCCCACCTCGGGGACTCAAGTTCTAATATAGAACTAAAAATGAATAACAATCAATTGATTTACCAAATCAAAATAGATTCAATTCCAAATCTACAAACAACAACTCACAAAAACTAAAAGAACATGAATTAAAATATTTTTTCCATTGATTGAACTCCTATCTGTCTCGAGAAGACATCTCGATCATTTATGCCCACCTCGGGTCGTACAATTCCAAAAAGGAATTTACAATGTGCAGATATCCGAATTCAAATCAATTTTCCTCAAATCAAAACACAAAAAATGGAAACATTGAAAAACGATCAACAAAACAGAATCATAAAGCACTAAACACAAAGAAACATCAAGAACATGACATATTATTAATGAGAAACAAAAATTACAACAAAAAGTATCGAACAAAACTCGCAATTGGAGCCACTGCGGGCTGTCACCACCATGATTAAGCGCTCCAAAAGCTCTAAGAACTTAGAGAAACGGGAACCTACTCCATAGAAAGCGTAAACCCTAATCTAAAACTGTAAAATTGCAGAGTGAAAAGTGTCTCTTCGTCTTCGTGAAAAATATGTACATGGCAGAAAACCCTTTTTTATAGGATGGAAACAAAACGAAAGAAAGTAAAGAAAAAGGGAAAAGAACTTGCTTGGCGACGCTTTGAGCTCTTAATCGGACGACCCCTTCCTTTTGTCGCCCAACCGTTTGATCTCCGGTCAGCTCCGGTCATCCTCTTCAGCTCCTCTGGTCAGCCTCTGCCTTTTTCTGCTTCGCTCAAGAGGCCTAACTTTTTGGGTGCATTCTCCTTTTCTCTGCCCTAGCTCTAGCCCGAAGAAGTGCTTTTCTTTTCAAATGAATTGCTACATCAGGACCCCCAAGGAAGGTAGCAACTGCCAAGTCATCCAATACGCAAAACAATTGTGTCGTTCCACTTAATCCATGCCAACGAACAACCCACTCTTCTTCAATCAGTGTTAGAGGCCCAAATAGTTGCAGCAATCCAAGTCAACGCTTTCAATGGCCCAATTTTATAATAATTAGCAGCTTTAAATGTCCAAAATTAGCAACCCAAGTAGTGGCCCAATCTAACCAGTCTACTCAGCAGAAAAGCTCAATTTTAAAAGCAGCGCATTGAGAAATCAGCCAAGTAGTAGCTTCACAGACCAAAATTGGAATCACCCAGCAGCCCACTTATTTCAGCCATTTCCCAACAACCCAAGTGCTTCCCAACTGCAGCGTTTTGCCTTCGGCCCAATTCCATGCTAGCGGCCCACTTCAACCCGTGCAATGGCAGTCCTATAATTCAGCAGCAACATCAAATCTGCCACCCCAATTTCGGAAACAGCGACCCAATCAATGTTCAGCCATCATCTCCAGCCCAATTCATAATGTTTCAAATTTCCAGCATAAGCCCAATTCACTTTCTGCAAATAAAAAAAATTCAATTAAGACTAAAATGCTAAACAACCAAAAATAGGATATTTAAGTAATTAGAAAAAAATAAAAAAATATAAGTAAGCAAAAATATAGAAAAGAGTTTTTATTAAAATATTTTCCTAAAAAAATACTAATTTCCTATTTATTAACAAACACTAAAAAATGTATTCCTAAAAATCAAATTTTAACTACAATTTTATAAAACTAAAGAATTTAAGAAAAAACTTAAAATTACCCTAATTCTAAACAATTAAGAACTAAAAGAAACTAAGAAATACTTCTAAGCCTAGAAAAAGATGCAAAAACTGAGAGTTATCAATAACACACATGTGTTATTAATTATGTGTTGTCATCATCAAAAACCAGAAGCTCTGAGATTGTAGGTTCAGCTAAACCAGTGCTCTCCTATCAATAATCTCAACAACCCAGTCCTGTGCAGAGCCTTTTCACTATCACTAAAGAGAGAGGCATAGTCATGGTACAACACTCTTCCTCCAAATACAATTGATTTCTTTGCCACGGTACAAACCCTCTTTGGAAGGCAATATGCATCTAGCCGTGTACAAGAGCTGAGAGTCGTAGAGTTGGTGAACACCAGACAAGAGAGGGATGAATCTCTGAAAGCCTTTATGAAAAGGTATAATGAAACCTCACAACGAGTCAAAGATGTTAATCACACTTTTATCATCAGCAACCTACCTTCATGCTTGAAAGTGGGATATTTCTCAGAAAGCTTGTATGCCCGACTGCCCAAAAATATGGACGAACTCCAAGAAAGAGTAACGAAGTTTATTCGAATTGAGGATATAAGGCAATCCCGAAAAAAAGCAGCAACAAGAAACCTTTGGAGGAAACAAGAAAGAAGGAAGGAGATCGTTCAACAGTAATGGGGATCCTCCTCAGAAGGATCTTATTCGTCTCCCTAGATTTAATCACTATACCACCCTTAATGCACCGAGGGCTAAGGTTCACGGAGAAGCTCTCAATGCTGAACTTCTCACACTCTGAGAGAAGGCAACTCCCGCGACCATACTACGGAAGAATGCAATGTATTGAAAGATGAAATAGAAAGGCTCATCTGAGGAATCCATCTGCAACAATTCATAAAAAAAGAAAGAACCCGAACAAGGAGTCCTCCCAGAGAAACCAAATGGTCCCATCAAAAGGCCGAACGGAGACATAGGCACAGTCACAACCGCAGTCACAATCGTGAACGTGACCAATCAGTTCGCAGGTACATCAATACCATTTTTGGAGGTTTTGCTGGAGGAGGAACATCATCGTCAGCAAGGAAAAGGCACTTGAGGAACCTCAAAATCGTCCACATGGTGGATAGAAAGCCTCGATCCCTACCACCAATTACCTTCACTGACGCGGATTTCCACGCCCCTGACCTTGATCAAGATGATCCTATGGTCATTACAGCCGAGATATCTCGGTGTATTATCAGCAAGGTGTTAGTCGACCAGGGCAGCTCGGTCAACATCTTGTATTAAAAGACGTTCTTACAAATGGATTTGTCTGAACATGTTATAGCTCCATTTAATGAGCAAATTGTGGGATTTGCAGGAGAAAGAGTAGATACTCATGGAAATTTAAACTTGAGGACTCGGCTTGGAATGAAAATAGAAGAAAAAGAGCTCAAAATAAGATTCTTGTTGGTAGAAGCTCATACTCCGTATAATGCTCTATTGGGACAACCTTGTTTGAATGATTTCGGAGCTGTGGTCTCCACCCCACATTTAGCCATGAAGTTCCTGTCAGATAGGGGTACCATATGCATTGTAGAGGTAGATCAGCAGACAACCCGAGAATGCTATAATGCTAGCTTAAAAGTCACACCCTTCGTTCCCCCTAAAGAGGGTAGAGGAGCATAAACAACTACAAATTAACTTCGGCACCTTGCCAAAGGAGCTTATTGGCTCGAGTTACTCAAAGGAAAAACTATCCCTAGACTTGGAAAAGAGACTCATGTTAATCCCCTGGCAAGTGTACCAGATCATTATCAAGTATTATAATTGGTAAAATCCAATATCGTTCTCCCAAAGGACTCAAAGGCCTGATCTTTCGTGTAAATTAATCTTATAAGACTTAAAAGAAAATTAACTTGTGTTTTAAATGCAAAAACAAAAAGTAAACATGCAAATGCAGTTGATTCAATTGGCAAGAAAAAGGTATGGATGAATGAAGTTGTTGGGGTTTACAATTTCATCTTATCCACTCTCTTATATCTACTCTTCTTATTAAATTTGCTTTATTATCTAATTGTCATGTAACTTTCTTAGTCTACCTTAAACCCGATCCCTCGGCGAGAAGAGCCTACTACTAGTTACTGGCTTACTATCCCTAGTCTCCCCTAGTAATTAGCAGTGCAAGTACCACAAAAGCAAAATACAATTGATCGTCTTACCCCTTATTCCTAGGTAGTATTTGTTGATCAAGAATTCCTTATCAGTTCATGACTTCCCCGTACGTCCTCGTCATCATCATCCTCGTTATCCTCATCATCATCATCATCATCATCCTCGTCATCGTCATCCTCGTCTTCATCATCCTCCTCCTCATCATCATCCTCGTCATCCTCATCATCATCATCCTCGTCATCCTCATCATCACCATCATCATCATCCTCGTCATTGTCATCCTCGTCTTCATCATCCTCCTCCTCATCATCATCCTCGTCATCCTCATCATCATCATCCTCGTCATCCTCGTCATCATCATCATCATCCTCGTCATCGTCATCCTCGTCGTCATCATCCTCCTCCTCCTCATCATCCTCGTCATCATCATCATCATCATCATCGTCATCGTCATCGTCATCGTCAACATCATCATCATCATCATCGTCATCATCATCATCATCATCGTCATCGTCATCGTCATCGTCATCGTCATCGTCATCGTCATCATCATCATCATCGTCATCGTCATCGTCATCGTCATCGTCATCATCATCATCATCATCATTTATCAAATGAGTTAAATGATAATAGCTTAGAGCATAGATAAAGAACCCACAATTGATAATAACAGTATATGCAAGCATATGAATAAAACAAGAATTTCAATAAAAGAGAGTTTCAAAAGATTACATTGTTCCCCAACAACAAAGGGTTTAGTTCACCCTTGACATGGTGAAACTAGATGAAATACAATGAAAGAATGGAAAAGCAAACCCTAGATATGATAAAATGGAGCCTAAGCATCCAAGAAATCTTCTCCAAGGAGTGTAGAATTGCTCTAGACATCCTCTTCTTCCAAAAGAATAATATTTGAATCGCACTAGGGCTATATATAGGGCATAAAAGTAACAAAATTTAAGCCCAAGCCCAGCAGACAACTGCTCAACGTCCAACTTTACCGCTCAGCGGTTTCCCTCAAGTTGCACCACCGCTCAGCGGTCAGTTTCACCGCTGAGTGGTTTGCCTTTAATCGCTCTAGAGGCTCAGCGTCATCGCCTAGGCGCCAGACAGTGGCTTTCCCTCGAATAAGGTGCTCAGCGGTGCATTTTGACGCTGAGCGGTGCATAGACTCTTATTTTCTTCATTTTTCTTCTTCTTCCTTGAGTCTAAGACCTTCCTTCTTCAATTCCATTCTTAATTCTCATCAAAACCCTGCAAAACAATGCAAAACAAGCATAATATCTCTAAAAACAACTTTTGACTCTCAAATGACTCAACTTAAGTGTTTTACCTGATTCTAAGCTCATTCTAAGCCATAAAGGGTGTATTTTGATATCAATTTAAGCATGAAAATAATGGTTTTTAGACCGTTATCAACTCATCAAATTTTGCTTCAGTCAAACATTATTGTCACGTTTTATTTTTCTCAAGACATATACTTTTGTTGTTTAAAGTTGTTTTGTTGAAGCAAATATGCTCGATCAATTTTTGTTTAATCAAAGTTATCAGGTACTAGGCCATTTGGCCTCAGGTACTCAATTGTTCGGCCTCACTACCATTCGGCCTCGTAGGTGCTCGGCCATTCGGCCTCATAGGTACTCAATCGTTCGACCTCGCTACCATTCGGCCTCACAAGTATTCGGCCACTTGGCCTACATTGTTCGGCCTTTCATGGCCTCAAGCGTCCAAGCATTTAGCCATTCGACCTAAGGTACTCTCGTTCGGCCTCGCTACCATTCGGCCTCACAGGTGCTCGGCAATTCAGCCTCTTAAGTACTCAACCGTTCGACCTCGCTACCTGGTAGGTATTTGGCCACTCGGCCTCAACCGCTCGGCCTTCCATGGCCTCAAGCGTCTGAGCATTCAGCCATTCAGCCTCACAGATCTCGTCCACTAGGAAGTTCTCCAGGAACTCCTGGGCCACGGATGACCAATTTCGTCTACTAGGAAGTTCTCTAGGAACTCTTGGGCCACAAACGACCAATTTTGTCTACTGGGAGATGCTCCAGGAACTCTTGGGCCACGGACAACCAATTTTGTCTACTGGGAAGTTCTCTAGCAACTCTTGGGCCACAAACGACCAATTTCGTCTACAGGGAAGTTCTCCAGGAACTCCTAGGCCACGAACGACCAATCATGTCTACTGGAAGATTCTCCAGGAACTCTTAGGCCACGGACAACCAATTTCGTCTAATGGGAAGTTCTCTAGGAACTCCTGGTCCACAGATGACCAATTTCGTCTACTGGGAAGTTCTCCTGGAATTCTTGGGCCATAGACGACTAATCATGTCTACTGGGAGATTCTTCAAGAACTCCTGGGCCACGGACAACCAATTTCTTCTACTGGGAAGTTCTCCAGGAACTCTTGGGCCATGGACGACCAATTTTTTCTATTGGGAGGTGCTCCAAGAACTCCTAGATCGAAAGCTAGGGAACAATCCACCTTATCCGAGCATCTTTAATCAAGCGGTCTCCCGTGCTTGACCATTCGAGCTTATAAAATAGGTTGGTATAATTGTTTACATTCTTTTGACAGGTCATATTCGATTGTTATCTTCCTTTAGAACAGGTAAACAAGATACTATCAAGTCGTTAATCAACATAGGAAAAAGTTTGAAAAATGACTCCCATCATTTACCGCTCAGCCTATGGCAAAGTTCAGAAAGAAAACTTGTAAAGGCTGTTGTTTGGTCCATAGATGAGCAACGCCTAGAAGTACGCTCCCCAATACAACAAATACAATCTCCCTCAAACTCATAAGTCCTATAGTTAATCATGGCTAAAGCCGAACGATTAACTCAGACTTAGGGGGCATATGTATGGTATATAATAAGGGACCAAACGGTTAGCATCTAAAATCGTTTTGTCTAGCTACAGTAGAAGCGCCAGTCAACTAGGTCAAATGGTTTTATCATTGATGGGCCGAATTGGGCCAGCTTCTAAAGCTATTGGGCCAATAGTCCAACATAACATAAATAATCAAGGATATCTGATTAAAGATATTGATAAGCTGTTACCGAATCTAAAGGTAAGTCTGTTTTTATTTTATTGGGCCTATATCAATTTAGGATCCATGAGATGACTTATAAATACAAGGTCAGGGCCACCAGCCAGGTACGCTCAACTCACACTCCAATACATTCTACTCACATTCAACTCTTACTCTCAAATACTCAAATAGTGATAACCATTCACTGAGTATTCAATTAAGAGCTAAAGCTCTTCAACCACATCCCTAACTTAGGCATCGAAGTGCCTTTTGCAGGTACCTTCCCCTCTCTACCTAGAGGGCGACCGAACGGTCCAGACTGAAGAAGACCGAGCGACCTAGATTGAAGAAGAGCAAGCAGCTAAATCAAAAAACAGTCGAGCGACCCACGTAGAAGAACGAACGATCATAAAGGAAAGAGCGGTCCAAACTGAAGGAAAGCAGGCGATTCAGGCGGCCAAGGATAAGGAAGACACGTCAGAACAGGATAGTTTCTCAGTCTGATAAATCCATACAGATGCAATAACTTTCCTTATAAAGAAATAAATAATTAATTAAATGAAAGAGATTAATTATGCAAAATAGTTAGGGCTTCCAAAATTTGTCAATTTTAATAAAAGGATAAATAAATAACATATGCATAAAGTACATGATAGAGTAAAATTCAAAAGTGTATTACTTATCCACTTGCAAATTACTTCACTAGCTAGTTTTCTGTTTACATTAATTTCTTCATCGGACTGTGATAAAAACACGACTGCCTGTCAACACAAAAAAATGTTTAAGTTATGAACAAGGTTACAAATATTTATGTGAACATTTTAGGGTCTATGATGAAAACAAATTAGTCATATGATTATAGAAATCTTACATTTCCAATGCCACTATTCTTTAGATGTTCGATCCTATCATGATGCTCTAGGTCTATCTGCACAACTAAAATAATAAAATGAGATTCTAAATAATTTTGAGAAAAATAACAACCTAAAATATTATACTGCTGCAAATTGAATATACATCATTCAAAATCTTCAAAATTTTTGTGAGTGTAATTATATCTGGCAAGCTTCCATCGGGAAGGGGTTCAAGCCAATATTGGTACGAAAGCAATGCAAATGGCATGAACACAAAACTCACAGTATTGAGTCTGAGAACGTAAACATCAAAATAAAACCTCACTGCTATATTGACATAGTCTGCATGGTTTAAATAGGCATGCAGAGTTTTACAGAAACGGTAATAACAGAAACTTAAAACTAACTATTGAAACTAACTATTTGAATTATATGGAAGCCATTACTCTCCCTTAATTCAAATTCTTAAACAATACAATTCCAATATTCTTCCGCATAGTCTCAAACTTATCAGCATTCAACGTTTTCGTGAATAGATCCGCTAACTGCTCTGTAGTTTTGCAGTAGCACAACTCAATTTTTCCTTTGTTAACTATGTCTCTCAAGAAGTGAAATTTCACTTCTATGTGTTTGCTCCTTCCGTGGCTCACTGGGTTTCGTGCAAGGTTGATGGCTGAAGTGTTATCCATCTTCAATGTCACAGGATCGTCCGATACCATCTTCAATTCCGTCAGCAGCTCCTCAAGCCAGACTCCTTGATAGGCTGCATAGCATCCTGCAACGTATTCTGCCTCACAACTTGACAGTGCCACCACTGATTGCTTTTTTGAAGACCATGACACTGGTGCCCCATTCATGAAGTAGATGAATCCTGATGTGCTTTTTCGTTCTACAGTATCACCTCCATAATCTGAATCACAAAATCCAGCAAGCTTCAAATCACTCTCTTGACTTCCATAAGGGAATAGTATTCCATAGTTCAGTGTGCCTCTGATGTATCTCAAGATACGCTTCGCGGATTCCATGTGGCTTTTCCTTGGTTGGCTCATAAACCTACTGATCAAGCCTACGCCAAACACCAAGTCGGGTCTACTGTTGCACAGAAATCTTAACGAGCCAACAATTTGCTTGAACCTTGTCTCATCCACCTCCTCTTCAGTTTCATCTTTCCTAAGCTTCACATTCACTTCCAAAGGGGTCCGTGCAGCATTACACTGGTGCATATTAAACCGTTTGAGTAACTCCGTTGCATACTTTTGTTGGTGCATAACGATCCCTCCTTTTAAGCGTGCAAACTCCATTCCCAGGAAGTAACACAGTTCACCCAAATCTGTCATCTCGAAGTCTGATTTCATTACCTCCTTGAACTCATTAATATCTTCTTCATTTGAACCTGTAACAAGAAGGTCATCTACATATAAACAAACAATCAACAAATTACCTGTTACGACCTTCTTAACGTATACTCCATGTTCTACTTTGCATTTTTCAAATCCATATCGATTCAGTGCTGAATCTATCTTTCTGTTCCAGGCTCTGGGTGCTTGTCGCAGACCGTATAGTGCCTTTTGTAACCTGTATACCTTTTCCTCTTTGTCTCTCTCTCTAAATCCAGGAGGCTGTTGAACATAAACCTCTTCTTCCAATGTTCCATGAAGAAATGCAGATTTCACATCTAGCTGGAATATCTTCCATCCTCGTGCACATGCAATAGCAATCACCAGACGTATGGTCTCTAATCTTGCAACTGGCGCAAAGACTTCATCAAAATCTACACCTTTCTTCTGCAGAAATCCCCTTGCAACGAGTCGTGCTTTATGTTTCGACACACTACCGTCTGGGTTCAACTTTCTTTTAAACACCCACTTAACACTTATACTACGCTTGCCAGATGGAAGATCCACCAACTTCCACGTTTTATTCCTTTCAATTGATTGAAGTTCCTCTAACATTGCATTTCTCCATACTACTTGTTTCAAGGCTTCATCCACATTTACAGGTTCTGCTCCAGCCAACAGAGCAATGTGAATCAGGCTTCCATCTTCATCAATTGCCTCATCTGAATATACTTCGTAATCATCGAATCTGGATGATCTTGTTGTTCGTCTTTTTGGTCTCAAAGTTTCATCACTATTGCAAACAGGGACTTCCTCTGTCGAAGGAACAACCTCAACGTTTCCTTGTCCTTCATTGGTGATTCCATGCACGGAAACTTGCTTTGATCTTGCATGCATATGATTCCAGTCCCATGACTCATTCTCAAGCACAACAACATCTCTGCTAATAGTCATTTTCTGCTTTATCGGGTCATAAAGCTTGTATGCCCCAGTTGGATGATAGCCCACAAGCACCATCGGCTCACCTTTGTCTTCAAGCTTAGTTCGTTTCTGATCTGCAACATGAACAAACGTTAAAGATCCAAATACCTTTAGATGCTTCACTGATGGTGTTGATCCCGTCCATATTTCTTGTGGAACCTTTCCTTCCAACCGTTTGGTTGGACACCTGTTGAGAAGATAGACAGCTGTCGTCACAGCTTCAGCCCATAGATTCAGTGGCAAATTCTTCTCCTTAAGAAGACATCTGGCCATATTCATAATCGTCCGATTCCTTCGTTCTACCAATGCATTGTGCTGAGGCGTGTACGGTGCGATCACCTCATGTATTATGCCCTTTTCTTGACAGAACAGTTCGAAAGCATGTGAAGTGAATTCTCCCCCACCATCAGTTCGTAGGATCTTCAGAGTCTTACCACTCTCCCGTTCTACATTAACTACATATTTCTTGAAAATCTCCAATGCTTCACCTTTTGTTCTGATCACAAATACCCAGCTCATCCTGCTAAACTCATCAACGAAAACAATGAAATACCTATTTCCTGCCAAAGACGGTGTTTCGAGTGGTCCGCAGATATCAGCATGTACAACGTTCAAGCATTCCTTTGACCTTGTTTCTACTTTCTTTTGGAATGATTTCCTTGGTTGTTTACCTGCCAAACAGGATTTACAAGCATCAACAGGTAACGAAATGTGAGACATACCTAACACCATGGTCTTTTCTTCGAGCCTCTGCAGATCTCTAAAATTCAAGTGGCCAAAACGCAGATGCCACATCCAACTTTCATCATTTTTCAACGCTGCGAAGCACTGTATATTTTCTACTGCATCGAGACAGACCTGAAATGTTCTGTTCTTTGAAAGCCTGCTGGTCAAGATTAATTTGCCATTATTGTCGTATAGTTTCACTTGATTCTGATCACCCATGGTCACCGAAAAACCCTTTTCAATAAGTTGTCCGATGCTCAGGAGATTACATTTCATGTCAGGTACGAACAACACATTCAAAATTACTGCTCTTGATCCATTTTTCCTATTGACGATAACGTCACCCATACCTTCAACCTTAAGCGTGCTGTCATCAGCGAATTTGACCTTGCTCTTCTTTGTATTATCAAAGTTAACCAGCCATTCTTTGTTGCAAGTCATATGATTCGAGCAGCCCGAGTCGAGATACCAGTTCTTGTTCTTAGAATTCACACATTCAGTGGTCGTCATTACCATCAATGTCAGTGTGTCTTCTTCTGATTCTTCTTGAACAATATGTGCCTCCTTTTCTTTGCTTGAAGACTTATCTTGATTTGCTCTTTCTGGAAAACACTCAGAAGCAAAATGACCATACTTATGACAGTTAAAACATTCGATATTTCTTTTATCTTTCTTTTTCTTCAAACCTTTTTTGTAATATTTCTTGTCCTTTGAGTCAGAGGATTTGCTTGAATCAGATCTTTCGTCTGGTTCTTCTGCATCTGCACCACTTCCTTCCTTCCTCCACTTACCTTTCCTGGATTTTCCTTCCCATTTCTTGAACTTCTTTTTCTCTTTGCCTTTCACATGTTGGACTTTAAGTGCTTGATCATCACGTTTCTTAGAGTTCCTCTCACGCTTCCTCATCTCATATGCTTCTAAAGAACTCTGAAGCTCCTCTACCTTGAGCGTTCCAACATCTCTTGATTCTTCAATAGCAACAACAATGTGATCAAACACCTCCGGTAGCGATCTCATGATCTTTTCGATGATCATAGTATCTGTAACGACTTCTCCACAAGCTTTCATCTGATTTGCGATTATTATAATTTGGCTGAAGAAGTCACTTATTCTACCATCTTCCTCCATAACCAGATGCTCATATTGTCTTCTTAAAGCTTGGAGTCTTACCTTCTTAACTTTTTCTCCTCCAGAATAACATTGCACCAGAATACTCCACGCTTCCCTAGCCGTGTTTACATTTTGGATTTTTTCAAAGTGTGTATCGTCTACACACTGATGAATGATCAGCAGTGCCTTATCATCTTTTTGCTTGAATTCCTTTTTCTTATCTTCTTTTCCAGAAAGATCCGGCTCAGCCCCTTCAATCACGTCACTGACACCTTGGACTCGGAACACTACGCGCATCTGGGTGCTCCAGCGGTTCCAATTTTTCTCTGTGAGGATCGGGAACTACAGAGAAGAAAGATCAGCCATTAGCACCGTTGCTTTCTTGACCAAGAACAACTCTCTTATTGATCGCCAAACGTTTCAGCCACCCTTCTCCACCACGGCAGAATAACCGTGAAGAGTGAAAGAAAAAAAAACGAACACGCCCTAGGTTCACGAAACCAGGCTCTGGATACCACTATTGGTACGAAAGCAATGCAAATGGCATGAACACAAAACTCACAGTATTGAGTCTGAGAACGTAAACATCAAAATAAAACCTCACTGCTATATTGACATAGTCTGCATGGTTTAAATAGGCATGCAGAGTTTTACAGAAACGGTAATAACAGAAACTTAAAACTAACTATTGAAACTAACTATTTGAATTATATGGAAGCCATTAGCCAATTCTTTAATACAGTTAGCGATCCATGATCTAAACACTCTTGGGGTTTCCAACAAAATTATTGGTGAAAAAATTCTAATAGACATATTAAAAAATACGGTTTAATAAGGAAAATTAAGTTTTTTTTATTATAAAGCAACTCAAACATACGTTTATAATTTTCATAGTCAATGTATTTACAAAAGTCATAAACATTTTTTATTGAGGATTCTATTACACGGTCAAGGATCCATAATAAATTAAGTATTAAAAATTAAAAATTAATTAACCAAAGGACATCAGTAAAAAAAGACAACTTCTTAAGCTTATTAATGGCTGATTTTCTTTATTTTTTAAGATCAACATCTCTTGAGTAAAAACTTCAAACTGAATCCTGACGTTCAAGACTGACAAAGTTATTTCAATGGGTTTTTTTTCATTTCTTTTCCTTTTTCTTCCTATTTGAAAAGAATCGTTGATATCTTTATCCTTTTAATCTTGTACTCTGTAGAAATTTCATTTAACATTTAAAGATGCACAACAACACCTCATAATTGCTTTTATTAATCATATTTGTCCTTTCCATGCAAGAAGAAATGTATGGACAAAAAATTAATGAACAGTTTTGATGGAAGTGAAATTTTTTTTATTGAAGTGAATTCTAAGCCACCTTATTATTATTTAGGATTTTTGAAGAAAAAAGATTTAGATAATAATATTGTAATTATCTTTAAATAATGTAATCATAATAAATCAAAATAAAATGTATTTTTAAGCTTAATATGGTGTAATAATTTGGAGAAAATTATAAAATTTATAAATATCAAAATATTTAAATATTAATAAACAACTTAAAGATATATTAAATTGTATATTATTCGAAAGACAAGATAATTTTGAAAATATAAGATGATATTAAAAGATATCAGTTTCTTGTTTAAATAGTTAAATTAATATTAAAAATATATTTGATTTCTCAGTTTCTATTTTATTTTAAATGTTAAGCTGTTTTTCTAGTTTTTTTAGTACAATTTGATTCTGATTTATAAAAATTATTGTAATTTGTTTAAAAACATTTTTAAAATTTAAAAATACATTTAAGTTATATATACATTGATATAGTAAAAAATATTTGTGAAATTCAAATACAAATTTAAAATTATATTTGTTTTGACTTGCTTCTTAATTTTTCAAGTTTACAGTTTAAATCTTAGTACATTATTTGTAGCGTAAATATATGTGTGTTTATCGGAGACAACATTTTCATTTAAAAAGTTAGATTAAAGGTTTAATAAATATTATATAATTTGAAGAATGTTTTTAAATTATATATTAGATATTATATTTCGACCTCATTTTATTCAAAGATTTCTCTTCACTGATTTCATTATCTATCATTTTTCAATTATGGTTTTTCTTCCAATATATCACGATTTTTTTTTCAAGACCAATGTTTCAATTACAAAAAATATAATATTGATTTGTAGACGTGCTTTTCTAAAAATAAAAAATAATAGAAATCAAAATAAATCATTTGAATATATTTTGTCATCATTCACATATTCAACTTTTAATATTAGTTACAAAATGATTAATATAAAAAATATTTTTAATATGATAAAAATATTAAGTATTATTTATCTTCAATTTTGCAGTTTGAGACTACTTCTTCTAGATGTCTTTAACGTATGCAACTTTTTATTTTTGTGTTGCTGACTTCATATAACAGTCGTTACTTGTGTTCTAATGTTTGATCTTTTAAAAGAAATTGCATTTTTATTATGATACAAGGATTGACAGTAAGAGAAAAAGGATTTACATAAACATAACTTTCCTTGTAAAGAAAGAAATAATTAATTAAAAAAAGAGATTAATTATGCAAAATAGTTAGGGCTTCCAAAATTTGTCAATTTTAATAAAAGGATAAATTAATAAATAAACATATACATAAAGTGTATTTTTTTGGTAGGGATATTATGGGACTGAGACACTAACCTTTCTGACGTGACTTCGATGCTTGAGTTGTGTGCTTCCAGTCTGGACCGCACGGTTGCAGAGAGACGAGAAAGCGAGAGAAAAAAAGGCGAAAAGCGAAGAGAAGAAAAAAAGAAGAGGAAAATAAAGAGAAGGAGCAATTGCTACTGAAGGCAACTCCTACTCTTACAATAACCATGGAACCTAAAAGGGACGAGTTCTCATTCTTTACTTCTTTTCCAATCATTGTGCACTCTTCAACTATTAATTTTTCTTTTAAATCAATTACCATTCCATATTTTGTGCAATCATTTTCAAAACATGGCCATTTGAATCTTGAGTTAATGTTACCCTTGTGGAAACAAGTAACTCAACATAAATGTCAAATAACTTGTGAATATGGGCTTCTCCATTTTTCCAAGACTATATCTAAGAAAATTTTTACAAATACAAGCCCTTCCTTTTGTCTTGTTTTTTATTACATCCTTTTAAACATATTAATTTTTGCTATCTTTTGTAGATATATTTTTGATCTAGGAGGAAAACAAGAACCAAAGTTGTGCTTCTTTCTTTCTTCCCGATTTGAGGACAAATCATTTTTAAAGAGAGAGGGAATGATGTCAACTCCTTTAGGGATTTTCCATCCAAAGAAGTATCAACTTAGACTAAGACTAAGAAAGGGAAGTGAATAAAGACTTTCAACAAAAGATCTTTCCTTATCTAAGTCTTAGATGAATTCTCTTTGCTAAATAACATTTGCATTATTTTGTAGGTCTTAAATAAAGGTTGAAGATCATGGACAATCACCTAAAGAAGCTTGGTGAGTCAAATGAAGCAAGGGAAGCAAAAGAAGTGAAGAAAATGATGTTTTCCAGACTGGAGCTGCTTCCATCAATACATTCCAAAACAATTCTGCACATAGAAATCTAGGGTTTGCACTCATCCAATTACTTTCTCGTCAAATTAATAGCACTTCATCTTAGATACTCCAATATGATGTCACATCACCATTAACAACAATCAAAGATTCACAAATTGGATTAGTTTCACTGCCCCAAAACTCTTAAATGCAAACAAATTGCAGTAGACAATTTAGAGGTCAAGAAATTGGAACTCAAATGATTTTAGGTGTTGAACAATAGTTGGGACACAAAAGGAACCTAAGAAAGGAACTGGAACTGATTAAACAAGCAAGAAAAGCAAAGTATGTATCAACTTTTAATGCTGTAGTAAATTGTTTGATATTTTCACAATGTGTTTGATAAAATGCCTCATAGAATTCCAGAATTTGAGTTTTTCTTATTTTTGGGTTTCAAAGCTGGATTGCACGGTGATACATTGTCGTTGAAGCTATCAAATTAATACTACTTTTCAAGGAAACTTCAGTATTGCCAAGTTAGTAGTCAAGAAAGTAGACAGGGTTAAAGTAACCCTAAGTCGTCTCCCAACGAATACAGAATTGCTTTTCAATATTTGACTCTTATGAATGCTATGCAATGCACAAGAATAAAAGGACGAAACAATGCTAATAGAAGTAATGTTTGAAGAATGTTTGAATTTAAGTGAAGAACAAGTAGAAAACTTAAAAATAATTATAATAAAATAGGCTAATTCCACTGCTTTTCCAAGATAGATTCATCATCTGTTACCACGAATCATTGTTCAATTGCTTATTGTTCGAGTTTTAAATTAATTATAGTACATTCTCAATTAACTTGAGGGCAATCATACAATCAACCAAAGTAGATTCTCAATCAAATGTAATACCTTTCTAGATTATTCACAATGAATTCAACCAAAGTACATTCTCAATTAAATCCTATTATGATTAATCATGTCTATTCTTAAATCTCTTAACCAAATTAAAAGTTAATTAATCAAAGTAAATTCTCAATTAATTATATGATCAATATGCATGTAGATTCAAACACCTTATGATGCAAAAGTCGTTGCTTTTAATATGATTGAAAGATGAAAGACATGGAAGAAGTATAACTCAAATAAATAATCAAAAGAATAAAATTCATTAATTCAACTTAACCTCAGAATCCATAATGAAATTACAATGGAATAGCCCTAGAAGGTTAGCCCTCCACGAAAGGAGTAGAAAACATGGTAAATAAAAGTGAAAGGAGTGGTGGATGAATGAGTTTCTGTGGAGGAGTTTGAGAGAATGAATGAGTTATCTTTTCTGCCTCCCATGGGTCTCTTTATATAGGCTTTATTGGGCTTGGACTCTAAATCTTCTGTTGATAAAATATTTTATCTTATATCTAATATCTTCCAAATATTTAACAGATTTAATCAGTTTTTGAGGATATTTGATAATATCTTTTCTAGATTAAAAAAGATTTGGCAAATATTATCTTTTGATATTTATTGATATAGTTAAATAGGGTAATTATTCAACAATATCAAATAAAATATCTTAAGATATATTTTCTCCAAATTATCTTTGAAAATATCTAACAGATTTAAACTTGCCCAAATTACATTTCAACCCTTTTAATTATATTCAAAATTGCACAGAAGTCCAGAATTTTCCTCTAATTGCACTTTAGCCATCTCTTTCTTTTCAAAATTGCATAGGAGCCCTGAGTTGACCAGATTGGACCAGTTTTGACCATTCAATTTCATGCTTTAAATGATAAAAATTCTAACTTCAGCTACACAAATAAACATTAGAACATCCAAAATAATTTATGCAACTAAGAATCACATTTTAAGCATCTTTAATTCCCAAACCCAATAAATCCAATCGTCACAAATTCACTTTAAATCAATCATTTAAGCACAAGAATCTCATCAAAATTTTGAGTTTTAAAACATAAATGTGGGCATAAATATGCACTTATCACACGGTTTGAAACGTTTTTTATCACTTGATTACACTTCGTTTGATCTTTTAATTTCGTTTGAAAACACTAAACCAACTTTTACCAATCCAGAATTGGAATTAAACAATGAAGAAATTCAAACAACATAGAAGTAGGTCTGCACCAGAAAAATGGTTCTGATTTAGTGGTTTTAAACCCAAAAATTTGTGGATGTGATTCAACAACTGAATTAACTGTCCAAACAACTCTGTATGATGATTTTAAGTATGTTCAAACTCTTAAATAATTGATAAATTACGTACAACCCAAAATCACTGGTTCACTTCCATTTTGTCTAACAAATTGATGGTTTAAAAACTGCATATAGGCTGGAAAATGACAAAATGAACAGTGTAGGGAACTTTGAAATAGCAATTTACGCTTGCTCAACTTTCCAAAGGCATAGAAACAACAAGATTTGAAAATTTACCCTTGCTATAGCCTATATATGCAGCAAAATACATCAAAATACCACCAAAACCAGATTGCAATGAGTCAAAGAAGTCCTAAAACACTAGATCAAGCTGAAGATAAGCAGCTAGAATGAATGAACTCATATTGCACATGCTAGGAAAGTAAGCACGCTGAAAAAGCTTAAATGAAAACCTCAAATAGTGAGATGTTATTCATTGTGAGCAACCAAGCTATACCAATTGCATTTCATTACTTGTAATGGTGTGCCACACTTTTAGCAATCCTCAACAACATGAACCAAGTTTTTGTCAAGCAATAGAAAAAAAAAACATAACTAAAACAGGAAAAAAAAAATTCAAAACAGAATTGAAATTCTGTAGTAGAATTTGAACAAGAAATGAAATCAGAATTGATTTCTGGTGCTTTAGTTTGTATCACCAAGGCCAGAACAAGTCTTCATTGCCTTAATTGGTAGATATATAGCTTGTCTAGCACTTTAAACTCTCATAAACTTAAATGGACAAGGTTGAACATATTACTAAACATTAACAGAAATAAAAATGCACTCTCAAAGGCATATGACCTTGACAAAACAGAAATTGCAAAATAAAGCTGAAATGAACACAAACAAAGGAGATTCACCTTTTAAAATGAAACACAAACATGTTCAAATTGTTAAAATAGAAAGGCTCAGTTTGTCACACCAAGAGAGGGGGTGAATTGGTGAAACGTAAAAACAATGTTCTTTTAAAATCTTTTTCACAAAAGGTGATGCCTTTAAAACTTTCTTGAAATGCAAGGAAAATTTTTTTTTTTAATGCAGCGAAAATAAAGTCAATTGAATACAAAACAGAGTCGACTAAAAATAAAAGTGTAGGGATCAGAGTCGGCCAACCTTCCTACATCTAGTGTCCTTCCAACCACGGGAAACAACTGCACTATAATGATCAAGGTTTTCACAACAAGGCTTTTATAGAGACCTTATGTCAAAAATATAAAACACCTCTCTAACCCTCTAATCAAAATAAAGGCATACAATAACAAGACCAGTAGTAAGAATCCCCTCTTCTTAAAGAAATCAAATTCGCGTCAATTTATAGAAAATCATAACTCTGACACATTTTAGTCGACTTTGCTACTAATGCAGTCGAATATAGCAAAACAACTATAACAGTTAGCAACAGTCAAAGCAATTAATTGAATTCACAATTAATGCAGTCGATTTACATTTAATACTTGGTCAACCAAATTAAAAATATGACCTTTAAATAGTTATATCAAGCATTAAGAGAATTTCAAAACATAACAGACTTAGTCGAATGCGATACACATATGGTCGACTATGTAACAATATAAAACATAGTTTTGAAAAACTTTCTCATTGAAAAATCTCACAACACACTTTGAAAAGGTCTTTGCAAAGTATTAAGACTCCGGTAAGTGTACCGAATCGTATCAAGTAATATAATTGGTAAGACCAAGTATCGTTTTCCCTAGAGACTCACGGCCTAAACAATCATGTGATTTGTTGATTATTTAAAGACTTGAGAAAGAAAATATTTTGTTTAAAATGCAAAAAACAAACATGAATGCAAGTGTTGATCAATTGACTAAAGAATGCACAGGTGAATGGTTGATAGAATATGAGATGATTATGTTGTTGGGGTTTCCGACTTATCTATCAACTCTCATGTATTTATGAATTCGTCTTCTTCATTAATGTTAATGTCACTCTCTAAAATACCTAAAACTCGATGTCTTGGTGAAGAAGGCCTATCCTTAATTACGAGTTCATACAATCCTTCAAATCCCTAATAAATTAATTCTGAAGCATAAGAGTGTATATGCAATCAACCCTCATATTTTTATGTCTAGGTAATACTGCCTTTGGTAGAATTTCCCTAGTTCTAGATTTTCTCGTATGTATCCATATCGACAAAATCAATGATCATGCAATTGAATGAGTTAAAAAAAGCATGCATAAAGTATAGAGGAAAAACCCTAACAATTAATGAATTAAAGCATATATAATATAAATCAATTCAATACATGAGAGTTTCAAAGGATTACATCGTTTCCCCCAACAACAATGGAAGTTTAGTTCACCATAGACATGGTGAACCTAGATGAAATATGGAAAAGAATGAAAGATAAAACCCTAAAAGTTGAAGACCGGAGCTTCCGCATCAAAAATCTGCCTCCGAGGGGTGGAAGGAGTGTTTCTGCACCTCTTTTTGTCAAAAGATAGACCCTCTAGGTCATCCAAATCCTTATATAGTTTATAAAAAATAGCAAAAAATAGGTGGCGCTTAAATGACGCTCAGCGGTGGCGCTCAGGCGCGAGATAGAAGAACTTGGCACTCAGCGGCCAAAAAGGGCGCTCAGGCGCCATCTGCGATTCTTCTTTGTGCTACTTTTCCAGCTTTTCCTAAATCCAGCTCTTTGCCACTTCAATTTCTTCATCAAATTCATCTTAATTCCTGTCAAAACAAGGAAAACCAAGCGTAAAACCAATAATACCACCTTCAACTCTCTTATTCTCTAAACTTAAGCAAAAGCATGACTTCAAGATAGTTTCTAAGTCATTAAGGGTGGTTTTAGTATAAAAATTAAGTATAAAATAACGATGTTTTCAATCGTTATCACAACCCCAAACTTAGAACTTTGCTTGTCCTCAAGCAAACAAGATATAATGATTTGAGAATGATTCAATACAATGATTCAACACATTAAAAAAATTCTTTCTTCCAAGACAAGTAATTACTCAAATCAGCTCATCAAACAGAATTCAGTCAAGATGTACACATGCCTTGATTCAACTCATCATGGTGTTTACATAATCACATAATATCCAATAGATGTTATTCTCACGAATGATCAATTAACTAAGCATTGATGTAATCATATGTTCATGGAACTACTCCTTACCAGACAAAGTGTTTCACTCAATCACACAGGTGTATATTGAGGTTACTCCTTCACTCTACTATCTCAATGTCACATAAAACAAAATTTCCTTTCATTTAACCACAATCAAACATACTCATACACACATGTCATCACAAGGGCTTTCCATGGCTTGTAACATGGCTGGGCTAAGAAGAACATTGGTTTTTCTGGATAAGAAAATCCTTGAGTTAAGAGAGTCATTCATAAATTTCTCATTCAAGTACAGTCTCTATTTAGACAAACCAATCTCACTCATTCCCAACTTTCCCCTTTTTGCATATAGTTTTTCTTTCTTTGCATTCTATTTTCTTTCTTTTTTATTTTCATACTTGCTCAACACTTAGCTCAATGCTTATCTTTCTTTTTCAACTTTCCCAACAACCCCAAACTTGATCCTTTATCAATACCACACAATAATTCTCAACTTAACTCAAGGGAAAGATTTCCAAAAGGGTTTTCATATCATGTATAAGGCTCAAGGTTCAAAAAGGGTAGAATACTTTGTGCTCTCTTTCATCTGGGTCAAAATCATGCATTGGCTAAGAAAGGGATAATAAAAATGGCCTTGATCATATGACACAAGCAAGCAATTCATTCAATCATAGAAACCTTGGCAAAATCATTCATGCTTTCAATAGAATAGTAATCATTCACCACAAAAGCTCTAGAGTTCAAAATCTCACATCTATGCTAATTCAAAGTTCTACATACTCTAGATATACATCATGCTCAGTATCATAATCACAATCATAACATCATGCATCTGTTCACACATATTGTGAACAACTACCTGTATATCAGCATCTAGTGCACCATCTCAACATCAATTAATATCAAAGTATCATCAAGCAATACTCATCACACACAAATCATTATTAAACCATCACATCAAATATAGGTATCAAACTGAGTACATCAACACCTATTCTAAAAACTGAAGCAAATAACAATGTTCAGCAAAATAAAACAAAAGATAAGTTAGATCCTACTCTAGTGATGATAGCATCCATCAGTAGATGCTATCTCAGCTCCTCATCTCATGTTATCATCAAAATCTTCCTCCTCCTTTAACTCTTCTTCCTCTTCTTCAACATCTTCTTCATCTTCATAATCACCATCTTCATCATCCTCCTCTATACTTGGAGCTTCAACTGCTCCACCTCCACTGGCCTGTGCTTGATAATCTGGCCATCCCACCACAGTGTTAAACTCGTCCATCATCCACTACCGTCTAGGGGTGTATCATACATCCCTATAATCATCTCTGTAGTGGCCACCTGCCATCTATGCAATGCCTGCATCCTAGACTCCATCAGGGACATATACATGTCCCTCATTGTTAAGATTCTGGCAAGTGTACCGAATGGTATCAAGTAATATAAACGGTAAGACCGAGTATCGTTTTCCCTAGAGACTCATTGGCCTAGACAGTCATGTGATTTGTTGATTATTTAAGACTTGACAAACAAAAATCAGTGTTTAGAATGCAAAACAGAAAATAAACATGCATGCAAAGGTTGATCAATTGACCAAGAAAATACGCAGGTGAATGATATATGAATGAATTATGTGGTTGGGGTTTACTGTGACACTTGGGCACTGACGAGGGCGGGGAGTGATCGCCGGTGCAAGAGGCACGGACAAGGTGTGGCTCCTGGCAGGCTTCTAATGGAATGGGCACATGGACGAATCGAACATACACTGGAATGAGAGAGATCTAGAGACTGTATAGGTATGGGACTATACAGTTGAAGGATAGCTTAAAGGAATTGATTTGGCTACTCATATCAACAAATGCATTTGCTTTTCGGTAGTCTAACCCATAAGAACTCCATGGTTAAGCGTGCTTAGCTTGGAGTAATTTAGGGATGGGTGACCTTCATTCTCATGTATTTGTGAATTCTACTCCTTCATTAATGTTAATGCCACTTTCTAAATTACCCTAAACCCGATGTCTCGATGAAGAGAAAGCTGACACTCAACGGTGAATTTGCACGCTCAGCGGTGAAATTGGCACTGAGCGGTGGCTGCGATTCTTCTCTTGTGCTTTTCTTCCACTTCTTCTGAGTTCAACTCCTTGCTACTTCAAATTCCTTCATCCAATTCATGTTTATTCCTTCCAAATTAAGGAAAACCAAGCATAAAACTAAGAAAACCACCTTTGACTCTCTTATTCTCTAACTTAAGAAAAATGCATGATTTCAAGCTAATTTCTAAGTCATAAAAGGTGTGTTTAATGTCAAAATTTAGTATAAAAATGACAGTATTTCAACTATTATCATCCTCATCTGAAAAGGCTCTGCATCCTGAGGCTGCACCTATGTTGGTGGTGGTCCCCTCCTATGAACTCTAGGAGGATGTCGTGGTGGCACTAACTAGCACAAGTTTGAATCTCATTTGCTATGACCTGTCCAATGTTAATGTTTAACCCTCTGAGCACACAATAAAGAAAGATAGCCCTACCTACATTGATATCAGAAACATGAGAACAGGGCTGAATATTGGCATGAGTGAATGCTATCCAGTACTTCACCAGAGGAGTCAAATAAGCTCTCCTAATGTGAACGGACGCACCATTGTTGTTCCTCTAAAAGTGCACTGCAGGCACACACAATGTCCTCTCCATATCATCAAAATCTGCTTCCTCTTCCATATTCAGTGCAAACTGACACTGTTCACCAGCCCACGCAGTATGCAGAAACCTATTAATAGTATCAGGATCATACCTAAAAATCTTTCCTCTCACATAGCTCATGTAGTCTTTTGTATGAGTGTTGCCAAATGGCCTTGCATTAGTGTAGAATTCCTTGACTAATGCTATATTTGCTGGTGCAAGGTAAGCAACTATATTCTCTCATTCTCTTCTTTCTAATTCCTCTCCAAATTGCAGGGCCAAGGTTGGTATCCACCCCACTTTTCGCTCCATCAAGAATCTTCGGTCTTCGACTATTTGGAAGTGTTGCTCATGCTTATGAGAAAGGAACTTGTTGGAATACACACGCTCCGACTCCTTCCTCTTTTTTCCCATGATCTTAATTCTCTTTCCCGATGAGGAGACCATCCTTGCATCGGATACAATTCACAAAACCACAAGAAGCATTATGAAGCATTAGTAATTCGCAAAACAACCTCCAAACACACTTTCCATATCATTGCTGAGGGCAAAACAGGGGCCCTCAGTGTCATCTGCAACAAGAAATATCCAATAAGACAACACACAAATGACCAACAACCAAAAACAAACTTCTGCAGAATTCGCGTTGAGCGTCCTTAGAGGGCCCTCAGTGCCAGCTAGGGCTAGCCTTTAAACGCTATTCACATGCATCTTTCATAGTTCCAGTCCTCAATTAAGCAATTTAATTGGTCCAAACACTGATTATTTCAACAAATCATGCATAAACATCAAAGTTCCTCAAGAATCATGCTTGGGTGGAAATGCTCAATGTGTGAAGAATACCAAATGAAATTGGGGGAATCAAACCCTAAAAGAAGTGCTCTCAACAAGCCCCTAAACTTGGATGGAGAACTGGTGCAAAATGGGTAGAGAAAGGGTTTTGTGAAGAGGGATGAAGGAGAAAGTGGAGAGAAAGCCTTTGGAGAGTGCTTTGGAGTGGCTAGAATGAGTGAAGACTGAATGGGGCGGCTAGGGCGAGACCAAGGGTAAGGAAAGTATGTAATGGGCCAACCCACGTTGAGCCCAATTTTAACCTAAAAACCCAAGCCTGCAGAATTTGCGCTCAACGCCCAAGACTGGCTCACTTTAAACGTTCTTAACCAAATCCCCTCAACTTCAGCTCCCAATTTTTCGAATTTCATATATTTTCCACTCACTTCACACCCCCTCACTTAATCAATACATTTAATCTCTCACACCTCTCATACATTCAACAATTAAGCACCTAATATGCAACTAGAACAAAAATAAATAAAAGCAAACAAAGATAAATTCAAATAATTAGGTTGCCTCCCAAGTAGCGCTTGTTTAACGTCACGAGCCTAACCCATGAATCTTCTAGCACCCATCAGTAGGTGTATATCTTCTCACCATCACCCATCAGTAGGTGTTTAGCACTAGAGTATCCTTCAGTAGATACTCAATCATCTAGCATCCATTAGTAGATGCTACGCCTTAGCAGGCTCATAACCAAATGAAACAATGTTCCAAAGTTTTTGAATTACATCACCAAAACAAACAAATCAAAGAAATCAATGTTTTTAAATCACTAGGGTGCCTAGCTCTTTTAACGTTATTAGCTTAACCCAATAAAGCTCAAGTTCGATCTTTACTGTTGGTGTTCCTCTTGCTTTCATCACACCAACTTATCAACTGATTTTGATCCACCTTCTTAAATCGCCTTGAATATGGAGCTTCAATCTCTATCACTCCATTCTCTTTAAAATCTTTCACAACCCATTGTTCTTGAATCTCACAGGTGAGCCAAGTTTGAATTGTGCATCCACTAAGTCATAATGAACCATCCTTCCTTTGTCATCTTTTTCTTCTTTCCTAACCTGTGACAAGAAACAATTTTTACCTTTGATAATCGGCTTGGCAGCTTTAGGGCTAGTCACTCGTGCATCCTCACATGCAGCTTTATGACTAGTCTTCTTTTCTTGAATTTGTTGCACATCTTTGAAGACATTAAAGATTACCTTTTCCTCTCGGTCTTGAAGCACTATGATCCCATCATCCACATTAATAATTACCTTTGCTGTTTTCATGAACGGTCTTCCAAGAATGATTGGGATCTTCTTGTCTTCCTCCATCTTCATTACCACAAAATCCACCAGGAATTTAAGTTTTTCTATACAAACCACAACATGTTCCGCTACACCAAAGGGTTTCTTGGAAGATCCATCCACCATAAGCAAAGTCACATTTGTTGGCTTAACTTCAAGACCACCAATCCTTTCAAGCAATGATAAGGGCCTCAAATTAATGCTTGACCCTAAATCAATTAGGGCTTTCCTTATATTAACCTTCCCAATGATGCAAGGAATAGTAGAAATTCCTGGATCTTTCGCTTTTGGAGGAAGTGATTGCTCCAAAATAACACTGCAATACCCTGTTCATCAATAGTCTCCTCATCTAAATATCTTTTCTTTATGAGGAATTGCTTCATGTATTTCACATAAGCAGGAATATGCTGCAGTGCTTTAGTAAAAGGTATAGTAATGTCCAATTGCTTGAAGATCTCACCAAAACTCTCATATTGCTTCTTTTGATAAATTTTTTCACACCCCTTAGGATAAGGAAAACCTTTTCTATTTTCGCAATTTCTTTCTCTCCCCTCTTCCTCTCTTTCTTTTTCGTCTCAACCTCACCTTTTCTTTCTTGTTTTTCTTCTCTCTTCTCTAACTGAACTCTTTCTTTTTTCTTTTCCACCCTCTCATCAACTATGCTCACAATAGCTTTACATTATTCCTTAGGGTTAACCTTAGTGTTAGCCCCAAATTGCTATTCTGCTTTATCCTCCATCTTCTTGGCCAGTTGGCCGACCCACATCTCCAAATTTCTTATAGCTGCTTCAGTGCTCTTATGATTGGAGATAGTCACTTGCATAAACTGTTCGAAAGTTTCCTCCAGCTTTGTGGTTCTATCATTTAAAGTAGATACATGTTGCCATAATGATGGTTGTTGCTGTGGTCTATTGAATTGTCCTGCTTGTCCAGCTTTTCCATTCTGACCTTGACTCATGCTTGGGTGAGGTTTCCACCTTTGGTTGAAATTACCTTGGCGGAATTAAAATTGATTGCTTATATAATTGACTCCTTCTTGGGCCTCCACTAGAAAAGCACATTGACCATTGATATGGTTACCACCACATAATTCAAAGAATTGTTGTTGAACCTGTGAAACATTCTTCAGCTGCTTTGGCAATTGCACAATTGTCTTTGTCAAAGTCTTCAATTCTTGGGTGATAATCTTATTTTAAGCGAGCAAGGCATCCTGAGTTTGAAGTTGTAGAACTCCCTTCTGTTGAGGTGGAGCTCCTCTTTCATTATGCCTCTTGTTGTCATTGGTAGCAATGTTGTCAATCAACTCATAAGCTTCCTCTAGAGTCTTGCACTTGATATTACCTCTAGCTAAGGCATCTAGCATTAGTTGCTTTCAAGACCTCCAAGGAAAAGAATGACTATCGTTGCTTCATCAAAGTCATGTGTGGCGTCTTCCTTAGCAATCCTTTGTATCTATCCTACGCTTGACCTAGAGTTTCTTCCATACCTTGCTTGAAAGAAGAAATTTCTTGCTTACCCTTGTTGATTTTAGAATGTGGGAAGTACTTGTTCAGAAACTTTGAAACCAAAGCTTCCCAGTCAGTAAAGCTATCCTCCGGGAAAGAATTCAATCATAGTGATGTAAGCTTGCCAAGGCTTGGGACTCACAGGAAGCAACTCAAAACAACCAGCAAGGATGGTGCAGCGGAATGTATGTAGATGAGTGGTGTTTTGGTGTGTTTTTAATGGAAGGAGTGTGTATAAAGACCTCTCAGCTCAAAAGGCCTTCCTACTATGGAAGGAAGCTAGAGGAAAGGGTAGAGAAAATGAAGAGAAGGAGTGACTCAAGAGCATTAGAACTGGAAAACAATTTTTGCAGCATTTCACTAAGCTCAAAAGTGAAAATATACAATAGAGAGGCCTTCTTATTTATAGGTGAAGAGGGGCCTCAAATCTGGTCCAAATTCCCTTCAAAATTCAAATGAAAGTCGAGCTTGGAGGCCAAGCTAGCTGGATCACGGAAGGCATGTGGGTGACATGGAAAATGCATCAAAAACGTGTAGAATGCAGCTCTATTGGCGTTGAGTAGCACATGACTAGCGTTGAGCACTTCCAGTGCTGCCAACTTGAAAAGCTTCCAAAATTCTGGTTGGTTGGTCCATAGTTCCTGACTTTATTGGATCCTACAAAACAAATATAAGCATATTAAAAAGAATCCCTCTAAGACTTAGAGAATGAAAATCAAGAAACAGCTTCTAAAAGTCCTTCTCCAACTTCCCTTTCTTAGCCTTAGCTTAAGTTGGTACTCCTTTGAATGGAATGCCTTAAATGGGTTTCCATCATACCCTCCCTCTTGAAAAATGATTTGTCCTCAAATCGGAAGGTATAAAGAAGCACAACTTGGTTTATTTCTTTCCTCCTGGATCAAAAATATATCTACAACAAACAATGATGAACATTATTAAAAGGATGTATCCAAAGAAAAGAATACAGAATGAAGGCCTTTCTTAGAAGTATCCTTGGCCTTTATTTTATTTTTTCTTTCACTTTGTTTTGAACGTTCCTCTTCATTATATGATGAAACAAAGTGATTTTTTTGAGAAGAAGATTCAAGGTATTTACCTTTGGATGATGAATTTAAAAGCATGCATACCTTCTTCTCATTTCTCTTTTATCCTTTAGAAGGTTGCTTATCCAACCTTTCTTCTTCTTTTCTTTGTTTTTCAATTTTCATTTTATTTTTATTTCATCCTCTTTCACTTGTTGAGGTGTAAGAGGAATCAATGTTATTCTACTTCCTTTGTGGAAAAAAAGTTATCTTATTGGTGTAGCCATCATGAGTGGAGTTATGATCATATTGCCATGGCCTACCTAGTAGAACATGCCCATCATCCATTGGCAGAAAATCACATAAAACTTTTTCTTCATAGTTTCCAATGGAGATAAGAATGTTTACTTGTGTTTTGACTACTATTTCTTCATTCTCGTTTATCCATTGAAGCTTGTAAGGCTTGGGATGAGGAATAGTAGTTAAGGCCAATTTTTCTACCATTCTAGAACTACAACAATTACAACAGGGCCCACTATCCATTATCAATGAACAAGTATTTTCAAAAACTTTACATCTAGTGCGAAATAGATTCTCCCTTTGTGATTGTTCTAGTTCTATATGTTGACTTCCAAGAAGTCTTCTCACCAATAACAACTCTCCTTCACAGGGTAAGGATTCTTCCTCAGATATGGAAGTATTTGAATCACTAGAATAATCTTCATCTTCATTTTGATGTTCTAGGATATAAGTAGACCTTTTGTTAGGACACTCAGAAGCATAGTGCCCTATGTAACACTTGATCTCTTTTACCCTAGGTCCCTCTTCTTTTGATTTGGAGGGTTCACCCTCTCTCTTGGAATCTTTCCTAGGGTAGGAAGAATTAGAGTAGTCTCTTTTAGAGGAAGTTTTCCTCTTTAATTGTTGCTCTACTCTAACACAAAGTTGGACTAACTCATTGAGATCATTATAAGGTATGAGTTCTACCTTATCTCTTATGTCATAGTTAAGTCCACTTTGGAACCTATCAATTCTTAACCTTGGTTCTTCTCTTATCCTTGCTTTCAACATGAGTAACTCCATTTTTAGCCTATATTCCTCAACACTCATGTTTTTCTATTGGAGTCTATGGAGTTTGTCCATTAACTCCTTATCATAATATGCTGGTACATGCCTTCTTCTCAAGGCAGATCTCAACTCATTACAATACCTAATGGAAGTTAGGTGTCTCAATCTCAAGTCTTTTAGCAAGGCAGTCCACCAATATAAGTCATAGCCTTGAAAGCTCAAAGAGGCCATTGTTACTTTCCTCTCATCATCTATTTTGTGACACTCAAACAACTGCTCAACTTTCATCTCCCATTCTAAATACTCTTCAATATCATCTTTACCATGGAATGGAGGAAGACCTATTGTAGTTTCCCTTGGGTAATGTTCTCTCTCTCTATGATTTATCCTAGGAGGTATTTGATAGTGGTCATCATTGTGATGACTACTATATTTCTCATGTTCACTAAATGGAGAGGATGTATCTATGGTAACACTCTAGATTTGCATATTTTTCTTTGTTAAAAATCTTTTCTTAGGTCTCTTTAGTTTGTAATTCTGTAGAAATATAATAGTTTAGTGTAAATAGGTAAAAATAGGATTTTAATAAAAATAGAGTTAATTTTCTAGTTTTAGATAAATAAAATTAGATTTTGAAAGAAATAGAATTTTTTTTAGAAAAATATTTTAGAAAACAAAATAAAAATATATTTTTAATACATTTCTTTCCTTGCAGATTTAGTATTTTTTTTTGGAATCTTTGGACTACTAATGGGCCACTACAAGGGTGTGATTGGTTGAATTTGGCCGCTGTTTTCTGCACCGCTGCAATGCAAGTGATTGGAAGCAATTGGGATGACATTGGTCTGATGCACCACACTTGATCTGGGCCACTATTAAGTTGGGCCGCTTGCGTTTACAATGCACTGCTGCCACCATGGAGATTAATTGAAAACCAATTGGGCTGGATTTGAGCTGATTTAGTAGAACAACGCTGTTTAGGTGCAGCTGCCTTAGGGGGTCATTGGTTATGCTTCATTTTGGCAAAACGAAGAAATGAACTCTCAAGCATTTGGCAGAAAGAGAGAAAACACCATACGAGCTAGGGCTTCGAGTGAGAAGAGGAGAACTCCACGAGATGCGCGACCCTTACTAGAAGCAGATGATCGGTGGACCCGAAGATGCTAATCGGCGAAGATGACGATGACCGGAGCTGCCATGTGGATAGGATCAAACAGCTGGAAAGAAGATGAAGGTTGGTCGTCCGATTGGGAAGCACAAAGCGTCACAAGCAAGTTTCTTGTTTTCTCTTCGTTCATTTCTTTTCTTTCTTTTTCAGACCCTATATAAAAGGGGTTCTGCAATGTATATTTTTTTAGACTTACACGGAGACTTACACACAGAGATCGAGAGACACTTTCCATTTTTCCAGTTTTAGATTAGGGTTTTCATCTTCCTTGCTTTTGGAGCGCACAACCACGATGTTGACAGCTCGTGGTGGCTTCGATTGCACTTTTTGTTCGGTACATTTTTGTATTTTTGATTTCTTGTTAATAAAAGTTGTTTTACGTTGTGTTTCTGTTAAGATAGTTTTGTGATTCTGTTATGTTTCGTGTTTCTGTGTTTCTTGTGTTGCTTCATTGAAAATTGAATTGGATTCTCTGACTCTGCATTCTATGATTCCTTTTGGAATCAAATGACTTCGTAGTGAGCATTCTTTACCGAGATGTCTGCTCGAGTCAGAGAAGAGTCCAATGCATAAAGACTCATCCTGATTTATGTTTCTTTTCTTTTCTTTCTATTAATTCTAGTATGTGCGATTTCAATTTCAGTGTTGTGTTTTCAGTTCTTGTGAACTGTGCATTGATTAAGTAATTGAGTGAGAATTTCCACTTTAAGTTCTGAAGCATGAACTAAAAAGACCCCGTATAGGGCTTAACTTTCTCGGAATGTCTTTTTGAAGAGAAATTAAGACTCTTTCATTCAATCTATTGCACTTTTGTCTCTGATATTTGCTTATGCCTAATCTCTTTAGTTGCTTCTTTATCTTTAGTATCTCTATTGAATTGATGTTAGGTTCTGCTGTGTGATTGAGTTTTTTTATTCCTTTAAAAAGGTGATTATTTTTAATTCTGTGTTAGTGTTTGTTAATTTTCTTCATCATTGATTACTTTCCATATTAGAATAGCCACTTTATCCTTACATTTCATATAAGTTCACATTTAGTTGATTGTTAGGATTTGTTTAGCTTTTAATTTCCAATTTCAGTTGCTTGTTTACTGTTCTAGTTTTAGGCAATTTTAGTTGCATTTAATGTTCATATTAGCTTAAGTTCTATTGCTGGTTTAGGTAGTTTAGAATTATATTCTCTTTTATTTCATTTCAATTATATTTCTTTCTTCTTTTAAACAGTTTATAGATTTTAAATTCTCTTTTTCTTTATAAATTTCATTCTTTCATTTCTTTTCCCCACCTTGTCTGTTAGTTAGTAATAATTAGAAAATAAAAGCAAGATTTAACTATAAACTTTAGACTTAATCGTAGTTGAGTCCTTGGATTGATCCTTGGTTATCCATCTACTACATTAGTAGGGAAACTGAGTTTGTTGGCTTTGATGCGACTAAAAACGAGTTTAACACTTGAGTGAATTTGAGTGCATACACTGCATCCTGTGAGGTTGAGACCGACTGCTACTTTTCCATATGTTTGTTTTGCTGATTTTGATTGGATTGAGTTGTTATTACTTGTTGGAATTGCTGAAGCTTGATTTTAAGTTGAGGTTTCTTTTGTGCAGTTTTGATCTGATGAAGTAGCTAGAATTTGTGTGTTTTGGCACGTTTGAGTTAACTGAAATAGAATTTAGAAGTTTCCTAGTTTGTCTTTACCCTTTTCTGTTTAGTTTGAGTCTTTGTTTTCTTTTTCTTTTTAGTTTGTCCCTGCCCAGGAGGGTAGTTGTTTAAGTGTGAGGGTGTGATAACTCTCAATATTTTCATATTTTTCTGTGTTTAAAAGTATTTGTTAGTGTATTTTAGTTTTTAATTGTTTAGAATTAGGCTAGTTTTAGGATTTTCTTTAAATTCTTTACTTTTGTATAATTTTAGTTAAAAATAGGTTTTTAGGAATATTTTTTTTTTGTTTTTGTAAATAATTAGAAAATTAGTATTTTTCTGAAATTCTTTCTATAAAAATGCTTTGTTTTTATTAGGTTTTAATTACATACTTTTTCTTCTTAATTGCATTTTAACCCTTTAATTCAATTTTTTTGATTTGGATCAGATTGGGCTTGGAGGTTGGCAGATTTGCATTGCACACATTGGGCCAGTTTTTGGAAAAAGTGGGCCGCTGCATATCTGATGGGAGCGCTGCTGCTGTTTTTAATTGGAGCTGGAATGATTGGGCTAATGTGATTGGATATTGGGCTTTATCAGTACTGTGCATTTTGGTGCTGAAGCTATGTGGCTGAAGAGCTTTGCAAGTGAGAATTTGGGCCACAGCATGGAGATAAGCAGTTGCTGGTCTGAAGAAAAAAAGGAATGCAATTAAATTGGGATGCTAAAATTGGGCCTCTGCTGGAACACGCTAGTTACTGCCACCATTGGATTAATTGGAATGGAGCTGATATTTCAAAATTGCGCCGTTGCATGGGCTGATTCCAATTAGTGGAACGACAACGTTTTGGCATGGCAGCTGCTAGGGGGTCTCTATTTTGTAATTCATTTTGGCAAAATAAAGAACTCTCTTGAGCATCTAAGGAAGAAAAAGAAAACCCAGAGCTAGGGCAAGAAGAAAGTGAAAGAGAGCTCCATGGCTCAAGTGCATTACTTACCCAGAAATTGAAGACCCAAGCTTGCGATCCTGCCCGGAGATGAGGAGTTGATCGGAAATGCCACGTGGAGGGCAAAGATTAAAGCATAGAAGAGAAGCAAGGTCCCTTTTTACTTTTAGTTTCTTTCATCTTTTTCAAACCCTATAGAAAGGGGTTCTTCCATGTAAATAGATAGAAGGGGGACACTCTTGAATAGACACTTTTTACGCTACAGTCTTCATTCTCTAGTTTAGGGTTTTATTTGCTTTTCTTAGAGTAGCGATTGTGTTCGTGATTCTGGATTTCGCATATGAGATTCATGGAACCGTGACAATCTGTGAGCTCCTCACTCGGTGATCTCTGGTATAGTGTTTGTAATTTTTCATTTTCATATTAATAAAATTCAATTTCGTGTTTTCCTTTTTTTTTGTGTTGAGATTATTTTGTGATGTTGATGTTTGTAATGCTATTGTTTAGAAAATACTTTGGATTTTGTATCTCTGCATTCTATGATTCCTTTTTGGAATCAAATGATTTTGTATTGAGCATTTTTTACAGAGATGTCTTCTCGAGTCTGAGAAGAACCCAATGCATAAAGATTTATGTTTCTATTTTTTTTCTGTGTTTAGTATGTGTGCTTGTGTGCTGTTATTGAATTGTGTCTGATAATTTTGAAGGAAAACAACCACAATATTACATCTGTTTGGATGTAATAGGACCCTGAGATGGGCCTAGATTTTCAAGAGGTCTTCTTGAGAGATGTTATGCTTCATAATTATCAAACTAAGTCAAATTTCAGTTTTGTATTTCTGTTTCTTGTGAAACTGTGCATTGGTTGGATAAATGAGTGGAAAGCGTCAACTTACAGTTCTGAAATATGAACTAGAATACCCAGGATTGGGATTCACATTATCAGGATGTCTTTCTGAGAACTTTAAGCATTCTTTTATTCAAATCAATGTGCATTTCACCTATGAATTCAATTATGTTTAGAGTAGGATTTGATGATTCATTTTAGGTTTTGTGTTTTACAATTTAATTCAGATTTGATGCTTAGTTTAGGAATATGTCTTGGCTGTAAATGCACTCTGTTAGACTTAGATTTTATTTCTATTTTGAATAGTTTAGACTTTTATTTTTTTTTCTTGTATTGCATTTCAATTTCTTTATTTTTTTTAAAACAGATTTTAGTTAGACTAGTTCCAGTTCTTTAATTTTCTTTTAGTTTCATTCATTTCAATTGTCCCCACCTAGTTTAACAGTAAATAAGTAGTAAATAAGTACAAGATCTTAATCATACACTTTAACCTTAATTAGTTGAGTCCTAGGATTGATATTCTGGTTGCCCTATGCTACATTAGTGGGGACCAGTTCTTTGTTCTGCCTTAGGCGACTAAAAGGCAGTTTAACAATCTCCATGATATTCTATTCTTCTATTGAAGACCTTTCTTTCTTTTTGTTTTAATTGTCCAAAAGTTGTTCAATCATCTCTTTGAGATCACTAATCTCTTTGTCCCTTTGTTGGAACTTTTGTTCAAATTCTTCTCTTAGTTGTGAGCTCTCACTGTTAGGTCTCATACTCCCTCAGACACTATATTAACTCATCCTTGTCAAGTATGGAGAAAAACTTTTCACAAGGTTTTCAAAAACTTGACAAGTAATGAGTGAAAAGATTTTCACAAACTTTCTTTGTTTTTGGTGAAAAATTTCTAAAGAGATTCTAGAGGCAAAAATGTTTCTAAGTAGCTTCCAGGAAGAAGAGGTGAGTCACAGTTGGACAAGCTTAAAAACAAAGTTCTTCCTAGCCAAAGTTTCCTTAGATTTATCTTTTACCTTAGTTTCTTGGTAGAAATCTTTCAAAATATTTTCAAATGTTAATGAAATGCTTCCTAAACACCAAAAGAAGGTTTAACTATATGCTATGCTATCCTATATACCATAGAGACTTAAAACAAAAAGATCAAACAAGCAATTTAAAGAAAGAAATAAAGATGCAAAATGTAAATGCTAGACGACCTTTCACAGTAAGAAAACGAAATTACACTATTATAATGTTCAAATGTGATCTTGGAATTGCTTCAAAAGCATTTTCCCAAGTCACTTAGCTAAAAACCAAAAATGAAATTTAAACTACAAAGGTTTCGTGATATGAAAGCTCAAACAAGCTCAAAATAATGCCTAAAACTAGTGTAAACTTCAAGCTTTGGCTGCTGCTACGTGCTACTTAAAATCAGTGTGTGAGTTAAGCTTTTTCTGGTTGGAAATGCTGCTGGAACAGCAAACTGCAACTGCTGGACAAAGAAAAATAACTGTTGTAAAGCTCTCCTTCTTGCTCCAATTTCAATCCCCTAACCACTTCCTAGAAGGCTACCATAGTAGGAATAGGTTTCTGCCTCTGGATGCCTCAATCAGATTTCACAACTGCTCCAAAATCCACTAGAATAGATGCAGAAAGCAAGAAAAATTGAAATCACAGTACACAATTCATTCCAGGTGCAAATTGTTTGATAATTGCAAAAATGTTTGATGAAATGCCCCAAAGAACTTTAGATTTTGTGTTTTTGACTTTTAGGGCTTGTAAACTGGATTGCACGGTTCTGTTGGAAAACAGGTTAGCTCAGTTTCAATACCAAGAGAGGGGTGGGGGTGAATTGGTAAGGTTTAAAAATCAGAGTCTTTTTAAAATATTTTTCGCACAGTATAAACCTTTACAAAGTTTCTTGCATTGCAAGTAATAAGAATTTAAGTGCAGCGAAAAAAGCAAAGTTAACTATGTAAATTTTAAAGTCGACTTAATATAAAGAGTGTAGGGATAGAGAAAGCAAACACAGAGTTTTTATACTAGTTCGGCCTCAATGCCTACATCCAGTGTCCTCCACAACTAGGAAGCCAATGCACTATATTAGTCAAAGTTTTTACAGCAGGATTTCTATAGAGACCTCCACATCAAAAGTATAGACAATCTCTCTAACCCTCTAACTAAAAGTATAGGTAGTCAACACAAAGACATGCAACAAGATATCCCCTCTTCTACAATCTTCAACCCACTTTGAACGATCCTCAAAGTGTCCAGAACTCCACTAGTCGTCCTCCTGTAATCCCAACAGGATAGCAACAATCTTTCCAAAGATTGATAGAAAACTTGATCAATGCAAAGAACATCAGCAGTGCAGAACTTGATCAAACAGTAAGCGATATTCAATTCCTCCTTAAGAAACTCTTCCAAGAAAGATTTCCTCCATCTTCTTGATGAGTTCTTGGAGCGTTTATCTCAAGATCATAATCTGAAATAGCAAAATGAAAATGTTAGATCAACCAAAGTCTCTTCTGTTCTCGTGATCAAGAGAATCACGTCTATTTATAGTTTTCTATAAATCAGACGCTCCTATACTCGACTTTACTACTAATGAAGTCGACTGTCATGTAACAGTTAAAACAAATTAGCAGCAGTCATAACAACCAAATTGATTTCGCATTTAATTCAGTTGACGTGCATTTAATGCTTTAACAGACATTTGAAATATAGCCATTATAGATATCCTCCATCTTCTTGATGAGTTCTTGGAGCGTTTATCTCAAGATCACAATCTGAAATAGCAAAATGAAAATGTTAGATCAACCAAAGTCTCTTCTATTCTCGTGATCAACAGAATCACGTCTATTTATAGTTTTCTATAAATCAGACGCTCCTGTAGTCGACTTTGCTACTAATGAAGTCGACTGTCATCTAACAGTTATAACAGTTAAAAGAATTTAGCAGCAGTCATAACAACCAAATTGATTTCGCATTTAATTCAGTTGACTTGCATTTAATGCTTTAACAGACATTTGAAATATAACCATTATAGATCTCCTCCATCTTCTTAATGAGTTCTTGGAGCATTTATCTCAAGATCACAATCTGAAATAGCAAAATGAAAATGTTAGATCAACCAAAGTCTCTTCTATTCTCGTGATCAAGAGAATCACGTCTATTTATAGTTTTCTATAAATCAGACGCTCCTGTAGTCGACTTTGCTACTAATGAAGTCGACTGTCATCTGACAGTTATAACATTTAAAACAAATTAGCAGCAATCATAAAAACCAAATTGGTTTCGCATTTAATTCAGTTGACTTGCATTTAATGCTTTAACAAACATTTGAAATATAGCCGTTATAGATCACAACATTAGCAGAATTTCCAAACAAATAACTAACTAAGTCGAATTCACTACGCGTGCAGTCGACTTAGACACTTCAAAGTCACAAGTTTTAATCTGTGCAAAGTCACAAGTTTTAATCGACTTACTTCATAATGAAGTCGACTTAAAACTTACAGTTTTGCCATACAATATAAGTTCAACAAAGTGCATGTGGTTTTCTTTTCTTAAACATATGTAATGTATTCGCAAAAAATGTATCAAGTATAAAAACAGTGAATATATATATTCATATATGAGAATCAACACAAACATGTTCTTTAAGATATCATTCACAATAAAGAATTGAACATGTAACTGTTAAGACTCCGACAAGTGTACTGAATCGTATCTAGTAATATAAAATGGTAAGACCAAGTATCGTTTTCCCAAGAGACTCACGGCACTAAACAGTTATGCTTTTGCTTAACCAATTAAGACTATAAGAACAACATTTTGGGATTTTTGAATGCAAAGTGCGGAAAAATAAACATGAATGCAATTTGATCAATTGAGGCTAAACACAAAAGTGAATGGATGATGTTGATAATATGAGATGAATATGTTGTTAGGGTTTAGATTTCACCTAATCACTCTCATGCATAAACGAATTCATCTCCTTCATTAATGTCAATGCCACTTTCTAATTTACCCTAAACCCGATGTCTCGGTGAAGAGAGCCTACTCTTAATCACTAGTTTACAATGTCTTGTCATCCTAGCAATTAATTATGCATTACATTCGCACAGAAGCTTAAAGGCAACTGGTCCTCCTATTCCTATGTCTAGGTGATATTGCACCCGGGTGAATTTCCACAAGTCTAGATTTCCCGTATGTGTCCATATCGACAAAATCAATAATCATGTTATTGAATGAGTTAACAAAGCATGCATAGAGTAAAGAGGAAAAACCCTAACAAATAATGAAGTAAAGCATTTAGAATATAAGTTAATTCAAATACAAGAGAGTTTAGAGGTTACATCTTCCCTAATAACAAATGAGATTAGTTTTCCACCGTCATGGAAGAACTAGGTGTACAATGGAATGGAAGAGATAAAAACCCTAGAAAGAGAAGAGGAGATCTCCCACATCCCCAAATTTGCACCCAAAGGGGTGAAAAGTGTGTTTATGTGCTTAAGCCATCAAAAGATACATTCTCTAGGGTGTCCAGGTCTTTAAATAGGGCAGAAAAATAACAGAAAAAGGGTCTAGGCCCAAAACAGATCATAAAAATAACAGAAAAACTGGCCCAAGTCCACGCAAATGGCGTTCAACACTTGATATCGGTTCAAAAACCGTTATTTTCATACTTAAATTTCACATTAAACACACCCTTTATCACTTAGAATTAGCTCGAAATCATGCAATTTGCCTAAGTTGGAGAATAAGAGAGTCAAAGTTAGTTTTCGTGGTTTTATGCTTGGTTTTCCCTTGTTGTCGCAGGTTTTATCAGGAATTGAATGAAGGATGTTGAAGTATAAGGGAGTTGGACACGAGAGAAGGTGGAAAAGCGAGCAAAAGAAGAGTCACAGCTACTGCCGGGTGGTGGACTCTTTGGAGAACTCTCGGCCTAACGCTCAAGCGTCAACGCTGGGGGCTAGTTTTAAGTGTCGAACTCACCGTTGGGCGGTAAGCCACCGCCAAGCAGTGGACTATTGGGCCTGGGCCAAAATTCTATGATTTTTCCTGAGTTATAAATAGTCTGCACGAACCAGAAAGTTTATCTTTTGGTAGAAAGGACGCAAAAACACACTTCTTCACCCTTCAGAGGTGGATATTGGATGCGGGAGCTCCATTTTATCAAATCTAGGGTTTATCTTTTCATTCTTTTCATTCTTTTCACCATGTCTATGGTGAACTAAACCTCCATTGTTGTTGGGGAAACGATGTAATCCTATTGAAACTCTCATGTATTGAATTTCTACTTATATTCATATGCTTTCTTTTATCAATTGTTTGAGTTTTTCCTCCATTATATTTGCATGCTTTGTTTAAGACATTATTCAATAGCATAATCTTTGATTCTATCTATATGGACACATGTCGGTAGGTTTAGACATGAGAGAATTCTCTTGGGAGCAATATTACCTAGACATAGGGATAGAAGGACCAATTATCTTTAAGCTTCTGTGCGAATTATGTAATGCATAATCAATTGCTAGGGAGACTAGACATAGTAAACTAGTAATTAGGAGTAGGCTCTTTTCACCAAGACATTGGGATTAGGGAAATTTAGAAAGTGGCATTAACATTGATAAAGAAGTAGAATTGAGTAGAATTCGTAAATACATGAGAGTGGATTAGGATGAAATCATAAACCCCAACAACACAACTCATCCATACCATCCAACTGCGTTATCTTTTTGGTCAACTGATCAAACCTTTGCATGTGCATGTTTAATTTTCGTTTTTGCATATAAAACCCTAATTTTTGTTTTCTCAAGTCTTAAAAGATCAAGATATCACATGAACGTTTAGGCCTAAGAGTCTCTCGAGAAACGATAGTCGAACTTACCATTTATTATTACTTGATACGATTCGGTACACTTGCCGAAGTGTTAACAGCGCTAAAATACCGCTCAACGGTAGGTGCGACACTTAAATGACGCTCAACGGTGACGCTCAGGCACAAAACAGTGAATACTGGCCAAACTGGCGCTCAATGCAACTTTTCTACACTCTGGTTGACTGATTGACTTTTTTGGTTGACTGATTGACTTTTCTGCATTCTGGTTGACTTTTCTGCACTGCAACTCCTTGATACTTCAACCCTTCTTTCAAATCATTCCAAAAACCTACAAAATAAAGAGAATTTAGTAATAAAATCATCAAGTATAACCTCAACATCCTTATTCACAAAACTAAAGCAAAAACATGAGTCAAAGCAAGTTTCTAAGTCAAAAAGGGTGCATTAAGTATCAAAATTAAGTATAAAAATAACGCTTTTTCAACCGTTATCAGTAACACATAACAATACATGTGTTATTAATAATGTGTTGTCATCATAAAAAACCAGAGCATTGTGAGATTAAGGTTTAGCTAAACTAGTGCTTCCCTTATCAACAATCTCAATAGGTTCTTTAAGCTTTTTAGCACTTGATCTTACTTCTTTTAAAAACCAGTGCTTCCCTTATCAACAATCTCAACTCCTTGATACTTCAACCCTTCTTTCAAATCATTCCAAAAACCTACAAAATAAAGAGAATTTAGTAATAAAATCATCAAGTATAACCTCAACATCCTTATTCACAAAACTAAAGCAAAAACATGAGTCAAAGCAAGTTTCTAAGTCAAAAAGGGTGCATTAAGTATCAAAATTAAGTATAAAAATAACGGTTTTTCAACCGTTATCAGTAACACATAACAATACATGTGTTATTAATAATGTGTTGTCATCATAAAAAACCAGAGCATTGTGAGATTAAGGTTTAGCTAAACTAGTGCTTCCCTTATCAACAATCTCAACAGGTTCTTTAAGCTTTTTAGCACTTGATCTTACTTCTTTTAATCATTTATTTTCATTTTCAAACACTGAACCAACTTTTTCCACAATCCAGAAATGAATTTGCAAATTAAAATCCAAGTAGCTGAAAAACAGAATTCTGCACCACAAAAAGTGGACTGAAATGGTGGTTTTGGACCCAAAAGCAAATAGAAGTGATTCAACAGCTCATGTGAATGACCAAACAACTTTGCTTGATGATTTTAAGCATGTTCAAACTCTTAAACAACTCAGAAACTGATTCAACCTAAAAACCATTGGTTCACTTCCAATTTAACCCAAAAAGCGATGGTTTAAAATGCAAATCTGCATATAGGCTAAGTTTTGAGCAAATGAACAGTGCTAGCAACTTTAAATCATTAATTTAAACTTGTTCAAACTCTTAAATAGCACAGAAAAAGTAGATTTCGAAAACTCACCTCTGCTATACCAATTTATGCAGTAAAATACACCAACTCACCACCAAAATCAGTTTTAAAAGAACCAAAGGATGGAACAGTGATCAAATTGACTCAAGGAAATGCCAATGCATAGAACTAAGCTAGAATTAAAGTGCTTAGTATGACCAAACCAGAATGGACCAAACCAAAGATTATAGCATGGTGAAAAGCTGGAATAAAATACTGGACAGCAAAGGCTACTGGTTTTTAAGGCAACCAAGCTATGCTAGATGTATTTCCTTGCTTTTAATGGTCTGCCATATCTTTAGCCACTTCCAATAACATCAAACAAATTTGTTCCCAGCAGCAGAATCAAATAAAACCAGTTGAAACAAATTTGAAATTTCAAAACCAGATTTGAATTTCTTGAGCAGATTTGAAACCAGAATTAGTTTCTAGTCTTTTGCTTCTATCACGAAGGCTAGAACATGTTCTCATTGCCTTATTTGGTTGATTTAAAGTTTTTCCAACACTCCAAGCTCAAACAAACCAAAATAAAACCACGAGTTAGAAGCAATGGTTAAACCACGAGTTCCCAGCAATGGTGCCAAAAACTTGTTAAGACTTCGGCAAGTGTACCGAATCGTATCAAGTAATATAATTGGTAAGACCAAGTATCGTTTTCCCTAGAGACTCACGGCCTAAACAGTCATGTTATTTGTTGATTATTTAAGACTTGAGAACGAAAATATTTGGTTTAAAATGCAGAAAATAAACATGAATGCAAGTTGTTGGAAAACAGGTTGGCTACGTGTCAACACCAAGATGGGGGTGAATTGGTGAGGTTTAAACATCAGAGTCTTTTAAAATATTTTTCGCAAAGGGTGAGTCTTTACAAAGTTTCTTGAATAATAAGGAATGATAATTTTAAGTGCAGCGAAATTTCAATGTAGACTTAGTAAACAGGTAAGTTGACTGAATGTAAAAGTGTAAGGATAGAGAAATCAAACGCAGATTTTTATACTGGTTCGGCCTCAATGCCTACATCCAGTGTCCTTCCACAATCCGGAAGAAAATGCACTATAATGGTCAAGGTTTTTACAACAAGGCTTTTATTGAGACCTCCACGTCAAAAATATAAAACATATCTCTAACCCTCTAACTAAAATATAGGCAGCAACAACACACAAAGATCTACAGCAAGATATCCCCTCTTCTGCAATCTTCAAACCCACTTTGAACAATCCTCAAAGTGTCCAGACTCCAGGAGTCAACCTCCTGTAATCACAATAGGATAAGCCAATCTCCAGTAGATTGAAAGCAATCTTGATCAATGTCAATGCACCAGTTGTGAAGAATTCTGATCAACAAATAAGCTCAGAACAAGTCTCCTTCAAAGAACCTCCTCAAAGAGAGATCACCACGGTCTTCTTGATGAGTTCTTGGAGCACAATTCTCAGAGATCACAATCTGTAAATCCCAAATGAAAGTGTTAGAATTTCCAAAGTCTTTGTGATCAACTGAGTCACGTCTATTTATAGTTTTCTATAAATCAGACGCTCCTGTAGTCGACTGAGCTACTAATAGAGTCGACTGTCATGAGACAGTTATAACAGTTAAGTCAAATAGTAGGAGTCAGAAACAACCAAATTGATTTTGCAATTCATATAGTTGACTATCATCAATGCTTTAACTAACTTTTGAAATATAGTCGTTACTGTACACAAGCATCAACAGAATTTCAAACAAACAACTAACTAAGTTGGATCCACTGCGCATGTAGTCGACTTAGGCACATCAGCTAAGTTTGAAAAACTTTTCAATGCAAAATCATTCACAACACTGCTTTTGAAAGTCTGTACATAGTCACGACTTTTAATCGACTTACTTCATAATGAAGTCGACTTAAAACTTGTAGTTATGCCACACAATATAAGTTCATAAAAGTGCATGTGGTTTTCTCTTCAATAACATATGTAATGCAATCATATATGATGTATCAGATATAAGATCAGTAAGTGCATTCATATATCAAGATCAACACAAACATGTTCACCAAGATGTTATCCACTATAATGAATAGAAAATGTAATACAAAACAATACAAGTGTTATTAATAATGTGTTGTCATCATCAAAAACCAGAGTGACTAGAGCACTATGAGATTAAGGTTACCTAAACCAGTGCTTCCTTTATCAACAATCTCCCCCTTTTTTGATGATGCACAACCATGATTAATAAACAACCACGTTTGTATACAAATAGTTCATAAAATCAGTATCAGATCAGTATCAGATCAAGCAAGCAAAATAACTGATTTTACCCAATGTATTAGATCAATGTATCAGAGCAAGTAAAAGTATATTTCTCCCATATTACTCTGAATAAGGCAGTATCAAGCAAACAATCATATATCAAGCAAATAAACATATTAATCAAGTCAGATATTTCTCCCCCTTTGTGCATTAGCAAAAAAGGTTTGCTTTCAGATATGGATATGCTGATAAACTGTATTACTAGAGATGCATCACAGAAAATCAAATGTGAGCAGATTAATCATGCAATGATGCTCCCCCTATAACAAATATTCACATGAAATAGATAAACTCCCCCTAGAATATAGGCATGTGAAAAATCTATGCAAACAAGTAATGCTCCCCCTGTCATTATGCATACAACAAAGTCAGATTCAGATGCACAATGCAGTCGCACAGATATCAGAGCATACAATCAATTTGCTTCAAGATTGTATCAGTGTTATAATTTCACAATTTAATCAAGCAAAGATACAACTATCAACAATCTCACAATATAATAATGATTAAGCAATGAGATTATATTGAAGAAATACTGATATAAAAATGATCAAGCAACTTAATAAGCAAATTCCAGTAAATGGAATTTATAACCCCCTGTTAAAGGTAAGTCGAATTGACCAATAACCAAGTCGATTCCATTACTTTCCAGACAGTTGTGATTTCAGCAGTAAAGCATTTTAGAATAATAGTAATGCAAGAAATTACACAAATAAGAAGTGAGTATGCAACAGTTAATGTAACAGTGAAAACATGCATAGTCAACTTCAATGTTCACAGAGTCGATTCAAAATTCATCCAAGCATATTCAATCAATCAATTTAAAGCAAATTAATTTGAATCAAAATACTAATTTTATTTCTTGTTCAAAAGATATTTTACAATAGGTAGACTCGAACAAGACACAACATAATGGCAATCTAGACCATTATCAAAAGAGACAACTAAGACAAACACAACCTAAGCAATCAAAAGACATGACTAGACTTAAACACACTACTGTAAACACCAGACTTTTATTCTGATTCAGAAGACTCTACAATCTTCTTGTCAGCACTATTCTTCCCGCTATCAGAGTCATCCACAGAAGTGTTTCCAAAGGCATTTATCCGTAGTGCATAATCCATCTTTCTATGAAGATCAGATAATGACCTTTGCAGTAACATCATCTTGTCATCTAGTCTCTTGAATCTTTCATCCACAAACTTTTCAAATATGGTTTGAGGATGAAACTTGTATCTAGATGAATCAATGCTTATAGGATCCATTTCTACAGTACTTGGAATATCATCAATCATAATCCAGTCCTTTCTTAATTTTCTGAGTCCAATAGAGTCTAGAAAAAGCTTTTCTATAACATTTTTCTTGTTGCATGTGATAACTTTCTCATTTGTGAGGTCCACTTTCTACATTTTTAGCACTGTGCTGATGAACACCCCATATGGCAGACAAAGTGTTTTGCTTTTTGTAAACTTTAACATGTGATCACGGATCACATATGCCCAGTTTGTTGGAGTAGTAGACTGTAATGCATATAACAGGTATATGTCCAACCCATTTAGTATAGATTGATCATCATCTCTTGGAAGCAATATCCATGTGATTATATATGCACATAGACATTCATCCATTCTCAAGTTCCTAATCTCAAAGGAGTCATATCTACTTGCCAAGTCAGGATGCTTCAAGAAATTGATGTCTAACTCGTTTGTAAGGAAGCCAGGAACACCATAATGAGTCATTAATCCTTCTTGTTGAAGTCCTGCGACATATCTCCAGATGAAATAATCTATGGTGATATCAACACCTTTCACCCTCAATTTCAGACTATTCCCATCCATTCTCATATTAGAATAGAATACTTTTACCAGGTTTGGATAGCAGTCTCCTTGTAGTTCAACAAACTTTGTCAAACTGGCCTTAACTAACCATTCTTGAAATGCAAAGCCTTCATTGTAGAAGAAAAGAATGCTCATACATTTATGTCGTAATATTTCTTTGAAACTCCACTTGCATATGAAGTCAGTTCCTCTAGTGCAGTCACAAAAAACGACAGCGCTTATTTTCACCAATAGACAATGGTTCCTAAATAGAGACATATTCAAGCAAGACAAAAAGTAGCAGACTTTTTGACTCGGATCAAAACCGAGACATAAAAAGGTTGGATTTTGTCTCGGTTCCTGTGCTCAGTTGGAACCAACCAAGGTAGTAGGTTCTTTTTTTTTTTTCTTCTTTCGTCCCAGTGTCCGCCATGGGCCTCTTGCTTGGCTCACTTGATCATGGGGGGCGTACTCGTCTGAGCCCGGTCACCAGACCCGAACCATGGGCCCTGATACCATTGTGGGGAGGTTCGACACACATAGATCTCCACACATTGTAAGACATTGTCCGCTTTGGGCCAAGCCCTCACGGGTTTGCTTTTGGTACTATTCCAAAAGGTCTCTTTCCATTGGAGATATCTATGTGTATATAAACCTCTTACCACCCTTTCTTTTACTCAATGTGGGACTTTGTTTACACTTCAATAGAAAATAGGGAGAAGATGAAAAGATTACTCCGACAGGGTGGCCAGCAGTCGTAGAGGGTGGCGTGGTGGTGGTGGTGACGACGCCAATACCTCTGGATGGTGGTGGTGTTTGGTGCAGGAATCTGGTGCCGTTCTTTTGGTGAGGCACGTTGAAGAAGCGAAACCTTTCTCCTCCTCTGCGTGAAGAAGCGAAATCTTTCTCACCCATTTTAGCTTTCTCTGCCAGCAACAAAAACAACCACAAAGTTAGAAGGAAAAAAAAAAATCAACCTTTTGTGCAACCACTATGGAGAGTACGAAGTGATTAACAAGTAACAACTGAACAAAAGAGAAAGAAAAAGAAACCTGGGAGCTCCCATGGTTCACTTTTGTTAAGGTCTACTTCAGCTATGGCTCTACCAGTGAAGTTGCTGTCTAAAACCTTTTTGGGTGTTCCCCTAAACTGATGCCTAAACCCATAGTATACGCCTCGGGTCTTTGGAAAACCGAAGCATAAAAGCTTCGCAATTCGTTGGGTAATTTCATCATAATTCACTGCACAAGATTCAGGGCCACGTGGAAAACTGCTCTTCATTTACCATTTTTTTTATTCAGAAATAGAAATAAATATCCCCCAGTGGTTTAATCTCAACCGTTAAATTGTTGAGATTTAACAAATGGATATTGGACCGTGAACTCTTTCTGGTTCTTAATATCGTATGTTATGGTTGAATTGAGTAGGTCCAAGATAAAGTTTCTTTTAATGATTTTTTTTTTCTAAATTTTAAAATTAGGTGTACAGAATTTATGTTAAGAATGTAAATTATTGTCCTTGCGAGGGCCATCTACTTAATAAAATAATATACATAAGTGAAATAGTACAAAATAAAATTAAATGACTTGTTTTCCTTTTTATGTATTTGTTTAATTTAATTCTTTTAATATGTTTTAATATATTTTATATTAGTTTAAGTAAAAAAAAATTAAATAATTAAAAATAATATAATTAATATATTATATCTTTAAAATATTACAAATTTGAAACTTAGTACAATAAAGCTGTGAAAAGGGTTCGTTTTTAACTTCCAATTGCTAACTACTCTTTTATTATTATATTGTATTTATTATTATCATTTGAAAAGGAGATAAATAATACCTATGTTTATAGGAGTGTGTTACTGGAAAAAAAAAATAGTCAATCAAACTGTAAAAATAGAAGAAGCAAGTAAGGGAAAAAAGTAAGAGAATGAACTTTAAGCTGTCAGAGGGTTGGTGAAAAGTTGCAGAGCCTTCGGCATCTATTATTGACTTTAACTGAGGCAATTGATACTTTAAGCCTCAGGTAGCAAATGACCGAGGTAATAGGTCTAATTCAAATCACCTGGTAAAATTTCAGTTGAAGGCGGGGAAGTTGCAGCACCTTAGGCGTCAGTTTAGGATTTTAACCGAGATAATAAGCATTTTATGCTTTGATTCCTGAAAAGATCGATCTCTATAAATTTGCTGAAATTTTAATTATACTATCGCGTTTTTATATACTTCGGTTTTTGAGAAACCGAAACATTTTATTTGACTTTTTATCTCCATTTTCCACTAGTGTTCTTTGTTCATCATCATTAAACTAATCAAATGGATTCGTCTCTTCTATTGCAGACACTGATCATTTACCAGGACGAGATGAGAAGGCAACCATCTTCAAGAATTGTAAAGATTTCTTTCACAGAGTGTATGAATTAGAAAGATACAAGACACGCATATATAAGGGCGTGAATTTAGGATATTTCACAAACAAGGCCCATATTTTAAATTTTCAAATTTTAAGGCCGAAAACAAAGACATGTAGTAGATTTGAATAAAAACACAGATGACTACTGTATGACAGAGTTTTACAAAAACAGAGACACAAATTCGACTTTGTCCATAATCGAGTCGACTACAATTCGCAAAATTTGTTTTTCATACAAGTCAATCAGACAATCAATCATGCAATCAACAAATAATCAATTTTCAAACAATCAATTTATTTATGCATGATGCAGTAAGCAAATACATGTTACCAGTTCTAGACACTCAAGATGGTTGATATACTCAATGTAGTTCATCCTTGAGTTCTCACTGCACCTGTTTCGAATCCTGCAAAACAGTTTAAGTTTTTTTTGCAAGTACCCATTTGAACTCTGGTCCTTGATTGTCAGTTGCAGTTAGATGTTCGTTAGGTTTCCACACATACAATTCTTTAGGAACTCCAACTTTTCTATAGTAGCAATTTCTAACAGTATGGCCAATACTATTGCAATAAAAACAGGCTTGCTTAAATCAATGAATTTCTTTTAGACTAAGCTTTATAGCCAATTTTGTTAATTGGTATCAAATAGAGAATAACACAGAGAAAAAAATTAAGTTAGCGGAAAGCGTGTTCGGTCACAAGTTAAATTAAAATGGTCAGTTTTAAGAGTAAATTTAGTTGATGTGCATAAAACAGTAAAGTGTGTAGGGAGTAGAAAAATCACAAAGATAATTTTTATACTGGTTCGATTCAAAAGAATCTACGTCCAGTTGTTAATCACTATAAAAAGTGATTAACAGCTTCACTAAAAACAATTTCACAGTTTTACAATAAGTAAATGAAAGTAAGAGATAAAAGAACCTTCCTTCGACAAACGAACAGGAAGAGAACTACTTTGTCAACTCGAAGAGAACCGCTCCGACATTCGACCAACAAAACGCGAGCTTCTCCTATTCACGAGACCAGACAAAGTACACCTTGCCAACTCGAAGAGACCCGCTCTGACTTTCGACCAACGAAACGCGAGCTTCTTCTATTCACGAGACCAGGCAAAGCACCTTACCAACTCAAAGAGAATCGCTTCGACTTTCGACTAACGAAACGCGAGCTTCTCATATTCACGAGACCAGGCAAGGGAACTGAACAAGCTTTTGAGAACTTCCTCAGACAAACTGTATTCTACAAAAGCTCTCTGTTCAAAAATTATTTTCTGAAGTTCTCAAAGCACCTATTTATAGGCAACAAGTCTGAATATGAAAGGTCATGTTACAACTGCCAGTGATGATCGATTATTGTAAGTGATAATCGATTATTCAAGTCCATTACAGGTTTTTCAAAATAACTTTGGCAATTTTCAAAATAGACCTGTGATAATCGATTATTTGGAGTGATAATCGATTATTCCAGAGCAACATGGTTTTTCAGAAAATCTCAGGATAATCGATTATTGCTCTTCATAATCAATTAAATATGTAACAGTACTAAAAATACGAGTTTTACATATTTAAAGACATTCCTAATACATTTGTATTCTACAAAGTGCTTTTAAAATAATTTATAATATCTTCTTCAAGTTAAACTTCTTGTAGCATCATCAAAACCATTAACTTCAAGATTTACCAATGCTCCTCATTGGTAACAATCTCCCTGATAAGCTGTTGTTGAAGCTATCAAATTAATACTACTTTTCAAGGCAACTTCAGTATTGCCTAGTAGTATTCAAGAAAATAGATAGGGCTAAAGTAACCTTGAGTCGTCTCCCAACGAACACGGAATTGATTTCGAATATCTAACTCTTATGAATGTTATGCAATGCTTATGAATAAAAGTGAGAATGTTTAAAGAATGTTGTAGAACAAAGAAGAAACTTAAAAACAATTATGAAGAGTAAAAGGAAAAGCTCTCATCTTTATGCTTTCTATTGTGATCCTGGGAGATCTGAAATTTTCGCACAACATGTGGAATTGTCTCAAGTGCTTGTGTGGATTCTCCTTTGATAACCCATTGAACTTTGGTAAGGCATTTAGCAGGTCAAGTCTCAAATCCCACTCCTCATCAGGGTTATTGAATGTTACTTTGGGTAACTGTATTGTGGGAGGTGGCTAACTGTCTAATGGTTCTCTGTGCCATTCTGTTTGGGTTAGAATCAGGTAAGGGATTGGATGGTATGTTTGAGACTGGAGATGATGAAATTGGTATGGCTTCAAATGTAGGAAGTGTTCCCTCAGTAGAACACACAAATTTCAAACTTATTTGCACCTTACGCAAACTCCTTTCAACTTCCGGGTTAATTTGATAGAATTCTCCTGGGTTAGCTATGGTCATGCACTAAGAGTCTGCTTGAAACTGTTTCTCTGTTTTTGATTTCTTTTATTCTTTTTTTTTCTTTTGTTCTTGCTTTAGAGAAAGATTTCAAAAAAAAAAGATAAGAGAGGTTTTGTTTGGGTCCACTCCCAAGAAAGAGAGGTGAGTCACAATGGACAACTTAAGTACCAAGTCTTTCCTAGCCAGAGTATATTCAAACTAGCCTCAAGTATTTCGAAAGAGAAATTCTTAATTTAAGCAAGAACAAAGATTTTGCTAACAAAAAGAATAACTAAAAGCTACAAAATAACTCAAACTAAATTAAATGTATATGCGTTAGAAAAAAAATAAAAACAAATGAAAATTAAAAAAAATAAAAATGAGAATCAAAATATTCAAAATACTTACCGTATTTCCCTGGCAACGGCGCCAAATTTGATAAGTTGTCGTTGAAGCTATCAAATTAATACTACTTTTCAAGGCAACTTCAGTATTGCCTAGTAGTATTCAAGAAAATAGATAGGGCTAAAGTAACCCTGAGTCGTCTCCCAACGAACACGGAATTGCTTTCGAATATCTGACTCTTATGAATGTTATGCAATGCTTATGAATAAAAGTGAGAATGTTTAAAGAATGTTGTAGAACAAAGAAGAAACTTAAAAACAATTATGAAGAAATAGGATAATTCCACCGCTTTTCCAAAATAGATTCATCATCGGTTATTCACAGATCATTGTTCAATTGATTATTGTTTAAGTTTCAAATTAATTAAAGTACATTCTTAATTAATTTGAGGGCAGTCATGCAGTTAATCAAAGTACATTCTCAATCAAATGCAAGACCTTTCTAGATTATTCACAATAAATTCAACCAAAGTACATTCTCAATCAATTTTATTGTGTTAAATCATGTTTATTCTTAAATCTCTTAACCAAATTAAAAGCTAATCAATCAAAGTAAATTCTCAATTGATTATAGCTGAAATTATTACTACCAACCAAAGTACATTCTCAATTGATAGTAAAAACCATTTAATCATATGAAAGTTCCTAAATTCAATCAAAGTAGATTCTCAATTAAACCTAGAAACCCTAAAACTCATATAATTAATATGCATGTAGATTCAAACACATTATGATGCAAAAATCTTTGCTTTTAATATGGTAGAGAGATGAAAGACATAGAAAGAGAACAACTTAAATCAATAATCAAAAGAAAAAATTGCATTAATTCACTTAACCTCAGAATCCATAATGAAATTACAGCAGAATAGCCCTAGATGCTTAGCTCTCCATGAATGGAGTAGAATACATGATGAAATAAGAGAGAGAGGAGTGGTGAATGAATAAATGAAGATCTCCTTTCTGTCTCCCCTAGGTCTCTTTATATAAGCTTGATTGGGCTTGGACTCTGAATATTCAGTTGATAGAATCTTTTATCTTATATCTTCCAAATAACTAAGAGATTTAGATAATTATAACATTATTTGGAAGATATTTTCTGTTGATATTCCCAAATTAAATTAATTCAACAACTGAATTTTATCTTTTAGCTTTTTTGACTTTCCAAAATTGCACAAATGCCCTGATTTTCCTCTATCTGAACTTTAGCCCCTTCAGAATTCTTCAAAATTGCAAAAGAGTTCCTTAGTTGACCAGACTTTGACCAGAGAAGGCCTGTTTGACCAGCTTTGACTGAGGGGGGCACGACCAATGAGTGCGCGCCACGTGTCAGCCCCCCCTTTTCCTCCCAAATTAGGGTTTGCAATTGGGGAAATTTGTCCTTGTGCTGCCGCCGTCATGGTGAGAGTGAAGAACTCACAATGGTTTCTTCAAGGCGCGACTGTTTCTGCGATTGCTGGGTTTATTGCATGTCTGGTTTTGATGCAGGTTCTGATGCGGTGATGGAGGAGATTTCTTCAAGGCGCAACGAGATGGCGTGACAGAAGTGCGAAGATGGTGGAGTCGTGACGGCCATGGAAGTTGGCGATTTCTCCGGTTCATGGTCGAAAATGAAGGTTAGTAGTCGCGGCGAAGCTTGCGAGGAAGAAGATGATGAATGGTGGTCGGCGGCGACGCTGGTGTTAGGGTTGATGTGCGAGTGGCGTGGAGGCGGCAAGGTGGTGGCAGCGCGAAGAACGTGGTGTTGTGGCGATGCAAGACTGATGTTTCTGTGGTGATAGTCGCGGCGTCGAAACTAGGTTGATGATGGTGGCTACCAGCGGTTTGAATGCGAAGGTGATTGGCCGTGGAAGAAGGTGGCGGTGCGACATGCGTGTGGTGGTTCTGTGAGGATGGCGTCAATGTGCTGCGTGAAGGAGAAGGTGGTGGTGCGATGGTGATGTCTAGGTTGCGCGTGACGGAGGCAAGGTGGCTTGCGTTGGAGAGGATCGAACATGCGAGGCACGACGGCGCGACGAGAATGGTTGAGGCGAGACCGTGATGGTTGTGTGATTCTAGTTTGCTTGTAGGTGCGAGATGCGAAGAAGAAGCTTTCATGGTGGCGGCTAGGTGGTAGCAGCAGCCATGGATGCGTGTTGAAACTGAGTTGCAGATGTGTTCATGTCGGAGAAGATGAAGATGGTGGCTCTGTGATTTGCACGAGAACATTGATGGAGATTCTGATTCCGCCGTCGAGTATGGTCGTCTTGCGATTTGGTTTGGGTTGGACGCGAAGACGATGGTGTTGTGCGACAACGGCTTTGGGGTTTGATGGCCACCGGCATCGTGGTGGTGACTGGTTGAGACGTTGTGGTGGCCGGATCTGGGTTCTGGCGAGGATGGTGGCGGTGGACATGGGTGGCTAGGGTTTGGATTTGGGAATTAGGGTTTCTGTTGGAGATGGTGATGACGTGGCAAGAGGGGCTAGGTGGCATGTTCTGAGTGGTCTATTTGGTGTGCAGTAGGATCAGTGACGTGGCATCATCTGGGTAGTTGGATCTATTAGTGGTGGACTGCCATGTGGTAAAATCTGATGAAATCTGGTTTAATTAGTGGTAGGAGGGGTGTGTATAGGAAACTTAGGGTTGCAAGGGTAAAGTTTGACCGTTTGGCCCATCTATGCATTATTTTCTAAACAAGACCTGATTTTGGGCCTCAAATTGCAATTTGGACCAATAAAACTCTAATTTCAGCTGCACAAATAAATATTAGAACATCCAATAATAATTTATGCGCTAAATCTCACTTTTTACGCTTCTTTAATTCCTAAACCCAACAATTTCAATCATTCCAAATTCACTCAAAATCAACCATTTAAGCACATGAATTTCATCAAAAATTTTAATTTTAAAGCATAAATGTGGGCATAAATATGCACTCATCACTCCCCATTTTTTATGATGATAAAAAATACATGTTTTAAAAGAAACTTTGGCTTTACTGCAAAACATACAAGCTAACAGACAATAACAAAGTTAGCAATACCTGTATCATCTTATATTATACTTCTCCCCCTAAAAATATACTTCTCCCCCTTTTTTATCATAAGCTCCCCCTTAATATGATCTCCCCCTTAATTAAATAATGTATGTATAAAAACAAGAGATCATTTTATTCATAAAGGAAGGATTACATTAACAGTATAAGGAGAAACATAAAAGACAGAAATATAACATAGAAATAAAAAAATAGCTAAGCAACAAAGCACATTAACTTAGATTCCTAACTCTAAAATTCAGAGTTAGGGGATCTCGCAAGAGGTTGAATGTTGAGATGATTTTCAATGTTGCCAAGGCGAACATCAATGTCATGAAATTGATTAATCACATAATCATCATGAGCTTGCTGCCACTCATAAATTTGATTAAAGTGAGCTTTCTGAGCAAGACTCATGTCCTCCATTTGCCTTGACAGATTAGAAAAATGTTCTTCCATGGTGAGTGAGGAGGATGAAGGCATGTGAGAGGGACCAGCAGCAGAAGGAGCAGCAGCTCTTACGGGTTCCACCATGTGAGCATCCATATCATCTTCTTCATCAGCATCTTCATGATCATCATCTTTGTGAATTAGTACTCTTCCCTTAGAAACAAAACCCATTTGGGGAAAGGTGGTTTCGCCAATCTCCATCCCAATAGCTTGAATAGCTTGAACATGTTCACCTTCCACATTATCACCTTTGTACTCCAAAATAATAGATATGAGAAGAGCATAAGGAAAGTGGTAAGAGTAATATTTCTTGGCTTTTACCATGGTGTCAGTAATAAGAGTAGGCCAATTGTTAAACCCCTGGTAAGTGTACCAGATCGTATCAAGTAATAAAATTGGTAAACCCAATATCGTTCTTCCCAAAGGACTCTTAAGGCCTCATCTTTCGTGTAAACTAATCGTATAAGACTTGAGAAAAGAAAATAATTTCAATTGTTAAAATGCAAAACAAAAATAAACATGCAAATGCAGGAATTCAATTGACGAGAGAAACTATGAATGAATGAGGTTGTTGGGGTTTACAATTTCATCTTATCCACCCTCATATATCTACTCTTCTTATTTACTTTGCTTATTTATCAAATTGCCATGCAAACTTTCTTGGTCTACCCTTAACCCAATCCCTTGGTGAAAAGAGCCTATTACTAATTACTAGCTTGTTATCCCTAGCCTCCCCTAGTAACTAATAATGCATAATGATCGGAAGCAAAATACAATTGGTCGTCCTACCCCTATCCCTACCAGTATTAACATAATCAAGGAATTCTCCCCAGTTCATGACATTATCATACGTCTCCGTATCAATAAAGACAAACAACATCTACCGAATGAGTTAAACTGTAGAAGCGTTAAGCACAGGTAAAGAACCCAACAATTGATAAATCAAGCATATGCAAGCATATAAAGTAAACAAGAATTTCAATATATGAGAGTTTCAAAAGATTACATTGTTCCCCAACAACTAAGGGTTTAGTTCACCATAATCATGGTGAAACTAGATGAATTGAATGGAAGAATGGAAAAAGCAAACCCTAGAATTGATAAAAGGGAGCCTAAGCTTCCAAGAGATCTCCTCCAAAGGTATAAAGCTATTGTGGACTTGTTCTCTGCCAAAAGAATTACATTTGAATTCGTACTAGGGCTATATATAAGCCAAAAAGATAACAGAAAAGATCTCAGAATCCAAAATATAAAAACAGACAACCGCCCAGGTGCCTAAATTGGCTGCTCAGCGGTTTGCCTCAACACACGCCACCGCCCCAGGCGCCAGAAATGACCGCTGAGCGGTTTGCCTCTTGTCGCTCTGGACGCTCAGCGTCACCGCCTAGGCGCTAGACAACAATTTTTTCCTACACTAGGCCGCTCAACGGTGTAATTTACCGCTGAGCGGTTCACAAACTCTTCTTTTCTTCCTTTTTCTCCTTCATTCTTGAGTCTATGAAATTCCTACTTCATTGCCATCTTCCATTTTCACCAAAAACCCTGCAAAACAAGCATAATATCTCTAAAAACAACTTTTGACTCTCATGTAACACAACTTAAGAGTTTTACTTGAATCTAAGCTCATTTTAAGCTACAAAGGGTGTGTTTTACTATCAAATTTATGCATGAAAATAACGGTTTTGAGACCGTTATCACCAATCGATATGTATGTGATTTAAGAAGCAAATCTTGCTCAGAGCATTGAGCATGGTTGGTGGCACGAGGACATAGAATCCACACAATAAGATAGTGGATCATTCTTTCTTCAACTTTGAATACGCCAACAAGAAACTGCCGACAGTTGATTTGCTGTTCAGGATGGCGCAAGAAAGTTTAAATGCCATCAGAAGATTGAAGTTAGGAACACCAAGATGTACTTTCACAGCATCATCCCATATGGTGAGTTGGGCAACATTGGTTCACACATCATCATCCAGAATTATTGGAACACCTCACCTTGGTTGAAATGATTCCAGCTCGATATCTCAAATTAAAGTAAAAGACTTTTATGAGATCAGGATAGATGCAACCTTTTTGCTCCACTAGGTGTGTGAGACCTTGAGCACCAAACAGATCAGGGAATTGAAAACCATAGAAACGATAAAATTCAAGGCGAATATGCCTTACCGCCATGATTCTCCTCTCTTGCCAAAAAATGACATAGTCCGCATGCTTTTCTTGATCCGAAATCCACCCATCAATAGTGGCAGGATGTGGTTTGGAAGAAGAAGAAGCTCCAGTAGTCCTACCATGGTTTCTTCTGGTTTCAACCATGAAAGGATTTTGAGGAATTGAAGTTTTGAGAAGAATGGAGAGGGATGAAGAAATCTGTTTCAGATGTGATTTCAGCAGTTTCTAGGTGCAAAGGAGTGACCATTAATCGATTATGGGGTCATATTTATAAGAAAAATCAGAAAACTAGTCGTTTATGGCCGTTTATAGCCGTTATAGAGCTCTCCAACGACTCTATTTTTGAAACTCTGCACGTGATAATCGATTATCAGTTCATGGATCACTTTCCATAAATTGTATGATAATCGATTATGTATGAAGATAATCGATTGTCTGCTCATGAATGTCCAGTTTTAGGTTTGAAGGAGAATAATCGATTATGTCATGAAATAATCGATTATCTGCGTATTTTCCAAAAGCCAAAAATAATCGATTATTACCCTGTGATAATCGATTAAAAGCACTAAGCTTAAGAAAATTGAGAAAATTGTATAAATTTCGATCCTAAGATATATCTAACACTCCTAACTCTCTTCTAAGCTCATAGAATCTATCTTTCGGCAGTGCCTTTGTGAAAATATCAGTTAATTGATGTAAAGTATCAATATATTCAATTTGGCAATCTCCCTTTTGAATATGGTCTCTCAAGAAATGATGTCTAATCTCAATATGCTTAGTTCTTGAGTGCATTATGGGGTTCTTAGTTAGATTTATAGCACTAGTGTTATCACATTTTAGTGGAATATGATTAAGGAAGATATCAAAATCCTCCAATTGTTGTTTCATCCACAAAATTTGGGCACAACAATTGCCAGCAGTAATATATTCAGCTTTAGTGGTAGACAAGGATACACATGCTTGTTTCTTTGAGTGCCAAGACACTAAAGAACAACCTAGAAAGTGACAAGTTCCATTAGTACTTTTCCTATCAATTTTACAGCCACAATAATCAACATCAAAATATCCTATTAAACTAGGTGAAGCATCAGAAGGATACCAAAGTCCAAAAGAGGTGGTTCCTTTAAGGTATTTTAAGATTCTCTTGACAACAGTCAAATGAGATTCTTTGGGATTAGCTTGGTACCTAGCACACACACATACACTTTGCATAATATCTGGTCTACTAGCAGTTAGGTACAGTAAAGATCCTATAATACCTCTAAACATAGTTTCATTTACTCCTTCACCAGATTCATCCTTATCTAAGTAACACGAAGTTCCCATAGGTGTGTTTGCTTCCTTGCAAGTGTCCATACCAAACTTCTTAAGCACTTCTCTATAATATTTGGTTTGGAAGATAAAGGTTCCCCCATCCATTTGCTTTATTTGCAGTCCTAAAAAGAAATTCAGTTCACCCATCATAGACATTTCAAACTCACCTTGCATTATTTGTGCAAATCCTTCACATAAAGAATTATCAGTAGACCCAAATATAATATCATCTACACACTTGAACAATCAAAATGTGTCTACCTACTTTCTTAATAAATAGGGTTGAATCAACCTTTCCTCTAGAAAAGTCATTATCAATCAAGAAGGTACTAAGTCTTTTGTACCAAGACCTAGGTGCCTGTTTAAGACCATACAAAGCCTTTTTCAATTTATAAACATGATCAGGATATTTAAAATCCTTAAAACCAAGAGGTTGACTAACATAAACCTCTTCTTTTATAAAACCATTCAAAAATGCAGTTTTCACATCCATTTGATACAATTTAAACTTCATCAAAGATGCATATGCAAGTAATAATCTACTTGCTTCTAACCTGGCTACCGGGGCATAAGTTTCACCATAGTCTATACCTTCCTCTTGACAGTAGCTCTTTGCAACTAGCCTTGCTTTATTCTTTGTGATGTTTCTATCTTCATCAAGCTTGTTTCTAAACACCCATTTAGTTCCTATGACTTGATAATTATCTTGCTTAGGAATGAGTTCCCAAACATCATTCCTTTCAAATTAATTCAGCTCTTCTTGCATAGCAACGCACCATTTATCATCTTGAAGAGCTTCTTTTATGTTCTTAGGTTCTATCTGAGACACAAAAGCTACAATTAAGCAGAAATTATTAAGATTATGCCTAGGATTTACCCCTTTTGATATCTCTCCAATGATGTTGTCCAGAGAAAGTCCTCTTGGTTGTTGATAGCTTTTAGGATCAACAGCTTGTGATTCATTTTGAAGTTCCTTAGGATAGTTTTCATTCAAGTACATCTCTTCAAGAGCTTCCCTCAAATAATCCTCATCACCTGCAATAGGTTTATTTGACTCAAGAAGGTTTACCTTAAGGTCCACAATCTCATCAATGACAACATGCATTGATTCTTCAATTATCAAAGTTCTTCTATTAAATAATCTATATGCTTTACTAGTTAAAGAGTAACCTAGAAAGATTGCTTCATCAGATTTAGCATCAAATTTTCCTAAATTATCTTTACCATTATTCAAAACAAAGCATTTACATCCAAAGATTTTCAAATGAGACACATTTGGTTTTCTACCATTCAGAATAGGCCTAATGAGCATCCTATTCAACACATAACAAACAGTACTAACTGCATCAGCCCAAAAATATTTTGGCACATTTGATTCATTCATAAGAGTCCTAGCTAATTCTTCTAATGATCTATTTTTCCTTTCAACTACACCATTTTGTTGGGGAGTTCTAGGTGCAGAAAAGTTATGTGCAATGCCATATTCTTCACAAAATCTTCCAAAAGATTCATTTTCAAATTCACCACCGTGATCACTTCTCAAGGTTTTGATTTTCAAATTCTTTTCATTTTGAATGCGTTTAGCAAATGATTTGAATGCTTTAAAAGCTTCACTTTTCAAGGTTAAAAAGAAAGTCCAAGTAAATCCAGTATAATCATCAACAATAACTAAGGCATAGTAGTTTCTACCAAAGCTTTTAATCCTAGATGGACCAAACAAGTCCATATGCAAAAGTTCCAAAGGTTTTGATGTAGAAATCATGCTTTTGGAAGAAAAGGAAGATTTGATTTGTTTTCCCTTTTGACATGCAGAACATAATTTATCTTTCTCAAATTTCAATTTAGGCAAACCAATCACAAGATCTTTTGAAATCAATTTATTCAAATGTTGCATATGAAAATGTGCAGCTCTTTTATGCCATAGCCAAGGATTTTCCTCTTTAGCAACTAAACATGTTATGCTATGAATAGATGCACTCTCAATATCAATCAAATAAATATTATTATGCCTAACACCTTGCAAAGCAATATCAGTAGAATCTTTAAAATAAACGGTTCATTTATCACTTTCAAAGGTTACCTTGAGACCTTTGTCGCATAATTGGCTTATGCTTAGGAGGTTGTGTTTAAGACCTTCAACATACAAGACGTCTTTTATGGTCAATATGTTTCCTCCTCCAATGTCTCTGGTTCCCATGATTCTACCTTTGTTGTTATCCCCATATGTTACAAATCCTTGCTTTTTCTTCTCAAAAGAGATGAACCTCTTTTTGTCACCGGTCATGTATCTTGAACAACCACTCTCAAGATACCACAATGACTTATTTGACTTAGTAAGTTCCTGCAAAACAAATTAGCAAGAATTTAGGTCCCCAATCTTATTATTGGTCCTTAAGGTTAGTCCATACAAGCATATATCATTTAACAACTTTAACCCACGCATATTTACCATTTGGAACACCAAAATGTTTAATGTTGCATTTGTTAGAAGTATGACCATGCTTCATGCAATAAAAGCAACAAACATCTTTCACTTTATTTTTAACAAAAGTCCCTTTATCTACCCAAACTCTACGAGTTCTTCTAGTTTTAGACTTTTTGTTTTGGTATATGTCCTTATTTCTATCATTGCCTCTTTTAAAGTTTGTTTTAACATGTAATTTTTTCTTGGTTGCCTTCGCAAGTAGGTTTTCAAGTATGTCAATATCAAACATTCAACAAGTTCAACAATTGCAATTGAATCCGACAATTTTGTTTCTAAATTGCTAAGTTTATTTCTCAAAACAACTTCTTCATCAAGCAATTTTTCATACTTTAATTTCAAATCATTATGCTCCTTTTTAAGCTTTTTATGTGCAGCATCAAGTTTTTCAGATTCATTCATCAATTCAAAGAAGGCTTTTGTAAATCTAACTCACTAGATTCAAAGCTAGAATCACTTACTTGACTTCCAGCATCTTCTGAGTGAGCCATTAAGCACAAATTTGCTTCTTCATCTGAATCACTTGAGTTTGAAGAGCTAGATGCATTGTCTTCCCAAGCGATATAAGCTTTCTTTTTCTTTGGAAATTTTCTTTCCTTCTTTTCTTCACTTTTCTTGTTCTTAGGACATTCAGTCCTCAAATGTCCTCTTTCTCCACATCCGTAGCATTTAATACTTGAAGAAGATTCTTGATTTTCTCTCCTTTCTCCACATAATTTATTCTTACTTTTTGCTTTCATGAATTTAGCAAATTTCTTTATCATGAGGCTCATGTTCTCCTCATCATCATCGGAATCATCATCTTCAATCCTTTTTGAACTCTTCCCTTGATAGATATCGGACTTGAAGGCAAGAGTCTTTATTTTACCTTGATCCTCTTCAATAGTTAATCTTTTCAACTCAAGCTCATGCTCACGGAGCTTTCCAAAGAGAATAGGCATCGTCATTTGAGAGAGGTTTTGTGACTCCGAGATGGCAGTCACCTTTGGTTGCCAAGACCTGTCCAATGATTTCAAAAATTTTACATTTAATTCATCAGTATCAAAAGTCTTACCTAAACCTGTCAAGTAGTTCACTATGTGAGTGAAACGCTTCTGGACATCGAAAATAGTTTCTCCAGGTTGCATTCTGAACATTTCATACTCCTGGAAGAGCGTGTTCTTCCGTGCACGTTTCACGTCCTTTGTACCCTCATGTGTGACTCTGAAGACTTCCCACATTTCCTGTGCTGTCTTACATACTGAAATTCTATAAAACTCATCAAGAACAACAGTAGATGAAATAATATTACGAGCTTTATTATCAAACTGAGCTCATCTATTTTCTTCAGCAGTCCAGTTAAAATATGGTTTTTCTACTTCTACACCATCAACTGTACTTTTAGGAACATAAGGACCATCTTGTACAGCTTCCCACATACCTCTATCAACAGACCCCACAAAAATTTCCATTCTGACTTTCTAGAACGCATAATTATCACCAGTAAAAAGTGGTGGTCTGTTAATAGAAGCACCCTCGGCATATACAAGATTTTGATGACCGGCCATTTTTGCAAAATTTGAAAGAATATCAAAGCAAGCTCTGATACCAAATGTTAATTGGTATCAAACAGAGAATAACGCAGCGAAAAAAAAAACTAAGTAAGCGGAAAGCGTGTTCAGTCACAAGTTAAATTAAAATGGTTAGTTTTAAGAGTAAATTTTCTTACAGAAAATTTATCAAACAGTTGATGTGTATAAAACAGTAAAGAGTGTAGGGAGTAGAAAAATCACACAGATAATTTTTATACTGGTTCGATTCAAAAGAATCTACGTCCAGTTGTTAATCACTATAAAAAATGATTAACAGTTTCACTAAAAACAATTTCTCAGTTTTACAATAAGTAAATGAAAGTAAGAGATAAAAGAACCTTCCTTCGATAAACGAACCGGAAGAGAACTACTTTGTCAACTCGAAGAGAACCGCTCCGACTTTCGACCAACGAAACGCGAGCTTCTTCTATTCACGAGACCAGACAAAGTACACCTTGCCAACTCGAAGAGAAACGCTTCGACTTTCGACCAACGAAACGTGAGCTTCTCCTATTCACGAGACTAGGCAAGGGAACTAAACTAGCTTTTGAGAACTTCCTCAGACAAACTGTATTCTATAAAAGCTCTCTGTTCAAAAATTATTTTCTGAAGTTCTCAAAGCACCTATTTATAGGCAACTAGTCTGAATATGAAAGGTCATGTTACAACTGCCAGTGATAATCGATTATTCAAGTCCGTTACAGGTTTTTCAAAATAACTTGGGCAATTTTCAAAACAGATCTGTGATAATCGATTATTTGGAGTGATAATCGATTATTCCAGATTTACCAATGATCCTCATTGGTAATAAATTCCTTGTTTGTAAATTACTCTACTGGAAGACTTTAATAAAGCTTTCAAATGGTCTCTACCCTGAGTAAATTTGGCTAGCGTGCTAGTCAAGTAATCTATTTGTTCCATATGAGCAGGACATTTTTCACATTCTTTTTCTATTGTAACAGTCTCAATTTTAACTGTCTTTGCAGAAAAGAAAGCTTCATCTAATTCCTTTTGCAATTTTTCATTATTAGTGACAAGATTGTTTATTCTATGCTCATAGTCTCTTCTCTCAAAGTTCAGTCGATTTACCTTATACAAGAGTCGCATAGCTTCAGCATGAACTTCTTTGAAATCATCTAATAGTAAATCGTACTTCACTTCTATTGGCTCATTCTCAAAATCTGTATCATTGTCGTTATCAAAGAATGATGTTCCAGCCATGTAGCATATGTTTGATTCCTCTTCATGATCAACATCTTCATCACTTGATGTTTCAGAATCACTATTTTCCCAGGCAATGTGAGATCCTTTATGTTTTCTTTCCTTGCCTTGAGGAACCTTTCTGTTGGCTTTCTGCTTCGGCTTTAGGTCTAGACAATCTCGTTTGATGTGTCCTTCTTTCCCACATTCATAGCATTATATAACATTTGACTTGAAACCTTTCTTGACTTTGCCGTGACCTGCAGGGTTAGTGATTCGACTTTTATTCTTAGCAAGTTGATTAAACTTTCTTACCATCATGGTCATCAGTTCGTTGTTGTCCATCTCTGCATCTGATTCTTCCTCTAACTTTGAGGCTTTCTTGCTTGTTGCTTTCAGTGCAATAGACTTCTTCTCTTCAATCTCTTCTTCATCCTTCAAGCTTCCTAGTTCTAATTCATGTTCTCTTAACTTGCCGAACAAGGAAGCCATATTCATGCTTGTTAGATCTTTGGATTCAGAGATTGTTGTGACTTTGGGTTGCCAGCTTCTGTTTAGACTTTTCAAAATCTTGATATTGATCTCCTCCTTGTCAAATACTTTGCCAAGAGCCATAAGGTGATTTACAATCTGTGTGAACCTTTTCTTTTTTCACTAGCCTTCATCCTGAAAAGTTCATACTCTTGAATCAAAGAAATCTTCCTTTCTCTCTTCACTTCATCAATGCCTTCATGAGTGACTTCCAAGACATCCCACATCTCCTTGGCAGATTTGCATTGAGATATCCTAAAAAATTCATCAACATTAGTGTAGAGATAATGATATTTCTAGCTTTGACGTCATATTGTGCTTTCCTATTCTTTTCTTAACACCACTCAAAAAAAAATTTAAAAACAGTTTTTCCATCAACGGTATGAGTAGGCTCAAAAGGAACATTCAAAGTTGCATCCCAAATTCCTCTATCCACGGATTCAAGAAAAATTTGCATTCTAATTTTCCAAAAAGGATAATTTTCACCAGCAAAGAGAGGTAGTTTGTTTGTAGATGCACCTTCACCAAAAGTTTGAAAACTGGAAGTCATCCCCAGGTATATAGTCGATTTAGGGAAAAACAAAGTCGACTAGTTTTTCAAATATTTTATGAAAACCAGCAATGGTGCCAATTGTTGGAAAACAGGTTGGCTTCGTTTCAACACCAAGAGGGGGGGGGTGAATTGGTGAGGTTTAAAAATCAGAGTCTTTTTAAAATCTTTTTCGCAAAGGGTGAGTCTTTACAAAGTTTCTTGAATCATAAGGAATGATAATTTTAAGTGCAGCGGAATTTCAATGTAGACTTAGTAAACAGGTAAGTCGACTGAATGTAACAGTGTAAGATAGAGAAATCAAGCGCAGATTTTTATACTGGCTCGGCCTCAGTGCCTACATCAAGTGTCCTTCCACAATCCGGAAGCAAATGCACTATAATGGTCAAGGTTTTTACAACAAGGCTTTTATTGAGACCTCCACGTCAAAAATATAAAACACCTCTCTAACCCTCTAACCAAAATATAGGCAGAAACAACACACAAAGATCTGCAGCAAGATATCCCCTCTTATGGAATCTTCAAACCCACTTTGAACAATCCTCAAAGTGTCCAGACTCCACGAGTCAACCTCCTATAATCACAACAGGATAAGCTAATCTCTAGTAGATTGAAAGCAGTCTTGATCAATGTCAATGCATCAGCTGTGCAGAATTCTGATCAACCAATAAGCTCAGAACAAGTCTCCTTCAAAGAACCTCCTCAAAGATAGATCACCACGGTCTTCATCAATGCTTTAACTAACTTTTGAAATATAGCCGATACTATACACAAGCAACAACAAAATTTCAAACAAACAACTAACTAAGTCGGATCCACTGCGCATGTAGTTGACTTAGGCACATCGGCTCAGTTTGAAAAACTTTTCAATGCAAAATCACTCACAACACTGCTTTTGAAAGTCTGTGCATAGTCACGAGTTTTAATCGACTTACTTCATAATGAAGTCGACTTAAAACTTGCAGTTATGCCATACAATATAAGTTCATAAAAGTGCATGTCGTTTTCTCTTCAAAAACAAATGTAATGCAATCATATATGATGTATCAGATATAAGCTCAGTAAGTGCATTCATATATCAAGATCAACACAAACATGTTCACCAAGATGTTATCCACTATAATGAATAGAACATGTAACACAAAACAATACAAGTGTTATTAATAATGTGTTGTCATCATCAAAAACCAAAGTGACTAGAGCATTGTGAGATTAAGGTTAGCTAAACCAGTGCTTCCTTATCAACAATCTCAACACAAGTATTGATCAATTGACTAAAGAATGCACAGGTGAATGGTTGATAGAATATGAGATGATTATGTTGTTGGGGTTTCCGACTTATCCTATCCACTCTCATGTATTTATGAATTCGTCTTTTACATTAATGTTAATGCCACTCTCTATAATACCTAAAAGACGATGTCTCGGTGAAGAAGGCCTATCCTTAATGACGAGTTCATACAATCCTTTGAATCCATAATAATTAATTCTGAAGCACAAGAGTGTATATGCAACCAACCCTCATATTCCTATGTCTAGGTAATACTACCTTTGGGAGAATTTCCCCAGTTCTAGATTTCCTCGTATGTGTCCATATCGATAAAATCAATGATCATGCAATTGAATGAGTTAAACAAAGCATGCATAGAGTATAGAGGAAAAACTCTAACAACTAATGAAGTAAAGCATATATAATATAAATCAATTCAATACATGAGAGTTTCAAAGGATTACATTGTTTCCCCAACCACAATGGAGGTTTAGTTCACCATAGATATGGTGAACCTAGATGAAATATGGAAAAGAATGAAAGTTAAAACCCTAAAAGTTGAAGATCGGAGCTTCCGCATCCGAAATTCGCCTCTGAGGGGTGGAAGGAGTGTTGCTACACCTCTTTTTATCAAAAAATAGACCCTCTCGGTCGTCCAAATCCTTATATAGTTTATAAAAAATAGTAGAAAATAGGCCCAAGCCCACGTCGTCAGTGCTCAGCACCAAAAAAGGCGCCCAGCGGTGGGTGCGGCACTTAAATGACGCTCAGCGGTGGCGCTCATGCGCGAGACAAAAGAACTTGGCACTCAACAACCAAAAAGGGCGCTCAGGTGCCATCTGCGATTCTTCTTTGTGCTACTTTTCCAACTTTTCCTGAATCCAACTCCTTGCAACTTCAACTTCTTCATCCAATTTATCTTAATTCCTGTCAAAACAAGGAAAACCAAGCGTAAGACCAATAATACCACCTTCAACTCTCTTATTCTCAAAACTTAAGCAAAAGCATGACTTCAAGCTAGTTTCTAAGTCATTAATGGTGTTTTTAGTATAAAAATTAAGTATAAAATAACGATGTTTTGAACCGTTATCACAAAGACACGAGTTTTAATCGACTCACCCCATAATGAAGTCGACTTAAAATTGTTGTTTTGCCACACAATTTTAAGTTCAACATTGGTGCCTACGGTTTTTTTTTCCAAAAATATGTGTCATGCATTCAAGTATAAAATCACATATATAGCATAGAGGAATGCAATGAACAACACAACAACATCATAAATATGTTCTCATATAATCATATAACATGTAAGCATAGAACATGTAACAAATAATACACATGTGTTATTAATTATGTGTTGTCATCATGAAAAACCAGAAACTTTGAAATTGTGGGTTCAGCTAAACTATTGATCCCCCTAACAACAATCTCAACACAATGGAAACACTAAAATAGCAACTACAAACACAAATTCAAGCCAAAACAGAACAAAAAAAAATTAACAGTGAACAGAATGAAGAACAACACAAAAAATGAAGAATCTAGATGGAAGAGTGGCTTAGCTTTTGATGGAATGCGTGGATATCCTTAGTCTGACTACCAAATGATGGAGGAACGTCCAAGAATGATGTTGGAGCAACTCCATTCATGAGCAAGCAGCAACAAAATATATGATAGAGAATTGGATGTTGATGCATTGAAAGTGTTTGATTAATGTTTGAGTGATTGAATGCTGAGTGTATGGAATCTCTAAGTTCAGGAGGTCTTCCTAATAGGGAAGGAAGCTAGAGGAGAGTAGATGAAGAGGGACACAAGGTCTGACCCAAGAGTATAAAGGCTTGAAATAATTCAACAGCATTTCAATATACTTCAAAGGTGAAATTTACAAAGGAGAGACCCTCTTATTTATAGGTGAAGAGGGACCTCCAAATTTGATTTGTTTCCCCTCCAAAAATCAAAATTAAGATGTGTTGGAGAAGCTAGGCAGTTGGGTCACGCGTTCTAGGCAAGCACATATGCAAAACATGCAAAAACTCCAAAAGTTGTAACTCGGAAGCTGGGCGCAACAGGTCTTCGACTGGGCGTTTTTCTAATCTGGAAGATTAATTCCTTCTTTGCTCCAATCCGGAAGGTAAGCTTCAAAATCCGAAAAGATATCTTTTTCTTCCTTCTTTGGGCTCCTTTGGTTCCCTTGGCTTGCCAAGCTTCTTGGGTTGATTATGCATGGTCTCCAACCTTTATTAGACCCTACAAAACAACATATAAACATATTAAAGAGAATCCTTCTAAGACTTAGAGAAAATCAAGAAAGAGCTTTTAAAAATCCTTTCTCCAACTTCTCTTTCTTAGCCTTAACTTAAGTTGGTACTCCTTTTGAATAGAATTCCCTAAAGGGGTTTCCATCAACTGTTATCTTGCTTCACCATGAAAATCCACCTATTCTCTAAGGCTATCTTACCCTTAGGTAACTTCACCAAGTCATAAGTGTGATTATCATGTAGATATTTCATCTCATCTTGCAATGCATCAAACCATTTTTTCTTGTCTTCACTCTCAATGGCCTCCTTATAACATTCAGGTTCTCCCTCATCAGTCAACATCACATACTCATTAGCAAAGTACTTCTTAGAAGGTTGTTTTGGCCTATTAGATCTTTTGGGTTGAGCTTAATGTAGCTCAAGTACATCGCCAAGACTCTCATCTTGTGACACATTATGTTCCTTTTCATCAACATTATTAATAGGAACATCTAAGCCATCTCCAGCCAGCTGATTATCAATATCACCATGTTGCTCATCATCATGAACATCAACATCCAAATCATTATAGACAACCGAATTGGATAAACATCAGCCACATTACCATCTTCCTTAGGTGTAGACTTATTCATCTTATCAATGCCTTCAATGGTTTGATCTTCCATGAATTTCACATCATAACTTCTAATAAATTTCTTTTCAATAGGGTTATACAACCTGTAGCCAAATTCATCCTGACCAAAACCACTTGATGGAGGAGCCCAGATGTTTGGTCAAGCACATAGCAATGGAATGGAAATAGTGGAGGATAATGGGAAATCTGGCAGCGGAAGTAGTGAAGATTGGTGACTGTTTGGAATGGATGAGGTGCTTCAATGGAGCAGTTATAGCTCAGACTGCCAACCATCATGGAAGGAAGCTATAGGGGTGAGGGAGGAAATAGTGAAAAGTGACCCTTGGTGCAGAGAAAAGAGCTGGAAAATGCATTAGTAGAGTTTTCTCTCATATATTAAAAGGTGCCCGTTACAAGCAATGGAGCAAGCTATTTAAAGGAGAAACAAAGCTCCTGGTTTACGCCTGCACTTAACTACATTAGCTATGATACAATGAAGCAAGTGTTAGATGTGAAAGTGGGAAGAAAAACGTGAAGAGCCACACATTTCAAATTGCTGAAGCATGTTTGAAGCTGCTAGATGTACATGGATTGTGCTAGATGCACATGATGTCCTAATGCTCATGTTGAGCACAAGTTGGAAGGCGCTGAGCGGTGCAAGCCCTTTTGTTCTTCAACCAAGTTGTTGAATGTGATCATGTGGACTTCGAGAGTAGTTTGTTGGACAGTCGGACAATATCCTTTATGCATCCAAGTGACGATTTGGCTTGCTTCTCCATTCTTGATGTTTCCTTGCTTCTTCCCTTGATTTATCAAGTTTCTTGGCTAGTTGATCCATGATCTCCTAGCTTTATTAGACCCTACAAAACACATATAAACATATTAAAGAAAATCCTTCTAAGACTTAGAGAAAGAAAATCAAGAAAGAGCCTTTAAAAGTCCTTCTTCACTTCCCTTTCTTAGCCTTAGCTTTAGTTGGTAGTCCTTTGAATGGAATTCCCTAAATGGGTTTCCATCATACCTTTCCTCTTGAAAAACGATTTGTCCTCAAATTGGGAAGATATAAAGAAGCATAACTTTGGTTTATCACTTTCCTCCTGGATCAAAAATATATCTACAATTAGCTTCAAATATATCTCCAATTAGTATCAATCCAAGAAAGAATTTTTTTAATGGAAGTAACTTTAGAATATGGACTTTGTTTTATAGTTTTAAGGATATTTGAATATCCTAATTCACAAGTCACTTTTATTTAGTTTTGAGTTTCTTGTATCCTTTAGGATAACAATAACTCAAGATTTAAATTGCCATATTTTGAAAAGGTTTGTATAGTATATGAAATGGCAATTGATTTGAAACAGAAGTTAATATTTGAAAACTGACAATGATTGGAAAAGAAGTAAAGTATGAGAAACCTTCCCTTTTAGGTTCCACGGTTATGTTAAGAGTAGGAGTTTCCTTTAGTAGCAATTGCTCCTTCTCTCTACGTTCTCGCTCTTGCAATTCTCTCTTCTTTTCTTCTTCTCTCCTTTCTTCTTCTTTTCTTACTTCTTCTTCTCTTTTCCTTTCTTCTTCTTTTCTTTCTTACTCTCTTTTTTCTTCTTCTTTTCTTCTCTCTTCCTTTTCGTTTTGCTCTTTTTCTTCTCTCTCTTTCTTTTCTTCTTTTCTGCTTTCTTCTTCTCTTCTCTCTTCTTCTCTTCTCTCCATCTTTTCTCTCTTCCTCTCTCCTCTCTTCTCTTAATCTCTCTTTCTATTTTCTTATCCATAAGTTCCTTAAGTCTAGCTCCAAATTCAATTTCTCTACGAAGAAAACCATGGTCATTTAAACTCTCAAGAAATATTTTTCCTTCTTCAATGCTATCTCTCATTATTTTTAGGTTTCTTTTAATGGTTGGAGGCACAAACTTCCTTCTCATGCAAGCTTTTAATTCATACCAATCATGAATGGAGGACTTTCTACCTTACTTAATATGATATTGTCTTTCATCCCATCACTCACTTGCATGCTCTTCTAGCTTAGAGAGATATATGCTAAGAACATATGATTCACTCTCTCTATAAAACAAAGAATGTATTTTTTCAATTTCTTGTTCCCAAGCTAGGTATGTTAATGCACCTATGTCTTTACCAAAGAATGGAAGATTCCTAGCTTGATTAAACATTTCGTCAACATTATCTGACATAGACGACCTATATGAACTATAACAAGACATCTTTGTTTTTAAAAGTTTTTCTAATCTAAAGGTTTATGAAGACTGCTTAAGTACCAAGTCCTAGTTAAGAGAGGTGAGTCATGCTTAAGTACCAAATCTTCCCTTGCGAGAAATGTCTTAGGTTACTAACTATTTACCCCTTAAACTAAACTCACCAATAAAATCAAAGGACAAGACTCAAACATAAACAATAAAAACTATCAGACTCTAATGACCCCTAAACGTGAAACACAAGAATCAAAGGCAATCACCATCTACAATCAATAAAATTGCCAAGATTGGAGAGAGCACCAAGAACTCTTCCAAACACTTGGTCTTAATGGCTTTTTACAATTTAAGAATGAAACTTAAAAGAAATCTAGCCTATCAAATTATTACAAACCAAATTGATCAAACAACTATAAAAGAACTACAAACAATGAGGACTCTACTGTAACGGGTTGATTCACAATCCTTGTGTGGAAAGAATTCAAGTGCCAACGGTTTGGTTCATCCTGCAGAAATCTTATGCTCAACTTTGTTGTTTCTGAATTCCACACTCTTTGGGGTTTCCTGACTTGTCCACTTCAATGATGTTGGAGAATGGCTCCTGCGTGCTCTTCAATTTACAATCTGCTGCACTAGTTATCCAATGCTCATAAATCCAATTCTAGTCTACATCTCTCTTGGCTGCAGCGTTGTTTTCAGTCCTTACTGCACTCACTGTTTGAAACCTTGCACCATGTTATTTTCAAGCTTCACAGGTAGTATGTGCTGCTACTGGACCTTTCCTCTGTACTGTTTTTTATTTCCACCTTTCAAGCTATTGCAAATAGCTATAGGACATCTTTCAAGTCAAATTTACACAGCTGCCACGTACCAACAATAGCAAATACACAAGCACTAGCATTTGTAATTGGTGAGTAATCAAGGCTAATCAAAATCAGAATTGAGAATTAAGGACCGTAACCATAATGCAGATTATGAAACAATCCAAACTGGTCAAACAGTGTATCAAACTAGTTGAAATTATTGGACCAATCTGGTCAAAGAAATGCTTGACAAAATCTATTTTTAGTCAGTTGGCCATATTCAATTTTGATCCAGAAACCACTTGCCTATTTGAATTTTGATTAAAGAAATAAAACCAGAAACAGGATTGCAGCTTTTGGATGCTCTCAATGGAAAGAGCTGATCAAAGTCAGCTATCAATTCTCACAGCTGCTAGATGGAGGTTGTTAAATTTGCTCGGCTAGGTAACATAGAAACAGCTAAAAAGATGCAGAACAGATTTGTTACTGCTGCACCGAAGGTTATTTTCTGGATTTGATTCCGCCACACTCCACTTCCTAAGAGGCTATCGTGGATGTGTAGGCCTCTGGCTATGCTGCATTATCATAAAACTGAACTGTAATACCACCAGAAAATGAACTCAAAGTGACAGCAATGCACAACCTTTTGACAAACAGTTTGTGTGAAGATAGCAAAGAATGCAAAAATCAATCAATTAATCGGGTAACGAAAAAGGAGGCACCTCAAAATGATAATAAGATTAGCTCTAGAATGGATTAAGAAAGCAAGAAAAGATTACAAGTCGAAATTGAGCCCAAATCAGAGGTGCAATGCAGATGTCCAAACTGTTTGTGAAAATGTCACAAAGACATTTCAGTTTGGTACAAAATTCCTGATTTAGGATTTTTCAGATTTCGAAAACTTGTTGCTGTTCCAATTAGCTTTTTAATTTCATTCCAACTCTTTTGAATGTTCCAATTCTTTTATATGGACTCAAGCTTTTGCTACAACCCGCAAGTAATGATCAATGGATCAATTAAATTTTAAGAAAACCATTTCTGCTGCAGCAACTAATTTTAAAACAGAAAAAGTGATTAAAATTGGATGAGTTTGTAAAGGTATAAGGTGGGAGTAATGATAAGGGTTAGAAGGTACATGAGAAGGAGAAGAAAGGTAGGAGGGAAGTGCGGCCAAACGGTATTGACCATAATAGTCGAACGGTAGCCGAACAGTGGAAGGCGTGGAGAGGTCTAGCCGAACTTTGGAAGGTGGTGAAGAGTTGGAATCGAATGGTTAAAGGTAGAGTGAAGCAAACCGAACGGTAAAAGGCAAGTAAAAAGCTGTAACCGATCGGTTGAAGAGTTGTAATCCCAACTAGTAGCGTTAAAGATGAAAAAGTGATTATACTAAATAAAGATATATTTTAGGAAATTATACAAAAATATTTATATTAAATAAAGATATATTTGTTTTGACCCCTTCTTAATTTTTCAAGTTTACAATTTAAATCTTAGTACATTATTTGCAGCCTAAATATATGTGTGTTTATCGGAGACAACATTTTTCATGTGAAAAGTTAGATTAAAGGTTTAAAAAATATTATATTATATGAAGAATGTTTTTAAATTATATATTAGATATTATATTTCCACCTCATTTTATTCAAAGATTTCTCTTCTTTCTGATTTCATTATCTCTCACTTATCTATTATGGTTTTTCTTCCAATATATATATCACGATTTTTTTTTTCAAGACCAATGTTTCAATTACAAAAATCATAATATTAATTTGTAAAGGTACTTTTTTAAAAATTAAAAAATAATAAAAATCAAAATAAATCATTTGAATATATTTTGTCATCATTCACATATCCAACTTTTAATATTAGTTACAAAATGAATAATATAAAAAATATTTTTAATATAACAAGATTAAGTATTATTTATCTTCGACTTTGAAGTTTGAGACTACTGCTTCTTCTATATGTCTTTAACGCAACTTTTTATTTATGCGTTGCTAACTTGATAGAACACTCATGTGTACTAATGTTTGATCTTTTAAAAGAAATTGTATTTTTTGTTGTAAAATATTGACTGTGCAAAGTTAAATGCAACGTTAAAATTTGTTTATTGCAAAAGAACATTGTAGTGCGCAACGTCCTTCCTTTACAATGTTCATAATTTGCAATTATTAAGCAATGTTCAAGTTTTAATTAAATCATTTATGATTTTTAATTTCTTTTATTTTCTTAATTCTTCTCTAGCTTTATAAATAGAGAGCTCTTTTCTCCATCCCAAAACACATTCCAAATCAGTTTTTTCTAATTCTTCTTTCTTCTTCTAAAAATTATTCTGAGTTTATTTTATACTAAGTTTAGAGATCCTTGCTAGTTCTGAGATCCTTAGAGGAATTCTGAGAAGTTCCTGTTGTATCCTAAGGGACTTACACAATACACCACGGATAAGTCCTTAAGGACAGTGACTCTACATGCCTGAGGAAACTTTGTTCGTGTTTATGTCAGCTTTTATCAAACAATCTTAAGGACTTATGGCTGACATCAACAACTCAATCCTAGAGGATCAAAACTTTGTTTCCAGAACTCAGACGGGACCGTAGATGAGGATGAAGAAGAGGGAGACGAGGCGACAACTAGAGTTCGTTGGAGTTAGGATGATGAACCCTAATTTTCATGTGTCATGCCTTTGTAATGTTTGAGAAAGGTGAAGAAGATTTTCTATCTAGAGAAAGAAAAAGAAATAAGAAGATGAGGTACTTGAGTAATTTTTCGTATACTTTACCTACAAATAAGAGAAACACAACCAGATATTTTGTCGTTTACCAATCTTAAATATTTTAAAACTGTGGGGGTGTAGGTAATTTTATTTTATTACTTAAAGAAATAAATTTGGCTTTTCACTTAATGATATTGATAATGTTCTAAATTTGAAAGTAGAGAATATGTAATTTTGTATGTGAATGACATGTTAATTTCTAGTACATGCAATGAGATTGTCACTACAACTAAATTGTTTCTAGGATCAAAATTTGAAATGAAAGACATGAGTGAAGCCAATGTGATTTTAGGTGTTAGAATCATAAGGAAGGGAGATAGTATATTACTATCTCAAGAACAATACATTGATAAACTTCTTAAGAAGTTTAGGTTTTATGACTTAAAACTAGTGAGTACCCCTTATGATGCTAATTCTACATTAATGAAAAATAGAGGAGAATCATTATCCCAGCCTCAGTATGCCCAGATAATTGGGAGTTTACTGCACTTGACGAACTTTTCTAGACCTGATATTGCTTATGCAATAGGTAGACTGAGTAGGTACACTCAATGTCCAAATCAGGAACATTGGGATGCACTTGTTAGGCTTATAAGATACTTAAGAGGTTCAATGGATTATGCCATTGAATATAGTGGATTTCCCGCTGTACTAGGAGGGTACAGTGATGCTAACTGGATCTTTGATTCAGATGAGACAAAATCCATTAGTGCTTATGTATTCACACTTAGGGGTGGTGCGATTAAATGGAGATTAGCTAGACAAAAAATTATTGCAAGATCAAGAATGGAATCTGAGTTTGTCGCTCTTGAGATGGCTGGTAATGAGGTTGAGTGATTGAAAAACTTCTTAGCGAACATTCCACTAGGAATGAAACCAATCCCATTGGTATCAATACACTGTGATTGCCAATCAGTACTAGCTATAGCTAAAAACAAGAATTACAATGGAAAGAATAGACATATACAATTGAGACACAATTTTGTGATGCAGTTGCTAAAGAGTGGAACTATTTCCATTGACTATGTGCAGTCAAAACGGAATCTAGCAGATCCTCTGACAGGGAAGACAAATGATATTAGAAACATCGAGGGGAATGGGACTTAAGCCACTTGCAAACAAACAAGTGACGGTAACCCAACCTTTGTGATTAGAGATCCCATGAATAAGGTTCATATGGGTAAAAACAAGTCACTTGTTAGTTCTGATAGCACTAAATTGGTTTTAATCAATTATGTCCCTTCATATGGTTTGTGTGAAAGTGCTAGAGACTGCATTATTGAGAGGTTAAACTTTTTCATTAAAATTCTATGTGGTGAAAGAATTTTAGCTTAAACAAAGTTTTTAATGATTTTCATATCCCTTATGGGTGGTGTATGATTTGCAGCATACACTTGATGAAATCACCTATATGAGTGTTGAGTGGGGCCGCTTGCATGAGTTCTTGGCATGATCTCTAGAGCACTCATGAATACCGGGCACGCGCATGGCCTAGTAAGCCCAACACAACAATAACAACAAGGATTGTGGGGGTATATTGTGATTGATAAACCTCTAACACATGTCAAGTGTCTTGGGTTCATATAGCTTGCTATACCAACTACACTATGTATTAAGTATCTCAATCTAAGACTGGTTCATATAGCTTGCTATACCAGCTCTGATGCATTACATCCTATGAGACCCATAATAAAAGTTTATTATCTTTCTTTTAGTATTTGAACTATTTGAGTCAAAGACCTTTTATTTCAACTTTCTTTTGCAATAAGTGGGGTATTGTTGTAAAATATTCACTGTGTAACGTTCAATGCAACATTAAAATTTGTTTATTGCAAAAGAACGTTGTTGTGCAACATCCATCCTTTACAACGTTCATAATTTGCAATTACTAAGTGTTAAGACACTCGCAAGTGTACCAGATCGTATCAAGTAATAAATAAACGGTAAGTTCGAGTATCGTCTCCCAAAGGACTCTTAGGCCTAAACGTTCATGTGATTAATGGAAATCATAAGACTTGAGTAAATAATAAATTGAGTTGTAAATGCAAAATAAGAATTAAACATGCATGCAAGGGTTTTGATCAATTGGCAAAGGAAAAGATATGAATGAATGGAGTTGTTGGGGTTTAAAATTTCATCTTATCCATCCTCTTATATCTACTTTTCTTATTTAATTTGCTTTATTATCATATTGTCATACAAACTTTCTTAATCTACCCTAAACCCAATCTATTGGTGAAAAGAGCGTATTACTAATTATTGGCTTACTATCTCTAGTCTCCCCTAGTAATTAGCAAAGCATTATAAACAGAAGCAAAATACAATTGATTGTCCTACCCCTATCTCTAGGCGGTATTAGCTTAATCAAGGAATTTCCTACCAGTTCATGACATTACCGTAAGTCTCCGTATCAATAAAGAGAATTTTGATATAAGAGAGTTTCAAAAGATTACATTGTTCCCCAACAACAAAGGGTTTAGTTCACCATAGACATGGTGAACTAGATGGAATTAAATGAAAGAATGAAAGAATAAACCCTAAATTTGGTAGATTGGAGCCTAAGCATCCAAGGAACCGCCTCCAAGGAGTGTAGAACAGCTCTGGACGTCTCTGCCTGCCCAAAGAATTCCTTTGAGAATCGCACTGGGCCATTTATAGCGCATAAAAGTAACAGAATTTAAGCCCAAACCCATTTGATGGACGCTCAGCGCCTAATTTGGCCGCTCAGCGGTTTGCCTCTAATCGTAAAACGGCTCAACGGTCCAATACGCCGCTCAGCGGTGGCCCTTTAATCGCACAGGACGCTCAGCGGTGCCGCTCAAGCGAGAAGCAGTGGCTTCACCCACGAAACTGGCGCTCAACGCTGGAATTGGCGTTGAGCGGTGCACTTGACTCTTATTTTCATCCTTTTTCTCTTTCTTTCATGAGTCTAAGTCCTCCCTTCTTCACTTCCATCTTCAATTCTCATCAAAACCCTGCAAAACAATGCAAAACAAACATAATATCTCTAAAAACAACTTTTGACTCTCATGTGACTCAAGTAAGTGTTTTACTTGAGTCTTAAGCTCATTCTAAGCCATAAAGGGTGTGTTTTAATATCAAATTTAAGTATAAAAATAACGTTTTTCCAACCGAGGTGGAGACCTACATGAAGGACGTTATCGAGTTATCCAACTGGTTAGGAGAAACTGGAGAAGGAGGTTGGGGATTTGAGAAGAAACATGTTTCCAACGACGTTCTCGTTCTTCGTTGGCAGCACCTTCGAGGGTGCGACATGGGAGCATTGGGTAAACAGTTGCACACTGTGTGTCTTGTACTGGTTTCTTTTCAGTTAACTCACTGCTCATTCTTGCCATTAAATTGGATTCATGATTAAATATGGAAAGAATTTGTTTTGCAGTTGGGTGAAAATGATGGCACCGGTATTTTCTAAGAAGTCTTGGCAATGTGTATGGCATTTAATCCAGGTATGGATACTAAAACTAAGTAAATTTGGTACTTAATCTTATTGCGAAGACCATAAAGAACTTTTTATGCTTGGGAGCATTATATGACATGATAGCATAAGATTTTTAATTAACTTTTAAAATTCTGAAGAATTATTTCTGTCTGAGAACATTATATAACATGCTAGCACAAGTTTTAGATTTTTGAATTCAGATTGGTTTTTTTACAGTCATATATTCATATTCATGTAATCGTGTTTCTATCTACAGAATGTCGTATTCTTCTCTTAGCCATATTTCAGGGTGATCGAATAAAAAATGTCGTATGATCTTGTTCAGTGTTTGAGTACATTGGTTTATTACACGGTGATTGGAAGCTGTGTTGCTAAAAATTGGAATTTTGATATATGCTCTGTTACAATCAGTTTTAAGGGTCACTGGACTCTCTTTGGATTGCTGGATTTCTTAATAGATGCTCTATAAAAGCTATTGTTAGGGGATGTACTCTGATCCTATATAAATATTGCGGGTTTGTGACATTGCATGTTTAATTGGTTAAACTGACCATATCTGTTTAACTTTACACTTCAAATTAGATGCAGTAAATCTGTAAATGCTGAATTGCCATGTGATGTGATGAGACCTTCGTTTTAGACTAATCTGTACTTGCTGGTTCTGACTCAAGTTTAAGTTTAATTGAATACCATAGTTATAAATTGGTTTAGTTTTACTGCAGTGGTGTCTGAACTTGTACAGGTTATGAACCTACTTTTTGCCATGTATTACATCTGTTTGCATGCATTTTGGTGTTTGGGTTTTGATGCTATATGGTTTGTATGGTAGGGTAATGAAAATTAAAAACTGCAGGGATTTAGTTAAACCATTGGTCAAAATTATGACAGGTTCCATGCCATGTGGACATTTATATGTATAATTGTTATAATTTTAGAAAAAAGAAGCTGAACCTATATATTATATTACGAACATTTTTATTTATTCCCATATCATATCTTTGTCATTAGAGAATATGAAATCTCTTTTATTTATTTTATTGATTCTTGTTCTGTTAATATAAATAAAGCATCTGTGTTTTCTAAACAGCATACTCCTTCAACATAATGTTTATCTTTTTCCTAGACTTTAACATGATATCTAAACCCTCTTTTAAAACTGTGTCAGCTAGATGTTGGGAACATTTCATCTAAATTATATAACAAAGAAATCTATATTATATATGTATTATTAGGAACAATTTTATTTATTCCTGTATCTTATCTTTTTGTCAGTATTGGATATAAAATCTCTTTTATATATTGTATTGATTCCATAGTTTTCAGAGTTTGTCACCATCATCTAATAATTGTTAAATTCATCAAATTCATTTCTATGATTCTTTTTATTAAATATATTATTCACTGGCTATTATGTTAATATTGTAGGGATTTGATCAAGTAAATATGTCAAACAATGAAAGTAACGAAGATCAAAAATTAGACATTGTTTTCCTTTTTAGTAATGTAATGACATCAGTCATATTTTTGTATTTTAATTTAGTATTGAATATCTTTCTTTTTAATATATGAATATATTAATATGATGAACAATGTATATTTTATATGTAATATTTAGTTTTTTTTTTCATATTATTTCATTGTTTGTTTGGTTAATAGAATTAATTTTTTTATAATCCCTATTTTATAACAATAAAAAACTAAGAAAAAAAATATCTGCACACGTTTTTGGCCCAATTAATTTTTGCGATTTCTTCTATTAGCGGGGTTTCTGAAAAACCGTCAGTATTAACAGGGCTTTTGCAAAACTGTCAGTATTAACGAGGGTTTTTCGAAAACCGCTGGTAATTACTTAACGACGCAGTTTTTCTCAATGATTTTTGTAACCGTGAGTAACGCACTTTCCAAGAATTAAAATTGCAAAAAATGACAAAAATAACCTTCGGTAAAAATCTAAATTTTTGTAGTGAACCTTTTAAAGAAACACAAATCCTAAAATCAATTCTAAATCAAATAAAAAATAAAATACCTCATAATTGTTCTTACTAATTATATTCATCATCTCCATGCTGAGAAGAAATGTATGGACAAAAAATGAATGAACAGCTTCTGGTTGAAGTGAATTTTTTAAGCTTAATATGGTGTAATAATTTAAATAGTAATAATTTTTTAAGCTTAATATGGTGTAATAATTAAATAATGTAATCATAATAAATCAAAATAAAATGTATTTTTAAGCTTAATATGGTGTAATAATTTGGAGAAAATTATAAAATTTATCAATATCAAAATATTTAAATATTAATAAACAACTGAAAGATATATTAAATTGTATATTATTCGAAAGACGAGATAATTTTGAAAATATGAGATGATATTTAAAGATATCAATATCTTGTTTGAATAGTTAAATTAATATTAAAAATACATTTAATTTCTCATTCTATTTTAAATGTTAAGCTGTTTTTATAGTTTTTTTTAGTACAATTTGATTCTGATTTATAAAAATTATTGTAATTTGTTTAATAACATTTTTAAAATTTAAAAATATATTTAAGTTATATATACATTGATATAGTTAAAAATATTTATGAAATTCAAATACAAATTTAAAATTATATTTGTTTTGACCTTCTTCTTAATTTATCAAGATTACAGTTTAAATCTTAGTACATTATTTGCAGCCTAAATATATGTGTGTTTATCGGAGACAAAAATTTTCATGTAAAAAGTTAGATTAAAGGTGTAATAAATATTATATTATCTGAAGATTGTTTTTAAATTATATATTAGATATTTTATTTCGACCTCATTTTATTCAAAGATTTCTCTTCTGATTTCATTATCTATCATTTTTCTATTATGGTTTTTCTTCCCATATATATATCACGATTTTTTTTTTCAAGACCAATATTTCAATTACAAAAATCATAATATTGATATGTAGACGTACTTTTTTAAAAATTAAAAAAATAATAGAAATAATATATTTTGTCATCATTCACATATTCAACTTTTAATAATAGTTACAAAATGATTAACATAAAAAATATTTTTAATATGATAACAAGATTAAGTATTATTTATTTTCGACTTTGTAATTTTAAACTACTCTTTTTTCTAGATGTCTTCAACATCTGCAACTTTTTATTTATGCGTCGTTGATTTGATAGAACACTCGTTACATATGTACTAATGTTTGATCTTTTAAAAGAAATTGTATTTTTATTATTATACAAGTATCGACATGCAAGTAAGAGAAAAGATTTACATATACATAACTTTCCTTGTAAAGAAAGAAATAATTAATTAAAATAGATAGAATAATTATGTAAAAAGGTTAGGGCTTCCAAAATTTGTCAATTTTATCAAAAGTGTATTACTTACCCACTTGTAAATTACTTCACTAGCTAGTTTTCTGTTTACATTAATTTCTTCATCGGACTGTGATAAAAACATGACTATCTGTCAACACAAGACAATGTTTAAATTATGAGCAAGGTTAAAAATATTTTATTGAACATTTTAGGGTCTATATGAAGAAAACAAATTAGTCATATGATTAGAGAAATCTTACATTTCCAATGCCATTATTCTTTAGATGTTTGATACTATCATGGTGCTCTAGGTCTATCTGCACAACCAAAATAATAAAATGAGATTCTAAATAATATTGAGAAAAATAACAACCTAAAATATTATACTGCTGCAAATTGAATATACATCATTCAAAATCTTCAAAATTTTTGTGCGTATAGTTAGATCTGGCAAGCTTCCATCGGGAAGTGGTTCAAGCCAATTCTTTAATACAAACAATCCATGATCTAAAAAAAAACTCTTGCGGTTTCTTGCAAAATTATTGGTGAAAAAATTATTAGAATTTTTTTTACCTAGACATATTAAAAATTACGGCTTAATAAAGAAAATTAAGTTTTTCTATTATAAAACAACTCAAACCTACGTTTATAATTTTCATAGTCACTGTATTTATAAAAATCATCAACTTTTTTTATTTAGGGATTTTTTTACACGCTCAAGGATCCATAATAATCTAAGTATTAAAAATTAAAAACTAAAGATTAATTAATCGCATACTCTGAAAGGACATCGATAAAAAGAGACAACTTCTTAAACTTATTAATGACTGATTTTCCTTGTTTTTTAAGATCAACATCCGCTTGAACAGCAACTTCAAACTGAATCATGACGTTCAGGACTAACAAAGTAATTTGAGTGGGGTTTCTCTCGTTTCTTTTCCTCTTTCTTTCTATCTGAAAATGATCGTTGATTTCTTTATCCTTTTCATCTTGTACTCCTTGGAAATTTTATTTAACATTTAAAAGTGCATAACAACAACCTTTTAAAGAAACACAAATCCTAAAATCAATTCTAAATCAAATCAAAAATAAAATATCTCGTAATTGCTCTTCCTAATCATATTCGTCATCTCCATGCAAGAAGAAATGTATGAACAAAAAATGAATGAACAACTTGTGGTTGAAGTGAAATTTTTTTTTTATTGAAGTGATTTCTAAACTAGATACCTTATTATTATATAGGATTTTTGAAGAAAAAAGATTTAGATAATAATATCGTAATCATCTTTAAATAATGTAATCATAATAAATCAAAATAAAATGTATTCTTTAAGCTTAATATGGTGTAATAATTTGGAGAAAACTATAAAATTTATCAATATCAAAATATTTAAATATTATTAACCAACTTAAAGATATATTAAATTGTATATTATTCGAAAGATAAGATAATTTTGAAAATATGAGATGATATTTAAAGATATCATTATCTTGTTTGAATAGTTAAATTAATATTAAAAATACATTTAATTTCTCAGTTTCTATTTTTTAAATGTTAAGCTGTTTTTCTAGTTTTTTAGTACAATTTGGTTCTCATTTATAAAAAATATTCTAACTTGTTTAATAAAATTTTTTAAATTTAAAAATATAGTTAAGTTATATATACATTGATATAGTTAAAAATATTTGTGAAATTCAAATACAAATTTAAAATTAGCGGACACAACATTTTTCATGTAAAAAGTTAGATTAAAGGTTTAATAAATATTATATTATATGAAGAATGTTTTTAAATTATATATTAGATATTATATTTCGACCTCATTTTATTCAAAGATTTCTCTTCTGATTTCATTATCTATCATTTTTCTATTATGGTTTTTCTTCCAATATATATCACAATTTTTTTTTTCAAGACCAATGTTTCAATTACAAAAATCATAATATTGATATGTAGACGTACTTTTTTAAAAATTAAAAAATAATAGAAATAAAAATAAATCATTTGAATATATTTTGTCATCATTCACATATTAACCTTTTAATATTAGTTACAAAATGATTAACATAAGAAATATTTTTAATATGATAACAAGATAGAGTATTATTTATCTTCGTGAAAGGAATATTGGGTCCATGTTAACCGTCGTTACCAATGAGGAGTTCATTGACAGCCCAAGTGCTACCACAGTCTCTACTGCTGCTCGTCCAAAAAGATTGTCTCATCCGCCAACTTACTTGAACGATTATATTACTAAGTGATATAGCAACTTTAGCGACAAAGGGGGAAACCGTTTTTACTCACGTGATAGAGAATGTGAGCTGTAATAATTAGTTCCTGTATAGAGCACCTTATGATGGAGCAAAAGAAAATGGAAAAAATATTGAGTATTCTCCTTCTGTTATTCTGCCTTATTGTCAGTTTCTAGATCCTTCTTCTTCTCTCACGTTTTTTCCCCTTTCATTTGGTGCTCTCGTTGCATCTCACTCCCCTCCACCATGACTGACCCCTCCGAAACACTAGCCTCCCTTGACCGCAAGTTAGAGCAGATTTTATTTGCTCAAGCCAATTTCTCTAACACCCTCATGGACATTGATAACCGCACCTCCCATCTTGAAAACCAACTTGCTCTCTCACCTCCACCACTCCACCCTCCTCATCGCCATATGAAATTGGACCTTCCTTCCTTCGACGGGTCGGACCCATTAGGGTGGATCTTCAAGGTGAACCAGTATTTTACCTTCCACCAAACACCTGAGGACCAACGCATCCAATTAGCCTCCTTCTCTCTCGAAGGAAAAGCCCTTGCATGGTTTCAGTGGATGCATAATAACGAGATCTTAACATCGTGAGACTCCTTTCTCCGGGCTTTGGAGCTCCGATTCGCTCCTTCAAAGTTCGAAGATCCTATCGCAGCTCTCTGTAAACTTTCCCAGACTCACTCCTTGCAGGATTACCTATCTGAGTTTGAGACTCTTTCCAATAGGATCTCTGGATATCCTCCTAGTTTTTATCTTAGTTGCTTCATCTCGGGGCTCAAACCACACCTCCGCCGTGAGGTAACAGTCCTTTAACCTACCGATTTGAATCAGGCCATCTCCTTTGCTAAACTTCATGATGATAAACAATTTGCCTTTCCTTTTTCCCGATTCTCTAAACCACCTTCTCAGACTCAAACCCCACCACCACCAATCCCCAAACCTCTCCCTCCCCTCCTTCCCACACCCCCAACCAAATTACCCATTAAACGTCTTACAGAGGCGGAAATGAAAGCTCGAAGAGAGAAGAATCTATGTTACAATTGCGACGAACGATATACACGTGGTCATCGTTGTAAAACCCAGTTTTTACTTCTGATCTCCACTACATCAAATGACGATCCGATCCCGCCTGATGACCCGGATCCACTACCCACAGAGGATCCATCCTCCGAATCCGGCCTCATTAGTCTGCACGCTCTATCTGGTCAATGGGCCCCTCGCACTCTTCGATTAACGGGCTCTATCAATGGATACCAAGTCCAAATTTTGGTGGATAGTGGAGCTACCCACAACTTCATCTAGAGCCGCGTGGCCCATTTCCTCCAACTCCACACTGAGCCCACTCCAACCCCTCTGAAAATAATGGTAGGTAATGGTGATTTCCTTCCATGTTCCACCCTTTGCCCCAAGGCCTAACTTAAGGTAGCTTCTTTCCAATTCTCTGTTGATTTGTATCCTCTAGAATTGTCTGGCACTGACATTGTCCTAGGGGTTCATTGGCTCACTCAAGTTAGCCCGTTTGTGATGGACTACAATGGTTCATTCATGCGTTTTATGTGGCAAGGCACTTTGGTTGAATTAATAGGTGAAACCGGCCCAACACCTAGCCCAATATCCATCCATCAACTTAGGCGACTACAACAAACTAACAACGTGGAGGCCCTTTACCAACTCACACTTGACCAGCCACCTTCGTACCACTCATACTCCCTCACCACCGCAACCGCTTCCCTATCCAAATCCACACCCAGTCCATCTCTCCCTACATCTGACCACCTCCACTACAAACACTCATCACCAAATATGCCTTCCTCTTTCAACCACCAACTACTCTACCCCCTTCTAGACCTACCGATCACGGTATATATTATATGAAGAATGTTTTTAAATTATATATTAGATATTATATTTCGACCTCATTTTATTCAAAATTTCTCTTCTGATTTCATTATCTATCATTTTTCTATTATGGTTTTTCTTCCAATATATATCACGATTTTCTTTTTCAAGACCAATGTTTCAATTACAAAAATAATAATATTGATATGTAGACGTACTTTTTTAAAAATTAAAAAATAATAGAAATAAAAATAAATCATTTGAATATATTTTGTCATCATTCACATATTAACCTTTTAATATTAGTTACAAAATGATTAACATAAGAAATATTTTTAATATGATAACAAGATAGAGTATTATTTATCTTCGACTTTGCAGTTTGAGACTACTCCTTCTTCTTCTAGTTGTCTTCAACCTCTGCAACTTTTTATTTATGCGTTGCTGACTTGATAAAACACTCGTTACATGTGTACTAATGTTTGATCTTTTAAAAATTGTATTTTTATTATGATACAAGTATCGACACTGCAAGTAAGAGAAAAGATCTACATAAACATAACTTTCCTTGTAAAGAAAGAAATAATTAATTAAAAGAAAGAGATTAATTATGCAAAAAAGTTAGGGCTTCCAAAATTTGTCAATTTTATTATTAAAAGGATAAATAAATAAATAAACATATACCTAAAGTATATGATAGAGTAAAAATTCAAAAGTGTATTACTTACCCACTTGTAAATTAGTTCACTAGCTAGTTTTCTGTTTACCCACTTTTGGTTTCATGTGCATTCACTCAAATCCACTTTCTGAACTATTTCAGGTCA